>CM031923.1:12299401-12686527 GCA_018703695.1 Prunus fruticosa
CAGTTTGGCCATAGAGTAAGATAGTTGCTAAGGTGGATCTGAAATGGAGACTTGTTCCTTGGAGTTTGAATAGTTGTTGCTAGAAGTTGTTGGGGTAAATTCTCTATCTCAATGACTCGCAATCATCTTGGGTACTCCTTGAAATTTGGAAAGAGTATCAAAGAAAGCTTGTGCAAGTGCAACACGGGGAGCTCTTTTAAGGATGAGATAAAGCTATGAAATGTGCATCTTTAGAAAACCTATCTAAAAACAGACTTCATAGCTCCATTGCTTGGTGAGACTTCATCTCATCCTTACTAGCTACACACTTCGTAGCTTTTTCTCACCCATACGTCTCTTAGTCATAGCTTGGTAAGATTTTAACTTGGCAATTACATCTGGATGACTAAGGGAATGGTTGAGTTCTTCCATCCTTGTCCGTATGATTTGAGAAACAGAATGTAAGGTTATGTGCTTGGACACTGCATCTGCTCCTGGTCCAGTGATCCCTGTGGATCTATGCAGTCCTAACCCAAAAGTTTGGAGAGTCACTGTTGTGAAGGTGATGGAGGAATAAGTGGAAACAAACTTTAAAACTTTACCTCAAATAAGTTGTTTGTTCCTGTGGACATCTTGTCCATTGTTTTGTACTTTTCTTTTTTACAGAACTTTTGTTTCATGTATATGTATATATATACACATTCCTTTATGTCTAGGATTGATGGATTTGGTAGATTTTTGGTATTAATATGGCTTGATTGTATGATTGGGAGTCATGAATTACATACCGCATTCAGCCTAGGAGAACTCTATATATAGGCATGAAAGAAATTTGGGGACGTGAATAAATTTACAGAAATTTTCAGCAAGCATATGCGTCTATAGGATTATGTGATGCAACGTAACTCCTGTTGTGATGCATAAGGTCTCTAGCAATTCTTAAAATCGTACTAGTGTGATTCTACTAGCGTCTATCATTTTCTTGTAATTATCTCCTGTCATCCTTGACTTTTCCTGTTGTTCTTTGCCTATAACAATTTGCAGCAACGATAAAAGCCCAAATTAAGCAATATCAAATTTGGTTTAGGTCAATAAATATTTTCATAATTCGGGTTTAGTCAATGAATATTTTATTTTTCAACATAGGTCAATAAATCGATATTTTATTTTCAACTTAAGTCAACATTCCACTTGCCATCTAGTCAAACACCAACTCCAAGGCAGCAATAATTCCAGCACATTGACCTGTTCCTTATCTCAGTAAGTATTTAATTTTTAAACAAAACAACACATGTGAGTGTAACACGAATTTTTGCTCCTGTCCTACTCAGTGAAATGGCAATCCATATTTTCTTCACATTCTCACAAATGTCCTACAAAAGGTGGTAAAACTTGTGAAGTGGAATGTGTTCCTGTAGATTTGATGACATAGCTAAGCTGAGCTGATCCATCTTTGTCAATTAAGAAATCTGTCTCAAGTATCATAATTTTATATTGATGTGACATTCAACTTTGATGAGCAATCAGAAATTGGACACTAAATTATAGACGGAATATAGATTCCCCAGATTTAAACTCCCTGGCTAAACTCCCTGGCTACACGTGAAAATCTGTTTGTGTATATGCAGTTAATAGGAACCTTATCGGTGTTGGCCCTGTGGGATGCATGACTGCTGACCAGAAGAAAAAGCTGCTGTGGGGAAACAAAAAGAGCACAACAGCAGAAGAGGTACCTCCAATGGTCTGTTATTTTTAGTTTCCTCAAATAACACCCCCAAAGTTACAATTCCAACATTCAAGCCTATTATCACACACTTTGCATTTGAAACACTTTCATAGGAAAAATGTTATGTTGAATATAGCACTTGTAAATACCTATCAATTATTATTTTTATTTACTACAAAATAACGGGGTTATGCAACATACAATATCTTTTTTCTTGAACAACACAAAAAATATCCGAAGTCCTTGCTGAGAAAAAAGTGCTATATATTTTAATTTTATTTTGGAACTTATACACCATTAATGTTATTGGTTTTATTGAGCTGTTGGGTCTAGCTTCTCTTTGTGTAAATTGTTAGATGCCCCTTTTTCCGTTTTTACAGGTTGGCCACCGTTGGGATACAACTTTGTTTCCTGACCGGGAAAGACAAGAAAAATTCAACAAACTCATGGTAAACCTCCATTCCATTTATTTTATTTTGTGTAAGTACAATTAATATAAAATTGAACCTTTCTTTTTTGGTTCCTAAATGACTGGCTTAGCCCTATAGAGTTTCTTCACCTACTAACACAATTTTAGAGTCTGAGGTTGCCTTGGTGCCTATGGCCAATTGTAGGGTGTGAAGGGCGAAGTAAAGGTGGAACAGAAACCCGAGAACGAAGATCAGAAGCAGAAGGAACTCCAAATGGATTTAGAGAAGCAGTACACTGCTGGACTGCGAAGAAGAGATGGCCGTACTGTTGGATTAGGTCTTTAAGCATCCTCAAATTCCTTCGTACTGTGAAGACATCGGGATATTCTGTTGTACTCTTGTGCAAGAGTCACATTTATGATTCTATGCTAATTTTCTTATTGGGAGTTGTAGATCTTCACGGAAAAATGGTTTCACATGACAATCTAACATTGTGTAAAGCTAGAAAATTCGATTGCAATATGCTCGGTATGAACTCAAGTGCCATTTTCCTATTGCTTTCCAGCCATCTTAATTCATGTGCATTTGTTCATCTGTGGTCTGTTTTACTCGCTTTACAGCAACTTTGTATGAGTGTGTTTGCGAGTTGGACCCTCTTACAGAAAACAATGTTTCTCTTTGGCGTCAAGCCATTAAGACTTGTTTGATAACTATTTTGTTTTTAGGTTTTAGATTTTGTTAGAAATAGAGAGCAAATACTGGGGAGAAGAGAGGATGAACAAGGGTGGAGGAAGAATGGCTGGAAGGAAAAGGAAAAAATGCATATGGAATGAGGCAAAAAATGAAAACTAGGTCTGCATTTCTCACCACCTAGTTTTGCTACACACATTCTCCTCTCGCCACCTTTCTTCATTGCTTATTCCCTAATATACTTTCCCTGTACCTTTAGCAAGAAAAAAAAAAATTAAAACTGAAAGCTAGAAACCAAATAGTTCTCAAAACAATTCCAATTTTGGTTAATGCATCTTGTTCTTGTAGTTTCAATATTGTCAAGCGTGTAACGATTGCTGGGGCTCAGGCATGGACTCAGTCTATGGCTGAGGTTGGCTGCAACCCACCTCACTTAGGAGGAACCATAGCTTCACAGCCCATGTCTTCTCTATTAGGAAGAAACGTACCACTAGACGAACTGCTAGTTAAGTATGAGTATAATCAGAACGGAAAATGATCAAAACTATAAGGACTTCATGGCAATTTGACCTTTTTGGTCTTCCAACTTTGTTAAAATTGTTGGATTTGGATGGCATGTCATGGATTGTGATGCTGCAACGGAGGCTGAATACTCCAAACTAATCAACATCCCATTGATATTAGTGACGATGGGGGGCTAATATCACTGCGGGAGAATTCTACTAACAACATTCTTTGTCCTGTTCAGCCTCCATTGTGATTCTGTGAATACTTTAGCCAAAGAAACAGAACAAGGAAGAAAAGAGAAAAAGGTTTTGCATTGTAGTGCTCATTGGTATAATCGCCCTCTCAATTACTAATTTAAACACTCTTTCTTTATTGAACCAACACACGGGCAATTCATATGTGATGACGAGCCTAATATGCGAACAATCTTGTTCTGATTCGATAATAGATTAAAAACACCTGAACCAAAACTAATTGGAAATTAGGCATAAGCACAAAGTCTTTAAAAATTACTATGCAAAACTTCCAATCATTATCCTTATCAATAGAAAGAATAAAAATATTTTGAAATTGTGGAAGCTCAATCACTGTCATGGTTGTTCTTTTTCCATTATGCTTTGCTTTTGTCTCTACAATCAAACAAGCTTTTAGGCTTTTCTGACATAATTGGCACAAAACAATCACCAACTACCAATTGTAAAAGGCTTCATATTTTAGCTTTGCTAATGGAAATACATTTTCATTTAAAAAGAAAAAAAAGAAAGGTGAAGTAGTGGAATTGAGTTCATATAATAATTGGGTGGTGTTGGACCACCCCCACCCCCATGAGTTTGATCCAACTTCCACCACACTAGTTGCCCAACTCTTTTTCACAAGACCCCACCTGATCTCAAGGTCTTTAACTCATTGTTTCTTCCGAGTCCCCTCCCATGCCAACACAATTCTTTTTGGACAATTTATTATTATTATTATTATTTACAAAAACAATTTAATATTGCCCCTTTCTCTTTTGGTGGCCCAGCAAAATCTTAATGCTGACACCTTAAGATCATAACCATTAGCCCCCTGCCTCAATAATGGTGGTTGTTTAAGAGATGGTGCCCTGCTTGAGATGATTTTGAGGCTATTGCTTGCTTGGGCATATAATGCTATGTGCACCAGAAGATTTGGAGGATAATATCAGAGGGCACTTTATGGCTAGACCAAGATCACATGTAGCCCTAGCCTCAGATACCATCTCATTAGCCCATATCATTAAAGAGCTAATGAGGTGATTTTGGTATCTCCAACATCCAATTTATTTTTTGTGCCTCTAATTCTATTTACTTTTAACTTTTCAAATACTATTTGGTGGGGAAATTTTTTTTTTTTGGGGTGAGGTTTGTTCTTATCACGCGATAATATTGAGTATTAGAAAAATTCAATTAGAATATCTGGAATGTGATTTTTTTTTTTCAATGAATATGGCATGCGCTAAAGAAATAAAAATTAATTATTAAGTTTGTACACATGTTATTTTCTAACGTGACTGGTTTGCCGCTCTATAGAAGACCGCGTGAACAAATTTAGTGCATAGTTGTTATTAGTAGACAGTCACCCCTTGATTATATCATTCCTTACCATGACATACATAAGATGAAGCTACAATTGCAAATAAAATAATGTCCCATTTTTGGTCTCATTCCTTCTAAGTTGTGGACAAAAAACTAGGAATTTCAGATTGACTGTTTAAAATAAATAAAAATGATTTTTTTTTAATATAAAAAAAAGGTTAGGAATTTGAACATGGATGATATCACTTAAGTTTGAGTAAAATACAAGGTATGTTTATATTAATATTATTAATGGTATTTAAAATAATAAAAGTAGAAAAAGGGAGAAGTGTCAGTGTACCAAAGCTCATGGCGTAAGAAGAAAAAAAACATGGAAGGACATTGGAAGCATCTGAGGCAACAAGGCCAAGACACAGAGTCCCATGCATGTCTTTTTGTGATCGATTGGCATTCACAAATTTCAATTCAACAAAGTCATAAAACGTCACGTCGTCTGTCTTTAATGGGCCATTTTGGCACCATTTGTGCCGGCAACATTATTGCATGGTTGTTGTGGTCCGGAGGTGTTGGAGTTGGGTGGAAGTTAGGCAAGTAATCTGGTTGAGGCTCTAATGATCTTCTTGTCTTGTGACATCTCTTACCAAAAAAGTGCCACCAATCCCCATCTAAGTATAAACCCCCAAGACTCATAATTTTTTTATTAAAATTAATCGCGCACACGTTAATAAGCGATTTCTCACCGTTGATGAACTGCAAACCTCATATTGTTATGAAAATTGGATGAAACGAGGAGGACTCACACTCAACTTCAGGTTCATCCACATGTGAATCATCAAAACTTTTGCTACAAACTTGGGTACTTTTCTTCTTTATTAGTTTGCCAATTTTAGCAGTAACCTTTGTGTTAATTCACCTAATTCTGATCTAGTTCCACCTAGTCACCTACCATTTTTATTATTACAATTAGACCTTGTGTTAATTCACCTAACTTCAGAATTTTTGATGACATGTGGCTCTCTCAATCCAAAACTCACATGAAGATTGAAGGCTAGGATTATATATTCTTACTTACCTCTCAAATATTTTCAATCTGTTAACTGACAGCTGTCCCCCACCCACTTCTGTGTACAATTTGGTTCTCCTGCTGGTGGGTTTTCACTGTGTCTGGATGCCATTTCATTTCATCTTAAAGTGGAATTTTAGCTACCCAGCAGCAACCAGTTGCAGTGTGTGAATTAACTTCTCTGAATTAAAAGGCCCACTCCATGAGCCTACCCATTAATTCTGGGCAACCCATAGCTAATAACTACATTCTCAACTTCCATTGGTTCCCATAAAAAATAAAATAAAAATGAAAAAATTTTCATTGGTTCATCTTTCTTTGTCAAATGAGAAAAGAGAAAAATAATAGCTGTCATTTTTACCCCTTGTCTCATCTCCCACATTATATATTTGCATTCACCATTGCTTCACTTGCAACTGGTACTTTCTCTTATTTTCATTTTATGCCAATCTCCAATCAATCAATCAAATGCTTTACCTCCTAATTTCTTGTGTCTCATTCATCCTTATTTCCAAGTCCTTCACTCACAAGCCAATACAAGCATGGGAAGGTAAGCTAAAATTGAGTTCTTTTTGGTTTTGGGGTGAGTTATCAAGTTTTCTTGTGTCCTGGTTCCAGAAAAGTAGGCTTGCTATTGATTTGTTCCAACCCATCATCTGCAAATTGAAAAAGATGATGACTTTTAGTTCAAGAGTAGAGAATGTGGAGGAGAGAGAGAGTCCCTCTCTCCTGGATTTGCCTGACTTGACCTTGGAATGCATTCTTGAGAGGCTTTCCCCATCTGGGTTGTGCACCATGGGAGGAGTTTGTACTTCTTTGAGGGAGAGGTGCAGAGATGATCGTTTATGGGAGAGGCACATGAAGGAGAAATGGGGTAGACTGATTGGGGCTTCTGCTTATAGAGAATGGAAATTAAATGTGGCCTCAAGAAGCAGAGTCAGAAATATCTCTGATCAAACCAAGAAAAAAGGTCTATTTGAGTCTCTTGTCGTGAGTAAAATTTGGCCTTTTTCATGGATCAGACCAAAATTAGCAAGTCCTGATTGCAAAGTGAGGACTAGTTTACCGGTCGAGTCAGTCATGTCTCTGTATCTTTCTCTTGAAAGTGGCAAGTTCTGGTTCCCAGCTCAGGTCTATAACCGTGAGGTATGGCTGCAATTTGATACTTTGTAGTCAAATTTTTAGTTTGCACAATTTTTTTGTTTGATGTTGTTTATTTTGTTATTTAACAATTCAATGAAAACCTTATTTTCTTTTCCTGCAGAATGGTAATGTAGGCTTTATGCTGTCCTGTTATGACGCACAAGTGAGCTATGATTCAAGGACAAACACATTTCAAGCAAGGTACAGGGAGAGTAATTGATGTTAAGATATAAGACTGAACTTAGATTCTGGAAAGGTTTATTTTTGGATGGTCCTCTCTTAAATTCAAAATGGATTCTGTTTTGCAGGTATTCACCTTATGGGAGGAGGGCAACAGAGGATAATATTCCATGGGATAGACTGAGAGCGGCTCCAGTTGATACTCCCTCACATAAGCTTCATGTCTCTGATTGTCTACATGACTTGAAACCTGGTGATCATATTGAAATCCAGTGGAGGAGAAACAAAGAATTCCCATATGGTGTGTTCCCAAATCCCACCTTCAATTTTGGCTCAATTTTATACTAGAGTTTGAATTTTACTGAAACTCGAGTGTTGGATGTTTAATGGTTCACGATGTGTTAAATGTTCATTGTATGCCGATACTGATTTTCAAAAATTTCCTTTACTTTGTAGACAAATATAAAAATAATTTGGATTTTTATGTATTTTAGGTTGGTGGTATGGTGTCATTGGTCACTTGGAGTTGTGTGATGGGCATGAGAATCGCTGCCGTTGTCACTACAGCGGTGAGAAAATCATTTCAGTTTCTGCAATTCTCATGATTTTTCTATATTTCATTTTCATTACTGGGAAATACAGACTTTTTTCTCATGTCAATAAGTAAACAACTAAGCATAGAGCATGTGATCACATTAATGCCTTCATGTATAAATCTAGGGTATTTAGGATAACCTTTCCTCTGAATGGTTTGAAATGCAAGCACTTTCAGCATGGGGTTTCTTTTCATATGTCCTGCACCAATTTAGACACTTTAAGAAGGTTCACTTTTGCTCCAAATGTTAGAAAAGGTACATGTGAAATCATAGCTTTTCACTATGGAATGATTTATTACTCTTTTTAACTGACTCGTGATATGATGCATCCATCTGTTGTGGTGATCATGCACAACCTTTATTTCTATGTTTGTATAATTAAGTCATTTTGGCTGCTACCTTGGTGGCTGACATTCCTTTCTTATTCTTTCTATTTTTCCATTTCTGTGTGCACTTTGAGGAGCAATCCTGTTTTAAAAGCAAGCTGGCATGTTCGTGCCCATGAAATAGTGAACTTAGACTGGATCAAACTCTAAATCTAGACATATAGATGGCCTGAGGCTGAAACTTTCTTCTCTGTTTCTTACAATTGAGGGATTTCCCTTTTTGCACCTTGAAGCGCAATCCTGCTTTGGAAGCAAGGTTGGATGTTCATGCCCATGAATTAGTGAACTTAGAGTGGATCTAACTCTAAATCTAGACATATAGATGACCTGAGGCTGAAACTTCCTTCTCTGTTTCTAACGATTGAGTGATTTCCCTTTCTATTTGCACCTTGAAGTGCAGTACTGCTTTGGAAGCAAGGTTGGATGTTCATGCCCACGAATTAGTGAACTTAGAGTGGATCAAATTCTAAATCCAGACATATAGATGATTTGAAGCTGAAACTTCTCTGTTTCTCAAGTTTGAGGAACATGAGGCACATTAATCATGATAAAATCTGAAATCTTACATGTCTATCTAAAGATTTTCCCTAACAGCTAAGCCTTGTTGAATTCAATTTTCTCATATCATCAAAACTCTGGAAGGATGGAAACAACATCATGTTTATTTTTCAGCAAGAAAACCCAAGTAAGTCGGGTACAATCATCAATAAATGTGACGAACCAACGAAATCCGTTTGAAGTAATGCGAGCCGGACCCCACACATCAGAATGCACTAAATCAAAAGGCTTTGCAGCTTTACCTGTCACTTAAAGGAAACACAGTGCGATGGCTCTTGGCCAAAATACATGTCTCACACTTAAAACTGGACTCGTCGCAGGAGTGGAATAAAGATGGAAACGGACGCTTAAGGTAGCCAAATGAGGGGTGTCCCAAGCGACGATGCCATAACCAAATTTGTTGTTTGTCTTTGACCCTGCAACTTCTGAACAGGATTAACGACATGATCACGAACTGGTGCAGAAGGCAATGTCAAGTAATATAACCCCCCTATCCGTTTACCATGCCCAATCACCTCGTGAGTCTTGAGATCCTGAAAAGAGCAATGGGTAGGATAGAAAGTAGCAGAAGCATTAAGTGAATCAAGTAAGCGATCAAACAGATAACAAGTTACAATGGATATTGGGAACTAATAACGCACGAGATAACGACAGAGTTGGAGTGAGAGAAATGGTGCCCTCACCAGTAATTGGAGAGGGCAAGCCATTAGCACTAGTTATGTATGGGTTACGGGTGTTACTAGACAACTCATCAAAAAATTTAGCATCATAAGTCATATGATCAGAAACACTAGTGTCAATTATCCAAGTATTGAGCCAGGACCTGGAATAGAGTCAGAACACGCAAATTTGTAGAAGAAGGAGGAGCAGCACCAACAATGGAATTATCACCCATGATTGTAGCAGAAACTCAACAAATCACGCAACAACAGAACAGCACAGACACAAACCGGCAGATGTACGAAGACAGGAGAGGCACACAGGAGAGGCACGAACACAGCGGAGGCAGATGTACGAAGACAGGAGAGGCACGAACACAGGTAAAGGCAGATGCACGAAGACAGGAGAGGCACGAACACGCAGAGCACACAGCGGAACACGGCAAAGGCACAGGAAATAGAGGCACGAACACGCAGAGCACACAACGGAACACGGCAAAGGCACAGACACAAGAACCCTAAAAGAAATTAGGGCACACAGGTAAAACACAGGTGGGCACAACACACACAGGTTACCAGGAAGTCGGCTCTGATACCAAGTCAAACAATATGGTGAAATATTTTCAGATATATTTCATTCTCCGAAAGGAGGTATTTATAATACAAGGTTACAAACCCTAGTAGGATTAAACTGGGAAAACAAGTGGAATCCTAATTACATAATATCTATATAAAAGGAAATAAATAAAATCGTATCCTAATAGAATAGGATATCTCGCTAACATAATCCTCATCGAGAAAATGTAACATATGTTCACTTGTTATTCAACAAAAAAAATATATGTACATTGTTATTGTTAGGAATATGGTTGCAATAGGCTTGTAACTCAAGTAGTTAAGAGTATTTTACCTATGCACTTAGACGTCCTAGGTTTGATTCCCCCCTCTCTTCATATCACTTGTGTGGAAGCAAATATTCGTAGATCCTATGTCAAATAATTAATCCAATCAATTTGGGAATTATTTGATTCTTACCATAATTGGAGATTTGATTTTAATCACATCCTAATTAAATCAATCACTCCAAATTGGGGAAGAATAATTTATTTCCTTGTCTGGAATTATTCTCTCGAAACCCTAGCCTCCGAGGCTCCTATAAATAGATGGCTACGCACATGGTTTGAGGAACGTCTAAAACTTTGCAGAAATCCCCTCTCACAAACCCTAGCCTCGACTCTCTCTCTCTCTCTCTCTCTCTCTCTCTCTCTCTCTCTCTCAAGGCTCAGAACCACCGAGTTCTTCCTAAAAGAAATCTTCGTACACTTTGTTAGCTACTATTTTTCCTATACACAGTCGCCCTAACTTAGGCATCAGAGAACCTTTGGGCAACACCCCGAGTGTGATATTTTCACTCCGTGTTGTTTTGTAGGGAGAAAGAGAAGCGAAGAGGAAGAGGATCTCGAGACGAATATTCTCTAGGGACGAAATCACCAATTTGTGGGAGTGATTTTCCTCCCTAGAGAATATTCGTCTCAAGAGCCCTTCTTCCTCTTCGCTCCCCTTTCCTCCTAAAACAACACGAAGTGAAAAGACCACAGCTGGGGGGTGTTGGCCAAAGGCCCTCCGATGCCTAAGTTCAATCGACTATGTGTAGGAAAAATAGTAGCTAACAAAGTGTACGGAGATTTTCTCTGGGAGAACTGGGTGGCCGGAGCCTTGTAAAGAGAGAGAGAGAGAGAGAGAGAGAGAGAGAGAGAGAGAGAGAGAGTGGCGGCTTGGGTTTGTGAGAGGGGATTTCTGCAAAGTTTCAGATGTAGGTTTAGAATTACTTCAGACCTTGTGTGTAGCCATGTATTTATAGGAGTCTCGGAGGCTAGGGTTTGGGAAGAATAATCCACACATGTAAGGAATTATTCTTCCCAAATTTGGAGAGATTGATTTAATTAGGAATTTGATAAAAATAAAATCCTCAATTATGGTAAGAATCAAATATTTCCCAAATTAATTGGATTAATTATTTGACCTAGAATATGTTAATATTTGCTTCCACAACTTGTATAAAAAAAAACTCTAAATCTTGTTTATTTTGTTGGTCAATGAAGTTAATTATTTATAATAAAATGTTTCTAATCCAAAAATAAAAATATTTGTATTACAAAGTGCAATAAAAATTTGGTAACAAAAATTTTTCATTTTATTTTTTATACAAAGCAATAATTTAAACTATCATTAATTTATTTGAGTGCTGCTAAATGAACCCTAAAATTAACTGAGTACACCCTACTATCAAACTATTTATTGAATTACTAATTTACCCTAATATAAAATGACCAAAAGGGATATATTGAATTGTGAAACAAATGTAATTTTAATAAGTACACCCTACCCTAAAAAATAAGAAGTACACGCTACTCACCATATTCAACCAAATTGGATTTTTTTTTTTTGGGTTTGTTTATTAACCTCAATAATAATAATAAATGAATGATTAGGGAGGGACCAACCATAAAGCCAAGCTGGATTAATAAATGTGTCCAGAAATAGGTAAGTTAAGAATGGATCTTGTACTATGAGACAACCATCACAATGTCTGTCTGATTCATATAGAATTGCAGAATTAATGATAATGATGATATTTCTTCTGAAAACTTTTCAAACAGAAGAACAAATATGAGTCCTAGACTTGTGACTCCGCATACAAAAAAAGGTTCCAGCCAACCATCTGCATTTGATTCTGAATTTGAATGAGGTTCCAGCCAACCAAGGCCAACAACGCAGCAAATTTAAAGGTGACACTACAGTGTGATTTCCAGTTACTCCACTTCACACTGTATTTTAATCCTTGGCCTCCAAATCAACATGCTTATGCTTGTTCTCAACTTTAAATATGGAGCTTGAATTGATCTGGCACCAAACAAGTAATATGATTAAAAATAATAATGTAAAGGTGGAGCCAAGATCAATAGATACCATTTAATTGAAGGTACTAAATAAACATTGGATAGGCAAACCTTGTGATCAAGCAGATCACTATATCACTGAGTTTGGCTTCATCATATGCTATGCCCGATTCTTCAATAGCCTTCAGAACAAGTTTTTTCCAGTTTCCTCATCTTCAGGACTCCATCATTCTGCACCAATGCATACAAAAAGCAGATTTGAGTATATATATACACATATATATATATATATAAACAAAGCTGTTTTAAGTTTTATAATGGTGTATTAGGATGTAATGGAGGTATTTTTGGAAGTTAAATAGGGTAAACTTAGTTAATTTTACATTTTGATTTTGTTGAGGCCCAAAAATCCAGGGGCTAGGCCCAAGCACATTCTCGGCCCGGTGCAAATAATTAATCACAAAAGAAGCCCGAAATCGAGGCATAATGGGAAGCTGTAGGACACACCTACACGAGCCATGGGTCACGCATCACACTAAGTAAACATGCCAAAAATGCAACGGCTTTATAAATTCACGCTTATGAGCCTATCCGGTGCTATTTAATTCAATCTCGGCTTATTATAGCACAATTAAACTCAAGCGCGAGCACAGCAAATAAACTTGCGATGCCATCGTGCCATGCTACAAGCTCAAGTGGGCCCAAGCCACGTAATCACCCGGGGCTTGCTGAGAAGAGTGTGGCATGGATGGGTACGAGCACTCAGGGCCCATTGAGGGACTGAGGAATGAAAGTTTTAGGCCACTGGGAGCACTAAAACTCAGGCCCATTCCTTGGGCCCAAATACATGGGTTAGCATGAGAAAGAGAAGAATGGAGTCCAATGTCTTAGGAGAACATCCCATAGGCTGCTGTAGTATTTAGGAAAATCCATAATAGTTAGAAAGCCCAAAAAACGAATAACCCACTTCCAGCGCTGGACGAAAGCATGCGAGCCGCTGGAAGAGAGGGCACTAATAGCCCAATACAAATGAACGAAGCCCAGCCCGGGTCCTTGATAAAAAAAAAAAAATCTGGCGTCGTGTTCCAACCTTGAAAAACCCCAGCGGTCAACAAGAAGCCATCGAAGGAACAGAGGGAACCCATGTGTGTAGGAGAAATACCCAGTGGACAAACAACTTCCTCTGTCCTCTCTTTCCTCTGCGAGCTTTGATTTGGAAACCAAGGGAGAAAGAAGGTGGCGCCTCATCCCCATGGAGAGTTCCAGCCACATAAGACCTTGGAACCACAAGAAACCTTGGACTCAGGCACTCTGGTCGAAGGGGTTTCACAAGAGAGGAAGTTATGGGAGACAAGCAGAGGAAAAGTGGGAATGGAGGATCAACGAAATTAGGGTTCCAAACACCTATAAAACAGAGCTTCCTCTACCCAGCAACACACACCATTCCAGAGCAAGACCAAGCTTTGTCAAGCGAACTGGAATTTTCCCATCTTCTACTCCCAACGTTTCCCTCTCCTCTAAGATAGAAGCCATCCTAATTCTCCCCTCTCCCATTCTAAAACCTCTTTCTCTCCAAGAAATTCATGCTTTGGCCTCTCTCTCTCTCTCTCTCTCTCTCTCTCTATCTCTCTCAAATTGCTAAACCTGTGAAAGCTTAGCTCCCATGCCACAAGCTCCTCACGCTAAGTCATTAACGAATTTCATGCGTTCTTCCTGGGTATTGGTGAAAAGAACCCAAACGTATTTTTCTAAGGCTTTAAGCAAGTCTTTTAAAAATTCTTTTGGGAGTCCTGGTTCTTGAACTGAGGCTTCAGGAGGATCTTTTGTCGCTTTCCTCTCACAGCAGCCCAAGCCCATTCGTTAGGCTGCCTGGAACAAAAAGACCCCCAGATTTAAATATTAGGGTGTACTTAGATCATAGGGTGTACTCAGTTAATTTTAGAGTTCGTTTAGCAGTACTCATTTGTTTTGGGAGTTGATTTTCCTACTCCCCCTTTCTCCACTTCCACTCCCTTTTACTTTTTAATTAATATTGTTCTTTCTCTTTCCAATTTTACCCTTATCCTACATTAAGGTTTTCATAACTAAAATTAAGAAAAGTAAACAGAAAATAAAATAGAAACAAAAATATATTTTGGAAATGGATAGAAATGTAATTATTTATATGCCAAATTCTTTATTTTTTTACCAAGTATGTATGTGAGTACTATTTATCTTTGTTGTAGTTAATACATAATAATTTTTTTGGGCTAACATGTTCACATGTCGAAGAACCAAATAATGCTACTAATCAAACTGTCATTAGGAGTTTAGATATGTAGAGAGCAAGGTATGCATAATAGTCTAGAATTTTATTCTTTCGTAATGTTAATAAGTGACTGTATATGTCTTCTTATTAAAGGGAATTGTAGGATAAAGGTAGAATAAGAAAGAGAAAGAACAAAATTGATTAAAAAATATTAAAAAGCAAAAATAAGTATAAGTGGAGAAAATGAAAATGGAAAAATCACTAATTGACGAAAAATGAGATTCAAACTTAAGTGCAAAAATAACAACTTATGATTAATCCAGAAAATTCCAGATAAAAACTCCTATGAGTATTTCATAAAAAAGATAGTTATTCAATTTTTGTCAAGCAAGATTTAAAAACAAAAAGGAAATAGAAAACAGCAGGAAAAAGGAAAGAAGAAAGAGAGTTCGGAAAGCAAGACAAAATCAAAATTAAAACCAAAACCAAACGCCTGAGAAATTACAACAAGAAGAAGAGATTGTCAACTGCGAAGGTCGTTGTTGCTTCTTCCTGTTTCACTGAGAAGATGAACGGCGGCCCCTCTGGTTTCCGTACGTACAGTCTCCTCCCCGAATTACTCTCAACCCTCACCCTTCATCTTATATTACGTTTCATGCCCTTCTCTCTCTGTTTTTCTCGCGATTCTCTTTGTATTGCATGACCCAAATGCTTTGTCGTTTCTTTTATCACAGACAATGCTCCTGTTACCAGAGCCTTCGTCGTTGCTAGCGCTCTCTTTACCGTCTTCTTCGGGTTCCAGGGCCGTTCTAGCAAGCTTGGATTGTCGTATCTGGTGCTCTTTCTCTTAAATTTTTAGTTAATTGTAATTTTCCATGAATTTGTTTATTTTTAATGTTAAATATTGACGAATTACTGTGTTTTAAGATGATTGCGAGCGGGTTTTGTCCGAAATTTACTGTTTTAGTTCTGTTATTGATTGTGCTGTTAAATGTTCTGTTGAATCTTAGTCTGATTTTATGGATCATTCATGCTTTTTCATCAGCATCACGATGAACTGTTGCTTTATTGTATTTTTCAAATGCTAAGGGAGTTAATATTCTTTTCCTTTTTTTTAGTAGAAATACCTGATGGTCAACATCATGGAATTTTTGGCTCATAATGTGTAGTTAAGCACCATTTTTTTTTTTCCCTTGAAGGGGAAGGGGGGAATCGGAAATAGATTTTACTCATCTGTAGAGGTACCTTAAAATGGAATTGATTGCATGTGATTTCACCGTTTTGTCAATTGCGATGTGCTTTATTTTTAGTTTGTGTTTTTCTAATGGGTGGCACCATTATTTTTCTAATCACTGTTAGCCATTCCTTGTCGCTTGTCAATTACACTTGGATTTTGGTTATTCACTCTACTGTTTGGAAAACTCAATATGAGGTGAAAAACCTAAAACTACCTTGCCCTGCTATTTCTGGATTTCTTTCAAGTAGGGTTTGAATACTTGGCTTGAATTCTTTTGTGATCCTACGTTACTTCACTATCTCTGTGAATATACTTTCAAAGTATTATAAAACCAGATTTGTCTAGATGTTTGGGGATGAGTTGAATTGGGATTGTGTAGACAACTTTAGTTTTGGTTGAACTCTCCCACCTGGAGATTGGAAAATGTTACATTTCAAGGATCTGAGAGCTTATGGAGATCTCCAATGATTACTGCACCTGAACTCTCCTAACATGCAGGTCTTCTTGTATGTTAGAGGAACCTAGGTTGATTAGGGCTGTTACTTGTTGGATTTGATTTCACCTCGACCAGCCTAAAGTTCAGTTGTATAGTAACCAAACTAAAAGTATATAACCCAAAGAAACCTACCAGCGTTTGGTTTTGATTTTGGAATTAAACTTATGTCTATCAAGATGAGAAATTTTTTTGGAACTGGTCCAACCAGTATTAAACGGTTCTTTGTTTTATTAATCTTGGTCCAACCAATACCCTCCTAAGAACCTATTTCTGGTCCAATTTCTTCAGTATGGTTACTTCTTTAGTGAAATTCCCCAATCAAAATATGATATGTGATTATTATAGTCGACTATGAATCTTGTGAGAGATATTTTTGGGTATTTATCTCATAGAGGTAGGCAAAGGATTCCAGACCGGCAATGAAGTAAGCCCTAATTGATTTAACTGGGGTTCGCCACATGTGTTAATTTTTTTTTCATACGTTTAGCTTGAGTGGAGGTTATATTTGATCTTGAATATTTTACTATTTCAAGTGGAAGTGTTGGTCTTCAAGGAAGAAGTGAAATGGAGGTACAGAGGAAATGACAAATGAGCTACAAATGAGGATGGAAACGCTAAATTTTTTCACAAGATAGTTAGTGGAAGAAGGAAGATAAATTTTATAAAAAGATTGGAAGCAGAAGACTGTGGAGTAGTAGGTAATAAAGGGGAAATAGAACAGGAAGTAGTAAAATTCCTGAAGCTGATGTACTCTAGCAATGAAGATTCAAAAAGCATTATTTTATAGTGGCAAGGATAAGTCATTCATTTTTGTTGTTTCAGAATGCTGGGATTTTCTGAAAAGTGTGATCTTGAAGGTGATGGAGGAATTTTCCAAGAATGGGATCATTAACGCAGTGACTAATGAAAGTTGTATGTGTCTAGTTCCAGAAAAAAAAAAACAGATTCCTTGAAAATAAGGGACTTTAGGCCTATAAGCCTAGTGACACGTTTATGTAAGGTGGTGGCAAAAGTTCTGGCAGCATGCTTAAGGGAGGTTATGGGAAGCACGATCTCTCATTCTTAGGGAGCTTTTCAGAAAGAAAGACAAATTTTTAATGCAGTACTCATATCAAATGAGGTCGTAGAGGAGGTGAGGCAGAAATGGGAGGAAGGGTTGGTGTTCAAGATTGATTTTGAAAAGACTTACGATTATGTGGAGTGGAGGTTTTTGGAAGAAGTATTGGAGCACTGCCATTTTTGCAGTTTTTCCTGACTAATTTGATGACATTAAGGTGTAGAAGAAACTCTAGGGCGCCTTAAACCCCAAACCAAACTTTACCTAATCCCCAACAGAAGAAAACACAAATGATATGATTGGGCATTGGAACACTATGCTATATATATGTTCACAAAATTGTTGACTGTGTTGACTGCATGATCAGATGATCCATGGTGTTCATTGGTGTCTTGCATGTGTTGCATAGTTGAAACACACTTATATTTATATGATATAAATTGCAGTTGCATGACAAGGATGCACAATGCTCTTTGGTCAAACTGATTCATTGCATAGTGTATGTGCTCAATGGCATCTGATATCTATGATGTCTTGCAGATAGAAAGTTTCGTATATATGTATCATGTCTTTCTTTTTTAATTAGTGAAACTCTTAAATGAATTCTTACCCAATACCTTTTTGTCTTTTTGACAGGATATATTTGGGAAGTTTCGCCTTTGGAAGTTAATCGTGTCAATTTTTGCCTTTTCATCTACGCCAGAACTGATGTTTGGGCTGTATCTACTATATTACTTCAGGGTCTTTGAGAGACAGATAGGTTCCAATAAGTACTCGGTGAGTAACCAAGCTTAAACTCTTCATGACTTCTCCTTTGATGTTTATTTGGAATTCCTGGTTCAGATGTTATATCACAAATATCTTGTACCTAAAGAAAGGACTAAGCTGGTGCCATACTTACTGTCTTGTGACTCTTGTCATGTTATTGCAAATCTTAAAGAATTTCATCAGTATGGATGAGTTATAAAAAATATGAAGAATATGCTTGGAATTTTCTGAAGGGGACCAGTTTGCTCGTATTTGGATTACATAATAATTAAAAAGATATAGAGCCTGTCTGGATGCTTGTTAATAAAATACTGTTCTTGTTTGAAAGAGGCATTTTGAACAATTTTTTATAATTTCCAACAAAATAAAGAAAGCATTTAAGAAACAGCAACACCCAAGTGCACTATCAACTTGACCATTATCAGCATCACCGCCCAACAGTGCCTAGTGCATAACTTTCACTGTAATCTGGCTATTAAACAATGAAAGAAAGGAAGTTTCGAAAAATTGAGTTGTGACTTGACAGTTTATATTACACTGCAACAAGGATATGGCCTCTATTACACTGGCTGCACTACTTTTTTCACCTCTTGGATTCCACTAACACTGCTTCAGTTATTCTTAATTCTGCCTATCATTGTAATACGTAACATTTTGTCTGGGGGGCTGTTGTCATTAGTGCTCATACCACAACCACTATACTCCTCCTTTCCACCTTACTGCCATTATTACTTCTTCCTCGCTCCTAGTTGCCATCTGTACAGTCACAAAAATGCAGAAAACCTCCAACAATAATTATGTTGCAACACAGCCACATTCTTCAGCAAACTGCTATAATCTCCACTTCCACATAAGCCATGCTACAATGGCAAGTACCAATACCCATGTAGTATCTCCACCTCTGGTGTGCTATCTCTGTGCTTACTGCTCCAGCACAGAGACTACCGATTAAGTTTTTGTGGAATAAATTGCTTTACTTAGGTTTCTGAGTAAGGTTTGCTAGGGTTGTCAAAATGCTTGTATAATCTTAAAAGTTTAAAATTACGAAATCCAATTACTTTAATTGCTACAAAGTAACTTAGAATAACTAAATTTCAGTTAGTGGGATTTCTGGTATGATAACATTGGATGTTTTCATATCCTACAATATTGCTTTCTGGCCCACTTAAGTTTTCACCTTTCCAATATTTTTCCTCAATTTTATTATTATTGTTATATTCTTCTTGCATACCTGCGTGGCAAAAAAGGAAAAAAAGTTTCACATTGTGTCTTTAGCCACTTAAACTAACTCTACTAGGTGCTGTTCTCATCATCTGTGGCTCACATTTGATGTAACAGAACTATAATCGTTAAAAGGGACAATGTCCTAGTGTCAAAATTTTCTTTCATACTCTAAGTGGTGATGAATGTGCTAACAAAAAGATGATAATATTCCTTTTGCTCATTCATGGAGTTGTATTTAGTACCTCTAAGAAATATGATTTACCATTGTTGGTCAGTTATGGGGGTTGGCCTGGATTACTTAGTGTTGCGTGGGGACTAAAGTAGATAAACATGATAAATTACTAGGCTGTTTTCAAATTGCAAGGGGGCCAGCTCTGCCACCCTCCACCCCCCACCCCCCACCCCCCACCCCCAACCAAAAAATAAATAAATTATATATATATACACACAGTTCCCTTTCATTGAGGGATCCCTCAAATAATATTTGAGGGACGCCCTTTACTGTGAATTTTTTTCCAACGATCCAAACCATCTATTTTTTTTAAGTCTACATTCATGGATCATCCTTGCAAAAAATTAGACAAATCGGAAACCTTTTCGATAACACAATTGAGTGGTCAAACGATATCGGATTCAAGTGATTATTTTTTTGTAGAGATGATCTTTGAATGATTATCTAAAACATAGATGGTTTGGATTAGTGAAATACAATGCGAAGTGGGCCCTACAAAGGTGTCTCTTAAATAAGCTAATTTGAGGGATCCCTCAATGGAAGCTCTCTCTCTATATATATATATGACCTGTTCGTTAAGTACTGATGTTGTCTTACTTCTGTCGTTCAACAATAAAAATACAAAAAAGAATGTAATAGATGATTTTTTTCCTCTTATATGTGCAGGTGTTTATTTTGTTCTCTGTGACTGTATCATTACTCTTTGAGATCCTTGCTCTAGCATATCTTAAAGGTGCATATTGTTTCTTCAGTTCTATTTTACTCTTCTTAGTTGTAAATTTATGTTTCATTATTGTCTTGTCTTTTGGTTCTTCTTTTCCCTATCTCTATGCTGCTTACCTTGTTTTCTTGCATGCACTGGCCTATTTTGTACTGGACATTACCTTGATTTTCTGGAAAATTTCAAGTTCTATTACGAAGATATGATTCTGGCAAGTTCTATCACGAGACCTCTTGCATGTATTTGACTAGTTCACCCTTTTCCTGCCCATCACTTTTTGTGATGTTTGTTGAGGTTTGCGGAATCTGAACTGTAATCCTCTCTAATGGAAACCCTTCATATAATTTGGCCTTGGAGAAAGGTCTTCTGGAGTTGCACTGTGGCCAGTTTGTTGCTTTGCCAAACCTTATCTCCTTATGAAGTTGTTGAATGCCAATTAGGAAAAAAGGAATCTTCTATATTTTACAGCATGATATGATGAATAGATAGTTGTCTTCCTTTCTAATGCAATAGTTACTGCAACTCTGAATATCATGGCGTCTTGATGTGAGCTGTGGCAGCATCAGTGCTCCTACTAGTGGTTGCTTAGCTGAACTGGCCCCTCTGCCAAGTTTCATTTTTGTAGGGAATTTACAGAAAACTATGTACAGTTCAAGTATTATATTGCAGACTGTTTTGTTGTTTCTTTCTTTTTTCTGTTTTTTAATTTGTGTTTTGAGCTGATAAAGTTGGAGTCAAATCACTTGTCTTTTGCAGATCCTGCAGTAAACCTGGTGACGTCCGGACCTTATGGTCTTATATTTGCATCTTTTGTACCCTTTTTCTTTGACATTCCAGTTTCAACACGCTTTCATGTATTTGGTGTGCGCTTCTCGGATAAGTCTTTCATATATCTAGCTGGTCTACAGGTAAAAAGTGTGCGATAAAGTATACCATCTAACCATCTATGTTGCATGACAAGTACATAGCTGTTCTTTCCTTCCCCCATACATTTAATCTAATTTTGGTTTCTCTCTTGCAGCTTCTTTTATCATCCTGGAAAAGATCAATCTTACCCGGGGTATTTGGCATCCTTTGTGGTTCCTTATATCATCTAAATGTCTTCCATATCCGCAAAGCAAAGGTTATTTTTCAATCTGATCTTTGAGGTTCACTTAAAATCCAAGCAAAACAAGAAACCATGCATTTGTTTTTTTTTTTTTTCTGGATTGTATTTCTAGATGCAGCCGATAGCTTTACATTCTGTTCAAACAGTAAAAAATGTTTTCCTCACCTCTCTGAACCCTCATAACAGAAGATATGCGTTGGCCATATAAAAGGAAATCTGCTAAGAGGCTAAGGGGAGGTAGTTGGGGTGTCATCAGAGGGATAACAAAAACCTAAAAACAGAAGTCTTCATCTAATTTTCTTAATGTGTTCAATTACGAGCTCTTCAGCCCTTTCACATTCTGGGCCACTCCGTGTCCACATTCATTTATGTGCTCTGTCCTGTCCCTAACTTATCTTAACTGTCATTAAGATAAATTATTTTCCTGAACAAAGGGGGTTTGATAAACCATATTACCAATGCCGCTATTAAAGTTTCGCTTTCTCACTCTGAAATATAGTGGTTTTTTCAGTAACTGGACATACTTTATTTTGGACTTTAATATCAGTTACAGATCACACAGCAGTTTCAGTCAGAATGACTTTTGCTTCAATTCTTAGTAGTGCATTGTATACAATGTAACTAAGTTAAAACCATCTTTTTAGATTTTACACTCTTTTAAGGAAGAATGCATTTTTCTGCGTATGTGCTTGTGCTTGTGCTTGTGCTCGTGTCATGTGTGTGTCACTGTCTGCATGGATACATGTACTTATGGAATATGATTCAGTCATGCATTCTGCTAAGTTACTTTTAGCACAATATGGTTCGGTCATGTATTCTACCGAGTTAATTTTAGTGGGGAAAAGTAGTGTAACTAAGACTGCCTGCTGAATATACTTTTCCCCCCTCTTAATTTCTCACATTTACAAATTAATGTGATTTTCCCCCCTCTTAATTGAGATTTTTAATTAATGTAATTCATGGCTTTGCATGTCTCTTCTCATATTACAGTTCCCAGAAGTCATTGCTTCTTTCTTTTCACGGATTTCTTGGCCATCAACGGGGAGTCCACCAGCGGCGCCAGCTAGAAATATTGTGGGAAGTGCAACACCATTCACAGCTCGGCAAGTAGAGGCAAGAATTCTTTGTTTTCCCTCAATGCTTTGGATCTGCGATTGACTTCAGTACATATACTGGAAATTATGATCAAGAATTACTCTATCAACCACCATCTACTTCAGAAATCCCTCCTGAAATATTTTTCAAATATAAAAGTTCAGTAGCTTCCCACAAAAGTTAGATGGACACCTGACTGAGACATCTCTATTATCTGTGAATGATGAAAGCTTTCTAAACAAAATATTAACTTTATGGGAAGAACGTGGTTGTTAAAGGGTCTAGACAATGCAGGACTAAGACTGAGCATATTGAATGCAAGTTTAGTCAAACTGGGATAGGGACCGGAATGTTTCCCTCGGGTTTAGAGGAGTAGATGAATGTAGTTAGCATACAGATTTGTGTGCACAGAGGTACATATATAACATGTATCAAGTTAGGGAAAAATTTATGGACCCTACATGGAATGTTGGCCAGCAAAAACATGCAGGCAAAATGAGGGTAGTTGGGACATATATGTTTAAGATGGATTGGTGGTAGTAAGAATTAGGGATGAAACAATTCGCTCAGGTGGGTGTGGCACTAATCAAAGAGATGATGGGTCTCATTTGCGATGGTTCCGGTTATGTACAATGAAGAGAGTAATATGCAAGTTCAAAAGAGTAACTTGATCCAGGAAAATAAGAAATAAATAAATAGGTAGGTACTGGTATGATTATTGAGGACGTCATGGAATGAATTGCAGAAAAGAAATAATGTTAAGAGCCTCAAGTAATTAGGAAAAACGGTCACATTAAAAAAAGAAAAAAGAAAAAGGAAAAACGACTTTTGTAAAGTTCTTTTGCTTGATATATAGGAGTGCATATATTTATTCCTGTCGCTATAGGCTTTGGACTTGCACTATGTCATATTATGTACTGGTCTGAACTGAAATTTCCATCCACATCATCAACTTTGTTGTTTGGTTTCAGAGAAATTATCCCTCTGCCTTGGCTTCTGCCACAGAGCCAACGGAGGCTTCCATTGCGACTCTGGTTTCTATGGGCTTTGATAGGAACTCTGCCAGACAGGCACTGGTGCAGGCTAGAAATGATGTCAACGTAGCTACAAACATCCTTCTAGAAGCGCAGGCCCACTGATTCCAAAACTATAGTTCTGTGAAGACGAACCTGAATATTTTTGAATTGAGGGATGGAAGATCCATCCATATCTAAGGGTGGCAATACAAATTTGCAGAGTCAGAGGACCAGAGATGATGATTTGCTCTCAGAAATCCATTAAGGCATTTGCAGTATCTTAGTCAAGGATTACTATTTTATTTCTTTTACTCTTTAGTTTCCTTGTAGCTATCGCGTTCGGGATATGTATTTATACTCGATTTATGCAAAAGTAGGAGGCTGTAGAATTGTCTGCATCATATTGGAATTTGGAAGCGTCCATACTCTCTTTGAAAGAAAACCAGAGATGTACAGTTGCAGTATATTGCATTCGGACTGTTAAATATATGGGAGTCCCCTTGACTTGGCCGGTCATTCTTGCTTTACGTTCCACTTTCTTTGGCCATCACTTGGTATAACTAAATTTTCTTAGACTCTTAGATGTTCATAGCTTTGTAAATCTGGTAAACTGTCATTTCCCACAAAAATAAATAAAAATAAAAATAAAAAAACTAGAAACGACATAAAGGATACAATTCATATATAACATATGAAAGAGTGATTACTTCCCCAATATAGGGATTTTGTTCATATTATATGGTTAAAACTCGACTTCTATAACTTATCCTGTTGTTATGCAACTGGATAGTTGTAACAGGACCTTATACAGTATATGCGATCTCCATTGTAACTCAGTTTATAATCATAACAATTCATGCCAAAATACCTCCAACACAACATTTTCAGTCACCTAAACTAAGTTCGCATTGGAAGAAGAGAAAAACCAAAACCCAAGTCCCCGAAATCTCATATAACACAAATCAAGGCAACATTTTCTCTATAACTGCAGCTGCTCAATTTTGATCTGGGTAGACAGTATGAAAAACTCCATAAACTTAGCATCCTTTTCGTCGATGGTTGCTGATTGTCTTGGAGACTTTATACCTTGTTAAATAGTAGACTTTGAAATGATCGTTTAGAGGGGTTTTGGACCCTTTATCCTGATGGGGGCTCTACTCAGGCTTTGCCTTGACAAATATTAGACAGTGCTGACGTCCACACGGCTTCTATGAAGCTGGAAGGCGGGGGTGATCCAACTCCCGCAACTGCATTGGATGCCTGACCAATTGAAGTAACCCAAGCGAGCTTCACAATGTGCACATGACAACTTGCCCTCCAGTGCTCCTTCTTCAACTGTGTAATGAGAGAACATATGAAGGATTAAATTATTGCATAAATCACATTGAACAAAAGATGCCTCCAAAAGAAATAACTTCTACTTTGTTTAAGTTGATGTATAAGGAAACCAAAATAAGCTTAAGAAAAATAAAGAAAAGGAAAACATCGAGAAATGCCATATAGGTTCAGAAATAGGAATGTGAAAAGGATGTGGATCCTGTCTGAGTGTCAAAATCCATATTCGAAACCTTTTTCATTATTCATAATACCACACACTGGAACAATTGGTCAGTAAGAAAAATCAATTTGCAGTTGACACGTAATCTCAAGTGACAATTTGATCACATAATATCCCAGTTAAACAACTGTTAGCATTTATTATATAACAATAAAATGAAACAACTCAAGGAATCCCTTTTTACAAGAGAGGTCTTCAACTGCTATGGAAAAGGTAAGCCGTACAGTTGTAAATATGGCACAGTTACCTGCTGTCATCCACCTTAGAGGCTCAACAAAAATGGATGAACATTCAGAATCCTCAGCCAAGTTGCTACTTTTTCGCTTTCGCCACTCAAATGATTTTTCACCCTCTCCTGGAATGTGATCCACAACATTGTCCTGCAATGCAACAACTCTTCGGCATTTCTTGCAGCGGAATGCTGGTGTACCAGTTTTTCCTCCATTTTGAGCTGATTCTACTCCAGAGGCAACTTCAATAGGCAACCCAGGATCTGCCCCAAATTTAGAACTGTCTATTTTATCCCCACGATGATAAGATTCGCCTGAAAGAATGGGATAAAATATATCTATTATAGCAGCGAAAACAGAAATTCACATTTGCCACTCAATTTGAAACCTCCAGTGAAATGAGTAGGCATATGTTATAATGTCTCCTATGCTGAGCCAAATAACTTTTCACATAGTAATATACATCAAGAACATTGCCATGCAATTGCTACACCTTCCACAGTTGGCACTGCTGTTCTGGTAAGCATTTCTTTTTCTCTTCTCCTAACATGTTATGTACGGTAGAGGAGAACGGCAAACAATTTAAAAATTAAAAGATTCAGAGGTACGGTTCATGGATACAGTAGCACCATTGTAGCAGTTTTTTGTGTTAGTTTCCCGAAGCTAATTTGACAGGTGAGATTATTTTTATTTTAAGGTCTACAATTCAACTCAATTAGGGTTTTCTTGAGATTCTAACATTAATAAATAGAGTGAACTAAATTGAGACAATCTTGTTTCTGGAGTTCTAAACATTTGGCATTTTTTAGTTCAATCTAGAACCTTGGAAGCTTTTCTAAGGGATTTCTCATAACCCAGCAGTGTCTCCATGCTCAATCCCAAAGAATTTCAACCCTCTCGCTTGTCAAAAAAACATTCTAGTTCGATGATATACAACCAATCTGGTAAGCCAATGCTCCTTAATGCCTTCCTATCAATGAACTTTTCATACGGTAATCTATTACCAAAACTTGGAAAACTAAAATATGAAAGCATGAGTGCAAGATGTACAATCAATACCCCTAAATTTAGAGGGAGGGGAAGATGTAGAAGAAAAAAAAACTTGTACCCAATACTTTCAGGCGAAAAGACTTATATATGGGGCTGGCACGATCAACCTTGAAGCCCATTTCCTCGTACATTTTGAGCTGCAACACCATAAAAGTAAAGAGTAAAATTCACTATGGGCTGGATTAGCAGAAATTAATGTTATCTTGTACAAGATGTGATATAAGAGCGCCTTGCATCACCTGATCTAGAAAACCATCATTGGGGCAAACAAACTCACAGCTTTGCCTCAGGGATCCTAGTGCATCTGGAGGATTGCATAAGAGGAAGATAAAGACTAAAGCAGTTAAGCATTTGTAACCCACTATTCTTTTTTTTCAATTCAATTGCTCATATATTTTGAAGGGTGATGATTTTGGCACTCCAACACCTCCCACACTCCTCTACTCTCTCACACAAGAGGACTATATGAGGGTTCCAAAATCAGCCTAAAAAAGGCTGATGCACTTCTCTTGTGTGAGAGAGTAGAGGAGCGTGGGATGTGACATTTGGAGTGTCAAAATCATCTCCCATTTTTAAAGTCATACAAGCTTGTGAAACTAATTTTTATCTAAACTGAAGAAGAAAGAAAAGCAGCTATTTGGATTCCAAAAATATAACAGCAACGTGAATTTATATACGAAGACTGGCGATACTTAAGACAAGCAATGATTAGTTCACACCTTGTTGTGATAAATGTTCTGTTCTCATCAGATATGCTGTAATGATAGCTGCACTGCAACAAACACATGCAAACAAACAAGGGTGTAAACCCTTTAAACTTGACAATTCAGAAAACTGGAAAAGCTTTCAGAATGTAAGCTCCGAATACTTTCGACATTATTAGTAGACTCTTGTTATTCTAAAAACTGAAAATTATAAAACTGAGAGAACAATATGTACCTTCTGGAAACACCAGCAAAGCAATGCACCAAAACAGACCCTTCTTTTCTACTCTTATCAATAAAATCCAAACAGACATCCAAATAATCCAATAAATTCTCATTCTCCATATCTCTCAGCGGAACCCCCATCCTCACCAGCTTCAAATCCTTGCCTGCATATTCCAACAAGTACAAAAGCTTATCCGAGAGCAAACAACTTTTCGACCCATCACCAGAAATCTCCACAGAAGCCGACCCACCAACAGACCCGCCAGTATACACCTTCTTGATTTCCTTAGTGGGAATTGTAAGACCCTTCTTCCATTCAGAGAAAAACGAGATTGATGCAGAACTCAGAACCGAGAGAATGTGTGTGATCTCTGTGCTGCCATTTTGGAGAACCTCTGCTGCATCGCCGATGTTGCCGATGAATAGATTCTCACGAACAAGATACGGCATGACCACTGAAGAAGATTTGATTTTTTCCTAAACCCAAGATTATCAAAGCAAGAAATCCTTGTTCTCCCCCTTTATTTAGGTCAGCTAGTGTGTGTGAGAGAGAGAGAGAGAGAGAGAGAGAGGGAAGGGGATGAGTCTTAGGTTTTTATTTTTTATTTTTTTCTGAATAGATCAAAGGTATATTCTGAAAAATGAAAAAATTATCCTGATAGGTGAAGGCCCTTCACTGAAGGGGATGATGGGTATTGGGTTGTTTTCTTTTTAATTTTTTAAAATACTTTTTAATACTTCAAAAGTATTTTTTTTCCTCAAAATTGAAAAAATTATCCTATAAACGTGAGCATGTGCAAATCATGTGACATTCCTTTTAAAGAACCAGAAATTGATTAGCCTCACCCTAAATTAGGGATGGGCACAATTTCGTGTCAATCAGACTAAACCGCCTAATTCGATTATAGTGGGTTGAGTTGGTCTGAAAATGAGCTGATCATGAGTTTAAAAAATCATAAATCGCTATGTACGGGTTAGAACTAAAATTTAAAGTTGTTTGTACCATATCTTACCCTCCACTCATTCAATATCACATGAATTAGTAAAACTCCCCAATTGTCCAAGGCCTGAACAATCGGTATCGCTTCCGATGATATTGCCCAAGACAACGCACAGTGATACCGCCTCAGCAGAGTCCACAATCGGTATCTTCTACCGATTCTGGAGAACAAACCTCGAAGGGCCCGCCTGAAAATATCTAAAGACTCGTGTCAACCTCATAGGGCCCTCCCACGAGTCCCACATCGAAATTAAGTACTAAGAGCATACCAAATGCCCTCTATAAATAGGCCCCTTTACTACAATATAAGGGTAAGACTTTTCAGCTTGACTTTTATGCTAAATACATTGTCAGGAGCAAAAGCTCTTAGAAACAAACTTACTTCGGCATCGGAGGGTCTTAGGCTGGTTCCACACCGTTCCATAGACCTCAAGAGCCTCGGCTTCCTTCTATTCAGGATCAGCATCCAAGGGACAGGAAGAATCTGCGTCAAGCACTCAATCGATCTCTGGATCGTCCACATCACTTGTAAGTTGCACTCATCTCTATCTGTTTAGTTTTAGTGTCAACAAAAGTAAATTTAATTTTGAACCCAACCCGATCATAGTGGGTTGAGTTGGCCTAAAAATGAGCAGGTCTTAAGTTTAAAAAATCATAAACCGCTATGTATGGGTTGAAACCAAAATTTAAAAGTATGCTTAATTTTGAGTTAACCCAACCAAACTGCCCAACCCTATCACAAAATATTTGAGTTGAGTTGAGTTGGTCTAATAATGAGCGGATTTTGAGTCCAATAATTCATAAAAAGCTATATATCGAGTTGGGACTAAAACTGACCCAACACTACCCATGCCCACCCCTACCCTAAACCCTTTTAACCCCACAGAAATTTGGAACAATTAGCCAAACTTATAACAAAAAACACATTCTTCCAACTCATAATACCAATCTTCCTTATTTTATGTTCCCTTCATCTAAAAACTATTAGCCCCCTCAGAGAATTTGCAGCATCATCTAAAAACCATTCAACTTGGTTTATGTAGCGTTGATCGTAATGTGGGATGCATAGATATAGAGAGAGAGGAAAGCCCTTCTCAAGCTCAAACAAGGGCTCACAGATCCTTCCAACGGACTTTTGTCTTGGGTGGGAGAAGATTGTTGCAAATGGAGTGGTGTAGGCCGCAACAACATAACTGGACATGTCAACATGCTCGATCTTCGCAATTGCGATGGGTATGCCTGACGAAGCAACATATTACGCATTTGGTGGTGAGATC
This sequence comes from Prunus fruticosa, assembly GCA_018703695.1. NCBI lineage: Eukaryota > Viridiplantae > Streptophyta > Magnoliopsida > Rosales > Rosaceae > Prunus > Prunus fruticosa. The sequence goes on from CM031923.1 coordinate 12,328,998, forward strand.
AACCATTCTTTGCTTGTTTTGAAAGATTTGGTTTACTTGGATTTGAGCATGAATAACTTTGGAGGTGTCCGAACTTCCATGTTTCATTGGATCACTAGAGAAACTGAAATACCTCAATCTCTCTGGTGCATCTTTTGGTGGAATCATTCCCCACAATCTTGGAAATCTTGGAAATCTCTCAAGGTTGCTTTATCTTGATCTTGGTAATGATTTTGGTCACCCAATTGAGACTGACCTTCAGTGGCTTGCAACTCTTTCTTCCTTAAAGTACCTTAACTTGGGAGGAGTGAACCTTGCTAAGACTACATTCTATTGGCTTCCCACTGTTAATATGCTCCCTTCACTTGTTGAATTGCATTTGCCCTCCTGGAGACTTCCCATGCTACCTCTCACTCTTCATTCCATCAATTTCACATCCCTTTTAGTTCTTGATCTCTCTAACAATAAATTCACCTCCACGATACCTCATTGGTTGTTCAATCTCACTGAACTAGAGATGTTGGATTTGACAGATAACAATCTGATAGGAAAAATGCCTGATTCTTTGGGATATCTTAAAAGCTTGAGATACCTCGACTTGTCGTATAACTCATTTCAGGGTTCAATCCCAAAATAGATTGGAAATTTAACATCTTTGGAGGAGTTTGACCTTGCATGGAATCAAATGAGTGGGATCATCCCAGAAAGTCTTGGGGAGCTCTCATCGCTGGTTTCACTTGATATCTATGGCAACACATGGGAAGGTGCCATTATAGAAGCTCATTTCGCGAAACTTGGAGGCCTGAGAAGAGTATCGATTGAAAACAATTCCCCAAACATTTCCTTGGTTTTCAACATAACTTCTGGTTGGATACCTCCTTTCAAATTAAGATCCTTGTACATTAGATCATGCCAACTGAAGTCCCAAATTTTCTACATGGCTTAGAAATCAGACTGAGTTGACCACGGTGGCACTCAATAATGCTAGGATTTCAGACACCATACCAGATTGGTTTTTGCAGTTGGATTTGAAATTAGATTATCTGGATGTCTCTTATAATCAACTAAGCGGCACGGTACCCAATTCATTAAGATTTAACTTTTATTCCGTTGTTGATTTGAGTTCAAACCGCTATGAGGGCCCACTCCCACTTTGGTCCTCAAACATTACCATGTGTTGAGGCCCAAAAATCCAGGGGCTAGGCCCAAGCTTATTCTCAGCCCGGCGCAAATAATTAATCACAAAAGAAACCCGATCGGGGCATAATGGGGAATTGTAGGACACCTACACGAGCCATGGGTCACACATCACGCCAAGCAAGCATGACAAAAACGCAACGGCTATATAAGTTCACGCTCATGAACCTATCCGGTGCTATTTAATTCGAGCTCGGCTTATTATAGCACAATTAAACTCAAGCACAAGCACAATGAATAAACATGCGATGTCATCGTGCCATGCTACAAGCTCAAGTGGGCCCAAGCCACGTAATCACCCGGGGCTTGCTGAGAAGGGTGTGGCATGGATGGGTACGAGCACTCACAGGGCCCATTGAGGGACTGAGGAATGGAAGTTTTAGACCACTTGGAAGCACTAAAACTCAGGCCCATTCCTCGGGCCCAAATACATGGGTTAGCATGAGAGAGAGAAGAATGGGGTCCAATGCCTTAAGAGAACATCCCATAGGCTGTTGTAGCATTTAGGAAAATCCATGATAGTTAGAATGCCCAAAAACGAATAAGCCACTTACAGGAGGTGGACAAAAGCGTGCGGGCCGCTGGAAAGGAGAACACCAATAACCTCAAAGCTATACACGAAGCCCAGCCCAGCGTCTCCTAAAAAAATTCAGCATCGAGCTCCACCCATATCAGAGCTCCCATGTGAGCAACAAGGAACCATAGCAAGAACCAAAGGAAACCCACGTATGTAGGAGAAATACCCAGTGGACAAACAACTTCCTCTGTTCTCTTTTTTTTCCTCTGCAAGCTCTGATTTGAAAACCAAGGGAGAAAGAAGGTGGCACCTCACCCCCATGGAGAGGTTCAGCTGCATAAAGCCTTGGAACCACAAGAAGCCATTGATTCAGGCGCTCTGGTCAATAATTTTGCACAAGAAAGGGAGTAATTGGAGAAAGGGAAAGGAAAAGTGGGAATGGATGATCAACGAAATTAGGGTTCCAAACGCCTATAAAATAGAGCTTCCTCTACCCAGCAACACACACCATTCCAGAGCAAGACCAAGCTTTGTCAAGCGAATTGGAATTTATCCCATCCTCTACTCCCATCGTTTCTCTCTTTTTCTAAGATAGAAACCCTCCTAATTTTTCATTCTTCCACCTTAAACCTTCTTTTCTGCAAGAAATTCATGCTTTGGTCTCTCTTTCTCTCTCAAATTGCTAAACCTGAAAGCTCAGCTCCCATGCCACAAGCTCCTCATGCTAAGTCATTAACGAATTTCATGCGTTCTTCTGGGTGTTGGTGAAAAGAACCCAAACGTATTTTTCTAAGGCTTTAGCAAGTCTTTTAAAAATTCTTTTGGGAGTCTGGTTCTTGAACTCATGCATCAGGAGGCCTTTCGTTCGCTTTCTCTCACAGCAGCCCAAGCCCATTCGTTAGGCTGCTAGAACAAAAAGACCCCCACACCATGCTATTTCTCAGAGACAATCTATTTTTCAGGGCCAATTCCTCATAACATTGGTCAAGTGATGCCCAATTTGACACATCTAGACATTTTTAGAACAATATACCATCGTTGTATATTGTAGACATGTCAAACAACAATCTCTCTGGTACAATCCCAAGATCCTTAGGCTCTCTTACTTCACTCGGAGTCTTGTTCCTCTCTAGTAACAACTTTTCAGGTGAAGTTCTTTCCTTGAAAAACTGCACTGACATGAAGATTCTTGACCTTGGTGATAAAAAGTTTTCTGGACTGATTCCATATTTCATTGGTGAAAGCATGCTCTCTTTAAAGATTTTAAGCTTGAGGTCCAACTCATTTACTGGAAGCATCCCTTTACAATTATGTGGCCTTTCCACTCTCCATATATTGGACTTCTCACACAACAATCTTTCCGGAAATATTCCCCACTGCATAGGTAATTTGAGTGGCTTGAAATCTGAATTCACAGACAAAGATATAGAAGTTTATGGGCACGAGGGAAGATTGGAGGTGGTGTCAAAAGGAAGAGTGCTTGAATATGACTCCATCCTTTACCTTGTTAATAACATTGATCTCTCGGACAATAACTTGTCAGGAGAGAGACCTGTGGGGATAACATGCCTAATAAAGTTGGGCACCTTAAATTTGTCCATGAATCATTTGATAGGAAATATCCCAGCAAATATCGGAAACTTGGGTTTGGTAGAAACTCTTGATCTATCAATGAACAAACTTTTAGGTTCAATTCCACAGAGCATGGTTTCTTTAACATTTTTGAGTCATCTGAACTTGTCATACAATAACTTGTCCGGGAAAATTCCAACAGGTAACCAGCTTTCAGACCTTTGTTGACCCGTCAATTTATGAGGGCAATGCAGGTCTTAGCGGGTGTCCATTACCAATTGGTTGCCAAGACAATGAAGAAGCACTTCAAATTCCAAGTGGAGATGGAGGAGAGGATGATGAAGGTAAACTTGAAAAGCTACAGTTTGTCATTAGCATGGTGATAGGTTTCTGTAGGGTTTGGGGAGTTTTTGGGACTTGGCCATGAAGAGGTCTTGAAAACATGCCTATTTTCACTTGCTTGACAAAGTGAAAGATGCTGTCCTAGATTTTGTCTCAGCCATTGGTACTTATCTCCGGAGAAAAGATCGTAGAGCACAGAACAAGATGCATATGTGAAACAGAGTGTTACCTAGTTGAACAAGGTGTAATATGGCAGCACATGTGGGTACAAAATGGTTATTTGATATCCTAGCAAAATGTAAACCTTGATATTTGTTTTTGAATGAATTTTTTCCCAACGTTTGTCAAGACTTAGGCCCCGTTTGGGATTGCTTTTTTTCGTCAAAAACCTGCTTCACTTTAAAGTTAAGCAGTTTAAGGTGTTTGGTAAAAATAAAATATCCCGATTATTTTAAAAGCAATGGCCTTTTGACAGCTTTTAAAAAGGGAGACTTCTGGGTTGCTTTTCAAAGATGCTTTCAAAAGAAGCTAAGATGAACATTTAATAAATTTTTTTAATTCCCAAAATACCATCATTCATTTTTAAAAATGACACCACCTCCACTTCCACATCCAACTCCACCAATTGCACCACCATATTCACTATCTTTACAACCACCACCACCGCCACCACCACCACCACCACATCCTCCACCACCACAACCACAACCACCACCTTCTCCACCTCCACAACCACCACCTCCTTCAAAACCTCCACATCCACCACCACCTCCACATCCAACTCCACCACTTGCACCACCACATTCACTACCTCAACAACCACCGCCACCACCACCACATCCTCCTCCTCCTCATCCTCCACCACCACCACCACAACCACGACCTCTTCAACCTCCACTCCATCACTACCACTACCACCACATGATTAGTACATAGCACTTTTAACATCCTGTCTATTTTAGTCTTTATTCACAGTTACAACAATTTTATATTAAAATTTACCAAACGGTTTTGACACTGCTTTTTGTACTAACAGCACTTTAAAAATACTGTTTACCAAACATGGAGCGCTTTACTTTACAACTAATTATTTTTAAAGCAGGCAGAAGCAACTTTTTTTAAAAGTGACAGGCAATCCCAAACTGGGCCTTAGTGCCCGTTTGGCATTGCTTATTTGGGGTAATAAGTGATTTTTAAAAAATGTTGGGAAGCCTAGCCTGTTTGGTAAACCTGAGAAAATCACTTATTGTTAAAAATTGCTGTGAGAGAAAGCTATAAGGGAAAGCAACTAATGAGGTGCTTTCATTTTCTGATTATGCAGGAATTAGTTTCAAAGAGGCGCTGGGTTTAATGATTATGCGGCAATTATTTTCTAATTATGCGGAAATCAATACCAATAACACTTTTAACAAAAAATTTACCAAACACCAAACTACTTTCTCTCACAGCTGATTTCTCTCACAGCAAATCTGACAACGATTATTTTCACAGGCAGGCAATGCCAAACTGGCCCTTAGAAATAATTAAAATTATGTTTTGTTTTGAGTTGTTTTATCGTGCCAACCCACGACCCAGGTGCTCGTATATTTCTTTTGTACTAATATTTCAAGGAAACTTGACATGATAACTCTGTTTACCATAATTAATATATATTGGCAAGGAAGAGGATGACGTTAAATCAATAGAGCTTTTAGGCTATACATAGCAGTTTCCAAAAATGGGTTTACTAGGTTGATGGCAAAAAGGTTTTGTGCAGACAGGTGCTAGAGTTACTCATGCTTTCCTAAGTTTTGTCCCCAGTCTTGATATAATTTCCTAGAGATAAGCATCACAAGGATTTGTGCTATCCAACCCTTGTATGAAATATTCTTCCTCCATCGTTCGAAGTAATAATCTCGTCATCACAAACAAAATTTCAAGTCTTTTACATGAATTAATCTGATAGTTTCTCATTTACTTTTAGCAAATATTTAGGCTTAGTTTGGGATTGTGCTTCTTTTTGAAGCAGTTTTTTTAAAAAAAAAATTTTAATTTTTAATTTTAATTTTTTAAAGATTTGTTGTTCGATTAAAAAGAAAAAAGCTGATTTTTTTTTCAAAATTAGGCATCATGCGCAGCAGTTTTTAAAAGCTGGTGAGAGGCTGCTTCCGAAAAATTGCTGCGCGAAGAAGCATGCAGAGCGGAGGAGTTTTCAGATTTCCCATATTGTCCTTATTTGTTTCAACAAATTACACGCTCTATCCTTCTCCTTTTCACGATCTATTCCTTCTCATCTGACTGTCGTTCCTCCTGGGTATTGAAATTACCCAACAAAGCATGAACCTTTCACTTCAACAAAATTGAGATTGAAAAAATTGAAGGTCCAAGATCTGATTGGACCAAACAGCAAAAGAAACCTAAATTATATATTATTTATTTTTTAATGATAATTTTAGTTTTTTAAAAAAAGCTTTCATCATCATACTCTTTTTTGTCATTGTACACCGTCACAACAATTCTATACAAAAGTTTACCAAATACTTTAACACTTCTTTTCATACTCACAACTTTTTTACAAATATAGATTACCAAACGCTAAACTATTTTCCTTTATAGCTGATTTCTCTCACAGCAAATTTAAAAGTAATTATTTTCATAGCTAGGCAATGCCAAACTAGCCCTTAGTTGTTTCACTTCACAGCTATTTATTATCGCAACACAGCATAAGCAGTTTTTTTAAGCAAAGTAATGCCAAACTAGCCCTCAGTGTCCTTGAGATTGGACCTCATCACATAGTCACTTTTTCTCTCCAATTTTGATCCTCTTATTCTTATAAAAGTAATTGGCTTTTCTTCTTTCTTCTTTTTTTGTTTTGTGTTGGGAGTTATCGACAAGAACCATCGTTCTTGAGATCCATTTAAATTGCTTTTCATACGCATGCCAGGAAAGACATTGTCGATGTACAGTTAGGATATTGCATTTGAATGTTAAATATATGGGAGACCCTTTTTGACTTAGCCTGTCATTTTTGCTTTACATTCTACTTTCTTTGGCCATCACTTGGTATCAGTGGCGGATCCAGGGTTATGTAGCCAAGGGGGTTTAGTGTAAAAGTTCCAAAAATTTTCTAAAAACCCAGCTGCTGTTTTGCCCATAAATTTGAAGCTTTTTCGTCACCAAAAGTTTTTAGCGACAGATGTTCTTCATATTTTTCGTGGCTAAAAATTTTATGCGACGGTGTTCTTCAGATTTTTCGTCACTAAAAGTCAAATTTTCATATCAACTTCAGACTTAAATACAAGGGTAAGTTCCTTGGATCAAACGACGTCGTTTGGCAAGGCAGGTTTTGAAAAAAAAAAAATTAGCACGCAGCATGCGCGAGAGGAGGGAGGAAGAGTTCGGCTGGGAATTTCGTCGAGACAGTTGGTGTGCAGGGGCTTCCAGCAGCAGTCCAAGGGGGCTTTCATGGAGTCCCTTCCCAATTTTTCAGCATTCCAGGGGGCTTCAGCCCCCTCTTGTCCCAACGTAGATCCGCCTCTGCTTGGTATAACTAAATTTTCTAAGATGTGCATACCTTTGTAAATCTGTAAACTGAAGAACATGAGACACAAATTCAATACAGTTTGATTGGTCATATCCTACCAAGGGCTAATACTTTTCCATCGTTAGAAAAAATAAAAAAAGAAGAAGCTAGAAACAACATAAAGCAAAATGGTACTTTAGGCTGAAGGTCAAAACTCAACTTATTCAATATTAACTTATCCTGTTATGCAGAAAGTAGAACTGGATGGTTGTAATGGGCCCTTAAATTCATGCCGAACATACCCCCAACACAACAATATTTTCGGCCTCTAAACTAAGTTCACAATGGAAAATGAGAAAATATTGCTCATAATCCAGTTCAACATAATCGAACTAAACATGTTGAGGTGGATAGACATTTCATCAAAGAAAAAATTAAGAACAAGATCATCTGTCTACCCTTTGTAAAATCAGAAGATCAATTAGTGGATGTCTTAACAAAAGTTGTCCGTGGACGAGTGCTTTATGACTCACTTATCAAGTTGGGCATTGGTGACTTGTATGCACCAACTTGAGGAGGAGTGTTGACGTGAGTTAACCTACTAAATCAAAGAGATTTATTTCCTGAGTTAATTAGGTGATTTACTTCCTTGTTTTATATAGTTTACACATCCTTGTGTAATTAGGAGATATTTTCCTAATTAGTTACTATATCTATTTTCTTGTAAAGCACTCTCGTGAATTCTTATATATCTCCTTATAGAGAAGAATACTATTAACCTAAAGTATTCAAACCATATTCATATTTTAGCAGTCATAAGGGCTATGCTCGTATCTAGAAACTCCTCTGATACTATGCGCATCCAAGGCTTTTCGGTTATGTTGACCATCCCATACGAGGATACTGCCGAGGTTATTTCTTTAAGCTATTATTTGTTTCAACAGATGAGATGACTATGGATGCAAATTTAAATAATGTCTTAATGCATTTTCACAACTCAAAGACAGATAGGCATTGGCGAAGCCAATTAAGGCCCACAAGTGTCACTTGACTCTTCTCAACATTTTGAAAATATTATATTTATCTATGTTATCCAAATTGTTTTATAACTATATTTACTATTGACCATTCTCACAATATAAATTTTCTACAATGAACATGAATATGATCTATATTTGTTTTCACGTCTTCATTTGTCATTTATATGTGTGTGTCATGGATTTTATTTGATTTTCTCATTTTATCTAAAATCAACTTTTGATACTCTTTCATTATTTTTAGGTTGCTAGAATTTGGTTATACTTACTAAGATATTAAATTCGTGATATTGAAATTTAATCATTATAATGAGTTCTTATATATATTTTCCTATAAAAACTAAGTTCATTGTAATTATAAAGCTATTTAAAGTTGACCCTCCTTGATAGAATTCCTAGCTCCGCCACTGGCACCGATAGGGGACACAGTCCTAAATGAAGCAAGCTACAAATCTCATCAGATTCTCAGATTGGCATGACCAGGTGTTTTTTTCCTAACAAACTGAATTTGTAAATGTCACATTGTTTTGCTTACCAATTATGCTAAATTACCCTGTTGGTCAATTATGTTGTGGTTTTATCAGGTAATAGAAAGTTCAGCACGTGAGTTTCTTGGCTATGACAAATCAAGCTCCGTTACAGCTGTTGTGGTACGTACTATTATTTTTAAAGGAAGAATATGAGTTCCAAAATGAGATATTTAGTCATATACCCATTCTTGGCTGCTAAAATTATAAACAAACCATACACAATTTAATTTCTATAAACAAACCAAAATAAAAAACAAAAAAATGACAGCTGACCCTATTGAATTTAATTTTGATCATTAAATTACTTTGATGCACTATTGTGTTTTGTGTTTTTTAATGAGATTTTTGGGTTGGGGTTTTTTAAGAAATCAATGGCAGTTTTGTAATTTAAAAGAAGTTAAAAGCCTTTTTGTTATGTTGTGAATGCCTTTGAGCCTTGTTTTTAAAGTTCAATTTCATATATGCTTTTTGTATAATTTGGGCTCATATATTGGATATAATAGGGAATCTCCCTTTTAAAAAAACCATCGAAGGGATAACGGATAACAACAGAATGATACAATTCCTTTTGGTACAGAACTTCGTCGATCTTGCCGGAAGTGAGCGTGCATCCCAGACACTATCAGCTGGCACATGGTTGAAAGAGGGTTGCCATATAAATCACAGTCTACTAACTCTGGGCACTGTTATTCTCAAGCTCAGGTCAGCTTGTGCAGCTTATTTTTAATTTTTAATTTTCAGAAGTTACGGTCTTTTGCCAAAACCTATTCTACTACGTGCCATTGTTATGTTGTGTCTTAACTTTTGCTTCTTTCTGTTAGTCTTTGTGCAATTGAACTTCTAGCATAACACGAATTGTCATATCTGATACTAATTTGTGCAATACTCATGCAGCAAGGGAAGAAATGGGCATGTTCCTTACCGAGATTCGAAGCTAACCCGCATTCTGCAGTCCTCCTTGGGAGGAATTAATGCTAGAACTGCCATCATTTGTACCACGAGTCCTGCACATAGCCATGTTGAACAATCAAGAAATACCCTTTTGCTTGCAAGCTGTGCTAAAGAAGCGACAACAAATGCACAGGTTAATGTAGTCATGTCGGATAAAGCATTGGTGAAGCATTTGCAAAGAGCATTGACTAGATATTAGAGAATGAGTTGAGAGGTTCAGGACCAAAAACTGTTCCAGCTGATTCTTCAACATTATTGAAAAAATATGTTATTCTATTCACTCAAATTTTTTTTTTTTTTTAACATATTGTTTTTTAACTCAAGTGAATATCCAAAACTGGGCAAAGAAGCACAGAACAGAGGCCGACAGATTTGCTGACCTCTTAAAAGATCACCAAATAAAAATATAAATTCCGCTAATGGAAAGCAGGAATTTTCTCCTTAATATGTTTTGACCTTTAATTATTTTCTTTCAGGTCTTTTCACAATTTGATCAAGCAGGTTTCTCCATGTTCTTTACTTTTAATTCTGTCTCATGATTCTCGAGTCGTAAAATGGCAATCTCTGAAAATCTTCATTGTGCTTACCTTGGAAATTTCTTTTCTATGTTTTCTCTTTCTTCTCCATGGTTCTCGTATGTAAGAGGACATAGTACAGTTTTTCCTGTTCATGTTTCATGCAGCATCCTTTTCTTGTCTAAAAATCAATATCATTAAGCCTCTCATCTGTAAGCCAGACTGAGTATTAAAATCCCACTCCAAACTCCCAAGACTGAGACATTGATAATAACAAAGAGCTGGATTATTCAAGAAAGGACAAACCTGGTTTGGCAAAATCTGATAAGCCAAAATCAATGGCTTTCAACTGTGAATTCTCATCCTTTGCGGAATACAAAAAGTTCTGACAAGAAAAATGAAAATAGAACATTAGTTTAACACAAATATAATTACATATAGAAAGCACAATCAATATATCAAGTTGACCACAACTTCTAGCTTTAATGATGGATATCTTGCACATCAATATTGCATAATGTTCCCTTACTAAACTCCCTATAATTCCTGCAAGAATTGTGCATAAATCAGATATTGCATAATGTTCAGTTTAGTTTCAATAGTGTGAAACAAAGTGAAGGGTCTTGCAAAATTGCCCTTCCTTTTTCCTTCTTTGAACTGGATGTCCATCTTACTAGTTGCCCTTTTCTTCTCTTCATCAATACACCAATAAGACGAGTGGCCTACTCTAAAGAAGTGATGACAAAATAAAAAACTCACCGTACGATCAGCAAGTTGAGTATTGCATTGGGTATCAGTCATTTCCTCTGTTCCTTCAGCTAAAGTACTGCACTCAGTACTCTTGTCATCAGTTGTGAATGTGGTATTTTGTGCTTTACACTCATCAACAGTAGCACTTTGCAGAAGCCTAAGAGCCATTTCTTGATAGCCTCTCATTCTCACCTCCATAGTTCAATGAAGGAAGGTTCTTTTGGACACTCTCAGGCCTTCCTGTAAAACTTTTCTCAAAATCAATTGGAGGAGGTGTGCTCTCATTCTTCTCTAGCCTAAAATAAAAGAATTGAACTCAAGACAGTGACGAGTCTTGTACTTGTAGGGTAACTAAGACGACCACAGATTTACTTAAGACCCTAGTGAAGAGTCTTCTAGAGTACAACTTTATGAGGGCCTAAAATCATGTTTAAGCTTTGTGCTAAGAAAACAAATTCTTCTACTCATAATACTAAATCTTCCTTCCTTTCTGTTCCCTTCATCACTTTTCTTCCATCAATTGCAACATCTCCGCCAATTTTGATCCTCTTATTGCTTTTCATATGCACGCCAGGAAAGACATTTCAACAAATTTGTCAATGTACAGTTGCAGTAAATTGCATTCGGACTGTTAAATATATGGGAGTTCCCTTTTGACTTAGCCTGTCATTTTTGCTTTACGTTTTGGCAGTCACTTGGTATAACTAAATTTTCTTAGATGTGCATACCTTTGTACATCTCATAAACTGAAGAACATGAGACACAAATTCAATACAGTTTCATTCGGCATAGCCTATAACAATAACTAATACTTTCTTTAAATAAAAAAAATATATAAAAAAACTATTAAAAAAAAAAAACTAAAAGTAAACTGGTACTAATGGCTGATGGTCATAGAACTTGTCAATGATCAAATGCAATTCATATATAACAGATGAAAGAGTAATTACATTCCCAATCAGGGATTTTGTTCATATTATATGGTCAAAACTCAACTTATCCTATAACAACTTATCCTGTTATGCAGAACGTTATTTTCAGCACCTAAACTAAGTTCGCATTGGAAAATGAGAAAAACAAAACCCGAATCCCCAAAATCTCATATAACACAGATCAAGGAAGCATTTTCTCTAGCTGCAGCTGCTCAATTTTGATCTGGGTAGACAGTATGAGAAACTCCATAAACTTAGCATCCTTTTCGTCGATTGCTTAGAGGGGTTTTGGATACTTTATCCTGATAGGGGCTCAACTGAAGCTCTGCCTTGACAGATATTAGACAGTGCTGACGTCCACACGGCTTCTATGAAGCTGGAAGGAAGGAGTGATCCAACTCCCGCAACTGCATTGGCTGCCTGACCAATTGAAGTAACCCAAGCGAGCTTCACAATGTGCACATGACAACTTGCCCTTGCCCTCCAGTGCTCCTTCTTCAACTGTGTAATGAGAAAACATATGAAAGATTAAATTATATCATGTTTCCATGACAAATCACATTGAACGAAAGATGCCTCCAAATGAAATAACTTCTACTTCATTCAAGTTAAGGTATAAGGAAACCAAAATCAGCTGAAGAAAAATAATGGAAAAGATCAAGAAAAGCGCTATAGGTCCAAAAATAGGAATGTGAAAAGGATGTGGATTCTGTCTGAGTGTCAAAGTCTATATTCGATACTTTTTTCAATGTTTAAAATACCATCATTTGTCAACAAACTGGATTAACTGGTCAACAAGAAAAATCAATCCGCAGCTGACATGTAATCTCAAGTGACAATTTGATCATATAATATCCCAGTTAAACAACTGTAGAGCATTTATATTATAACAATCAAATCAAAGAACCCAAGGAAACTCTTTTGACAAGAGAGCTCTGTTGCATGATTAACTATTACTGCAATGGAAAAGGTAAGCCATACAGTTATAAATATGACACAGTTACCTGCTGTCATCCACCTTTGAGGCTCAACAAAAATGGATGAACATTCAGAATCCTCAGACAAGTTGCTATTTCTTCGCTTTCGCCACTCAAACGATTTCTCACCCTCGCCTGGAATGTGATCCACAACATTGTCCTGCAATGCAACAATTCTTCGGCATTTCTTGCAGCGGAATGCTGGTGTACCAGTTTGTCCTCCATTTTGAGCTGTTTTTGCTCCAGAGGCAACTTCACCAGGCAACCCAGGATCTGCCCCAAATTTAGAACTGTCTATTTTATCCCCATGATGATAAGATTCACCTGAAAGGATGGATAAAATATTTTTATTATAGCAGCGAAAACAGAAATTCACATTTGCCACTCAATTTGAAATCTCCAGTGAAAATGAGTAGGCATAACTTATAATGTCTCCTATGCTGAGACAAACAACTTTTCACATAGTAATAAACATCAAGAACATTTGCCATGCAGTTGCTACACCCTTCACAGTTGTCACTGCTGTTCTGGTAAGCATTTCTTTTTCTTTTTCTTTTTCTCTTCTGCTAAAATGTTATGTAAGGTAGAGGAGAATGGAAAACAATTTAAAAAACAGATTGGGAAGTATAGTTCATGGATACCATAGCAGCATTGTAGCCATTTTTTGTGTTAGTTTCCCTAAGCAAATTTGACAGGTGAGATTATTTTTATTCTGAGAGCTACAATTTAACTCTATTAAGGTTTTCTCAAGATTCTGTCATGTATAAATAGAGTGAACTAAATTGAGACAATCTTGTTTCTGGAATTCTAAACCTTTGGCATTTTTGAGTTCCTTTCAGAACCTTGGAAGCTTCGCAATTTCTCATAATCCAGCAATGTCTCCATGCTCAATTCAGACCCTCTCGCTTCTCAAAATAACATTCTTTGAGCAATAACCCCACCAAAAGCTGGACCAACCATCTCACATCCTACTTCAATGATATATAATACAACCAATTTGGTAAGCAATGGCTCCTTAATACCTTCCTATCAATGAATTTTTCATATAGTCCTAGGCACACCAACTCATATACAAACTGATGTGGTAGTACTTCATTTGTTTAAATTTGAGCCTCATTTATTTACAAACAGTAAGCGAGTACCATATTATGTGCCTCATCAGTTGGTATTAAAAAGCTGGGATAAGAGTTGGTGCCTCTAATATCATGAGACTCAAGAAAAGCCCGCGTACAACAATTTCTTGTCAGTCAACGGCGTAAGAATTATAGCCTAGTCTCTATGTCCCATGGAGCACTTTCATCATCTCGTATATTACCAAAACTTGAAAAACTAAAATATGAAAGCATGAATGCAAGATGTTAAATAAAAAACAATAAATTTAGAGGGAGGGGAAGATGGAGAAGAAAAAATAAAACTGTACCCAATACTTTCAGGCGAAAAGACTTATATATGGGGCTGGCACGATCAACCTTGAAGCCCATTTCCTCGTACATTTTGAGCTGCAACACGATAAAAGAAAAGAGTAAAATTCACTATGGGCTGGCTTAGCAGAAAGTAATCTAACCTTGTACTAGATGTTACATAAGAGTGCCTTGAATCACCTGATCTAGAAAACCATCATTGGGGCAGACAAACTCACAGCTTTGCCTCAGGGATCCGAGTGCATCTTTAGGATTAAGAGGAAGATAAAGACTAAAGCAGTTAAGCAGCTATTTGGATTCCAAAAATTTAACAGCAACATGTTAGTTATATACGAAGACTGGCGATACTTAAAACAAGCAATGATTTGTTCACACCTTCTTGTGACAAATGTTCTGTTCTCATCAGATATGCTGTAATGATAGATGCACTGCAACAAACACATGCAAACAAGGGTGTAAACACTTTAAACTTAACAATTCACAAAACTGAAAAAGCTATCAGAATGTAAGCCTGTTCCGAATAATTTCGACATTATTAGTAGACTCTTGTTATTCTAGAAACTGAAAATCATAAACTGAGACAGCAATATGTACCTTCTGGAAACACCAGCAAAGCAATGCACCAAAACAGAACCCTTTTTTCTACCGTTATCAATAAAATCCACACACGCATCCAAACAATCCAATAAATTCTCATCGTCCATATCTCTTAGCGGAACCCCCATCCTCTCCAGCTTCAAATCCTTGCCTGCACGAAAGCTTATGGACCCCTCACCAACAGAAGCTGACCCACCAACAGACCCGCCAGCATAGACCTTGATTTCCTTTGTGGGAATTGCACAGAGAATATGTGTGATCTCTTTGCTGCCATTTCGGATAACCTCTGCCGCATCGCCGATGTTGCCGAGGAATAGATTCTCACGAACAAGATACGGCATGAAAACTGAAAAATATTTGAATTTTTCCTAAACCCAAGATTATCAAAGCAAGAAAGGTCGAACAATATGAGGCAATTTACAGAGATTACAAGAGTGTTTTATAAGTCAGTCTTACTTGACAAGAAATCCTATTTATACCGTGAATTAAAAAGGACATTATTTACACCGTCAATAAAAAAGGAAACAAGATAATAAAACACCCAAATTAACAACGAGAAATCTTTGTTCTTTACCTTTATTTATTACTAGTCTTCCCGCACGCGCTTCCGCGCCTCGAAAGGCTTTTTTTAAAAAAAAATTAATTTATTTTAGAATTAAAAAAAGGTAATGGGTAGTTGTGTTTCTTAAAAGGAGGATCCATTATCTTATTTTTCTTTTAATTTTAAATTTTTTTAATATGAAAAAGTGTGAATTTATCATATTATCCTCATTTAATTAATAATTTCAATTCTTAATATTTGCATTAACCAAGGGCATTTTTTAGTATTTTGAATGTTTCACCATTCTCTGCCTTTTGCTTTATATATATAGATTTAGGTCATCGTGTGAGAGTAGAGAGGGAGAGAGAGAGAGAGAGAGAGAGAGAGGGAGGGGATGCATAAATTTTTTTATCTGATGAAAGTATTTTATTCTTAAAACGAAAAAACTATCCTGATAGGCGTGAGAGGACGGGTTTTGGGTTGGTTTCTTATTAATGTTTTAAAATACTTTTTAATTTTTTTTCCTCAAAATTTAAAAAATTATAAGAGATTCACTATTATACCCAATATAGGGGCTCAATTTTTTTTTAAAATATATATAAAATGGACTTTAAAAACAAACTAAAAGCCCATTTACAAGATATTTGTTATCTCTGTGGGCTTTATGGACACAAGCTTGAGAATTGTACTTTAAGAGAAAAGCCTTCAACGGAGGAGAATGGGAGAACCTGTGTTGGTTCTGGGTTGGAACAAGTGGATCCGGATGCTGTTATGGGAAAGGAAAATGTTGACAATGATGTGGAGCATTTACGGGGTCCGTGGATGAACATCCCTCCTAAGAGGAGACCTAAAAATGGTTCTAAAGGTTTGAATGGGCAGAGTAATGGTCTTAAGCATCAAGCATCTCGGTTTGATGCTCTGAGAAAGTTGGAGATGATTTTGGGCATGACGTTGTGGAAGGTGGTGGTGATGTTTCTTTGCCTTGAGCTCAGGTTGGCGCTCATGCTACTTTTGGACTAAGTGAGAAGGTGTGGACTAAATCGAAAAATCCTAAAGTTGGGGCTAGACCAGTTTTACAAGATATCTCAAATAAGAGGGTATCTTTGAGCTCTAAAGGGGCAGCGGTTAATCCAAGCATGATGGGTGATAAGGGTGATAATTTGGTTAGGATTTTGAACAAAGGTACAGGGGTGTTTGGTGAAAAGAGGGACTCTCATGGGGGATCTATGAATGATCAACTGGATGATTGGGTAGGGGGTCAAATCTTGCCCAAGGACAAGGGTGCGTATATATTTGGTCATCAACCACCAAATATTGCAACCGAGAATGATAAACAAGTAGAGGAGCGGGAGCCTGATGTGGATAACGCCTCTCTGGCCTCTACTATGACAGATGGTTTCTGTCCTGTGGAAGGGATGGACCTTTCTGAAGGTCAAGTTCACACAGAGGGTGAGACAGATGCTAATTATACATTCAAGTCAGCTGGAGGTATGACCGTTGGCTCTTGATTTGTAGGGTAAGCCCCCGGGTGATCCATCTCTATTATCTTATTTTATGGATATTTTATGTTGGAATGTTCGTGGTGCAGCTCGCACAAAGTTCAAAGTTAATATGATGGAGTTAATTCGTCTGCATAATATGGATCTTCTTTTTGTTTGTGAGCCTAGGATTGGTGGGATCAAGGCTCTTAAAGTAATCAAATTCTTAGGGTTTTCTGGTTTTGAGGTGGTGGATCCTATTGGTTTTTCTGGTGGTATGTGGCTTCTCTGGAATGAAAATAGAATTCAGGTGGAGATAATTGGTACTTCTGATCAAACTATTTCTGCTTGCGTTTCTTGGCATGGTCAACAACCTTGGTTGTTTTTTGGTGTTTATTGATCGGTGCATAAATTACATATCATTTTGTACCCTTTTAGCTTATGATTTGGTTATGTTTTTGAGTTAAACTTGTGCTTTTAATTTGTTTTGTGTTTGTTTCAGTGTTTTAAGTTTGAGACTCAATAAATGCATTTTGGAGACAAATTAGCTCAAAACAGTGTCTGCAGATCAGTCAACTTCACGGATTGGACTGTACTTGCTCAAGAAGAACCAGATGATGAGCCATACATCATTAGAAAGATACAGAAGTCTAGTTTCTGTATAATTTTACGGTTCATGATTCCGAGTCTTCTAGAGAAAGTTATACATGTTTTGGCAACTTAAGGTCAAATTCGGCAGCATCTGCGTTACTGGGCCAAAAATCACATTTGAAGGCCTTTCCGATTTTTCCTTGAGCTGGGATGCATATGCTTGGAAAGATAAGACACATAGCCTGAAGATCCATATTTTTGCAGATTTTTCAGAATGAAGCCACAAGCCCAAAACGAGCCCACAAGCTGGCTGTAATGCATTGTCATGCATGACATATGCATGATGAATTGTTGTTGATTGTGGGAAAGTTTGGTGAAGCATATTCAATTCCTATTTTTGAGTGGAATTTTGCAGCAGCCAAAAGATGATGAAGTGGGAGCTGAACACTAAGCCTAAAGACAAGAGGAATTGTTTTCAAATGCAATTGTGTGTTAGGTTAAGTTGGTGAATTAAAGTGTTGTGTGTTAGGTGAAGTTAGTGTGTTTAGAAAATTCAATTGTATAATTCAGATTTTCACTTCCCCTAGGCCTATAAATAGGGAAGTTCTCTAAGCTTGTAATAAGACCCCAAGGGGGGAGCTCTCAAGCACTTCTCTAGAGCTCCCTTCCCTTATCTCCCTCAAATTCTCTTAGTTTCCCTTTGTAGTTCTCAATTGTTGTAATATGATCCTTTTACTAAATCTTCAAACACTTCCCAAACACTTCTACATTCTCTTCTCAAAGTCTCCATGTTCTTAAACACTTCTCCCATTCATTCACCAAATTCTCTAAGTTCTCAAACACTTCCCAAACACTTCTCTATTCTCTTCCAAACATTCTCCAAACCCTAAACACATGTCTCTTCCCTTTCAAAGTTCTCCATGCTCTCAAACATCTCTCTACTTTCTTCTCCAAAAGTCTCCTTGTTCCCAAACACTTCTCCCTTCTCTTCCAAAATCCTCCAAGTTCTCAAACACTCATCCCTTCTCTTTCTCAAACACCTTCCCATTCCTTCATCAAATTCTCAAACACCACTTTCTTCTCTTCAAAAGTCTTCATGTCTCAAACACTTCACGAACACCTTTCTCTCCCTTCCCTAAGTTCTCAAATTCTCCAAGTTCACAAACATTCTCCAAGTTCTCAAACACCTTTCTCTTCCCTTTCAAAATCCTCAAGCTTCCCAAACATCTTCCTTTCTCTTCCAAATTCTCAAGTTCTCAAACACCTTTCCTTCCCTTCCAAAATCCTCAAGCTTCCCAAACATCTTCCTTTCTCTTCCAAATTCCTCAAAGCTCTCAAACACATTCTCTCCCAAATTCTCAAGTTCTCAATCATCTCTCTCTTTCTCTCCAAAAACTCTCCATGTTCTCAAGTGTTGTACAAAATCCTTAATGTTTTCTTAGTTGTAATTTATTTTTCTTGTAATGTACATTCTTTCTTCTTGTTTTGTTATTTTGTTTTTATTTCTGTTTTGTGTAGGAAACTAAATTGGATCATTCAATCACCAATCCCTGTGGAATCGACCTCGCACTTACACATGCTATACTACCCAACGGCTCGTGCACTTGCGAGTATCACAAGTTGAGGATGCAGTTGAACCCATTTTGGTGCAGCTGAATCTACGCAACAAGTTTTTGGCGCCGTTGCCGGGATCGGTAACATTGTTTGATTCTATTTGGTTTTCCTACTCTTTATTTATTTTTATCTTTTTCATAATTGGACAGTTTCATGTTTTAAAGTTAATGACGTTAATTGACAAGTTGTGTTTGTAGTCCAACGGACAAGGACAATTGCCTGACAAGCAAGAGAACTGGGTTTGAGTCCCAGCTTACACAACACCAAAAAAACAAAAAAAGGTTCAAGTAGCATGTTGATTATTTCTAGTTTATGGTTTCATTCACTTGCTCTTAATTAAATATCTTGTTCAAGTTTACATAAACACCATATGACTCTTGGACTGATTAGTGAATGAATGGGTAGATATTGAAGACAAACACCATGTTTAAATTCTACTTGGTTCTTTATTCTTCTTCTTGTTCTTAATGGGTTCGGAATTTGTGTTTAGACTAAACACCATAGCTAAATGCTTTTTCTGAATACTTGATTAAAACCACACACCATATGGATAATCATATTTGAGAAAGAACGAACTTCATAAGCTAGTTTGATTTACTTTGCTGCTTGTTACTTTGAAGCATAAAATTGGATATGTGTTGATTTTCCCTTTCATTTTAGTTTTTATTTCCTAATCTTTTAACTCCATTTCAAGTTTGGGTCTTTGTTCTAGCAATTTATGACAGATTAATAAAAATGGAGAGAGATGGCAACCTCAATCATAAGAATGGGGAGTGTGGAGTAGTGGGAGAAGTCGCGACCTCCAAATGCATCCATGCTCGACCTAATCGCTTCAAGGGGGAGCATTTCGATCCTTTCTCTTTACTTGTTTTGTTTAGTAATTTTAAGTTTATGTTTCTTTTTATAAAAAAATTTAAAAAATTTAAAAATTTAAAAAATTTAAAAAAAGATTTTTCATATAAATTGACTTTTGGTCATCCATGAGTTGCTTGTATATTTGTGTGTTTAAAAAAAAAATAAAAAAAAAATTTTAAAAAAAAATTTGAAATTTGAGTTTTTATTTATTTATCCTTGTAAATTGCAATTTGGAACTTCTTTGTTTTTTTTTTCTTTGTGTGGTCAGTTAGTTGTAAATAATAATAAATTTTTAAAAAAATCAATTTGGAACTTTTTTGTGTTGTTAAGTTAGTTTATGTATTTATTTACGTGGTGTGGTTAGTTAGTTTATTTCTAAGTGTTAAAAACACATTTTTATTTCACTTCAAACACTGCATTACAAACAAAGAAAAAGTAAAAAAGTAATTAAAAAAAAAAAACAAAAAAAAACAACAACAACAACTTCTTCTTCTTCTTCTTTTTCATCTTCATCTTCATGGCATGCCTCTGTTATCTCTTACTTGCAGAATCTCCAGCAGCTCTACATGGTCCTCATTTTTTCTCTGCAGTGCTTCCACGTGCTGATTGGCACAATAGAGCCGCTTCTGGAGTCCGCCACCATAGCCTTCAAGGAAGCGACTTCCTCGCTCAGCGCGGCACACTCCCGTGTCCTCGCCAATAATCGCATACCCAAGTTGGTAGCCGAGACCGCATGGAGCACAGTTAAATTGTTGGACTCCTCCACCGCTGCCTTGTCAGACCTCTGCGCCACATGCAGATGATCCGTCGGTGTGAGCTTGCTGCCAATCATACCTTCTAGCAGCACTGCTCTGTTCGACACCGCCGCAGAAAAGTTCGGATTACCTCAGGAAAGTTTGAGGCCGTACCGTGATGATATGTGGAGTTTGGGAAGACATGGTTTGGACGAGCGCTTATTTGCGCATTCGGTGGCGCAAGGGACAATTCAAGGTTTAGATCATCAAGGTGAGTGCATGAGGATGCCATTGTTTTGTTTTTGGATTTTTTGATGTTTTTCTCTAATTTGAGGAAGAAATGCGAGGTGCTCTTCTACTTCACCGAGATGGGTTTAAATAGACTTATACAGACGAGGGAGCCGAAAGCACTTCGAATCTCGAGGGTGCTATCCTGTGCTCTTTTTCTCGGATCCCTTCATTTCCGGCGCAAATTGCGAGCACGTTTTTTTAAAAGGGAGCATGTTACACTTTCACTTACTTTTGCCTCCCTGTTTTTCTGATGCTTGTGTTTTTGCTTTTTCAGTTTTTATTTTATTTTATTTTCAATTGTTTTCTTCTTGTTTGACAGGTTTCTTAATAATGTAGTTGGAAGAAGAGACAAAATTAAAGATGCATCTTGGACACCTGGTGCAAGAATCCCAACCCTTCTTTTAAATTCCTGTTTGAATTGCGTGTTTATTTCAGTTTTTATTTATTTATTTATTTTGTTTTTATTTAATTATGTAGTATAATTTAAAACTTATAGGATATTCTTTGAAGGAGCTAAATTTTTGGTAACTCCAGTGAGCAACCGCAGTCTATACAGTGTCTAGGAGTTCTTTAAGGCGACACCTTTGGTGTCTAAGAAGTTAGGGTTTTAAGCGGGACCATTGTGGCCCCTCCAACCTTCCCGGATCCCCTGGCTGTGTTTTCTGAGGCCCTTAACTGGTCATCCTTAAGTTTTTCTCTTAAAAAAAAAGAAGTTATTTGTGTGTTTACTTAAATTAAAAATAAATAAAAATCTTGTTTGGGTCTTCGTGTTTTTGTTTGATTGTCGTTCTTTAAAATTAGAGTCAATCGTCTCTTTATCTTAACGTTTTTTATTTCCCAAATTTAAAAAAAAAACGCACATACATTTTAAAATTAAATATTAAATAAAAGCTGAAATCATTTCTTCTTGGCATTCGGTGTCTCAACCATAGGAGCTTTTAGTTTGGCCCTCTGGCTATCCTCTTCGGCGCTTCACGCACAGTCTCTTGGGGCTCATCACTTGAGCTCCCAAAGATCGCAATCTTAGCTTCAGTGTAACTACTCTCGCGATCTGGTTTCTTGCATTTACCCGGTCGGTCTAGGTCCTCCAGCTGTTTTCGCATGTCGCGAGAGTACAACTCTACAATCTTTGTTAGGTTTTTATTCTCGTCCCGCAACACTTCTAGCTGGTGTCGATTCACCTCCACTATCCTTGACCGCTCCCTTTTCAAGGTTTTTATAGCACTTTGACACTCTTCAACCATACTGTGCTCCGCCGCCAACTGACCTTTCAGCACCTCTACCTCATGGGACTTCGCAGTAGGCGATGAACCAAACTTACGACACATGCTGGACTCTGCATGCTCAGTGCCAGGGCATCACTCATGACCCGGTTGTCATCCCTTGTCCCGAACACACGTATATCTTTAGGAGTCACCAAATTTCTGCCAACTCCAATGGCAACATCGTTGTCCAGGAGTATTGAGTCATTGACGGTCACAGGCCCCGTGCGGAGGCAAAGTAGGGCATCCATACTGGTGCTACTGCTTGGCCTCGTGTTTGAGTCGGTGGAGCTAGGTTGAGATCCAAGGAAAAGGGGTAGGAAGAAGCCATTTGATTTCTCAGTTTTTCTTGCTTCTTTTCTCTTTTGTGTTTCTGAGTTTGTGTGTTTTTTGTTTTTTTCCCCTTCGTTTTCCTTCTTATAGACATAGTCTTTGACAAACCCTAGCCCTAGGCGTCTGAGCATTTTCTGAATCTCCAGCATTCCTCCAAGTCCCACAAACCTTCTCACTTTCCAACCACACCCAACTCATTTATCTCGACATGTCTTTTCTGAACGGACGCGTTCAGAAAGTCTTTCGCGCCTTTCCATGAGCCCGTAATTTCCGCTTGTGAAATCTGCGGCGCTTCTATCTGTCGACACGTGTCTCGCTCAGTCTGCCCGTGACTAACCATGAGACGACATCAGGGACCACATTCCCTCTTTTCAGAAATCCCGCTTTGCGCTCATAATTCACGTTTTATGTATTTAAAAAAAATTAAAATTAAAATGTGTGGGCTTCGGAATTCATTGTGGGTCGGGTTTCACCTTGTTTGGGTTTCAAGGTGGGTTAATTTCATTGTGGGCTTTGGGCTTCAAAAATGTTTTTGGGTTTCAGAATTGTGTGATTAGGGTTTACTGTTTTATTTATTTATTTATTTATTGTTTGTTTTTTTGTTTGTTTTGTAATTTTTATTTTTGTGTGTTTTGTAATTTTTATTTGCTTTAATACCTTTCATTTGTTGTTATGACATTGTTTGTGGCTAATTTTTAAACATTGAGGACAATGTTCATTTCTAGGTTTGGGGGTATTGGAATTTAGCATGTATTTGTTTTTTCTTAATTTTAAAAAAAATTTAAAAAAAAAAAAATTTGCTTGTTTTTCTTCTATTTGAGTCTTGTTTTTGTTTTGAGTCACTTTCCGAACACATTTGATGAGATTGTGATAAATGTTTGCATGACTTAAATAAAAATTGGATTTCATTTTATTTTTTCTTTATTAAAAAAAAAAAAATTTGGCATTGTTTTAGCATGATATGTTCGAAATCTTTGCACTTGCCATTTGTTTCATAATTTTCCAATTAAAGAATTTGCATGATCTAAAAAATTATATCAAGCATAAATTAAACTTATATAACCATATAAAGTGAGCTTTTGAGCCTTGTCCTTCAATTCATGAGTGTTATACAAATACTCTTAGTTTCTTGTCATCAAAGTTGTTGTTTGATCTCATTATTCATTGATTTGGTTGAACACTTAAAAGTCATTCATTCTTGTGCAATTTGACTTCATGACATTTAAAGAAATGATATTAAGGCCCTCTTTGGATTGTTTGTGCCTTTCAAGCTAACCTTATGCATGCTTAAGCATGATTTTCCATTGTTAACCATTTTGAGCCTACATGTAAACCTTTTTCTTTCATTTACCAATTATATTTCCTCGCCTTAGCCTGAAAAACAAATATTTACCTTTCTAAGGAACTCATGAGCTTTAATTTGGATGTGTTTTTGGGAAGAGGTGTTACATTTCGAAAAAAAAAAAAAAAAAAAAAAAAAAAAAATCACACAATTGGTGAAAGAAAAGAGAAAAGTGAAGTGGTGGTTGATTGAAATTTCATTTTTGGGCCTTCAAAATAAATTGGTGTTTGTTCAATTAAGGAAAGGAGTGAATCATTGTAAATGAAGGTATAAGGAGTTTTGATCATGTAAAAGAAAAAATTTAATCGTGATGATTCGAAGTCTTGTAAACAATTTATTTTATGCTCTTACATTGCGAGTTCCTTGGACTTTGTATTATCCATACCTTTCATTTCTTACTCACCTTACACCCTTGGCCCCATTACAACCTATATACTAAAGACCTAAATTGATCTTAAATGTCATGTGGTTGAATTGCATCCATTTTCTTACTTTTAAGTGTTTGGCATCCTTCTTGAGATCATATTAATGCAAGTTATTCATCTTTCTATTTCGAGTTAAATCCTTATGGTTTAACTCTATTCTCATGTTTATAACTGAGTGTTGCATTATAGCCCTCTCCTGAGTGATTCATTTGTGAGAGGACAACTTTGGTGAGATTTGAAGTTGAACTTATGCTTTGTATGATTTTTGAAATTGTGTGAAAACTAAGATTGGGGAATTTGTTGCATTTGGCTATCACACTACTACACTTTGAGCATATTATGTTTTGAACTTTGCCGCTTTGTAAATAATGTCTACTTTCTCACCCTTGAAATCCATCTATTAAATCCGTAAAGCCTCACCAAGCATAACTCCAAGCTTTTCCTTCCTTCTAAGCTATAAACACCATAGCCTTCAAACCTCAAGCTTTTCCTCCCATTCTCCTTCTCTTGAAACTCTTAAATCCATAAAGCCTCACCAAGCATAACTCCAAGTTTTTCCTTCCTTCCAAGCTATGAACATCATAGCCTTCAAACCTCAAGCTTTTCCTCCCATTCTCCTTCTCTTGAAACTCTTAAATCCATAAAGCCTCACCAAGCATAACTCAAAGCTTTTCCTTCCTTCCAAGCTATAAACACCATATCCTTCAAATCTCAAGATTTTCCTCTCATCCTACTCTTGAAACTCTTAAATCCCCATAGCCATAGTCACAAACAATAAATTATCAACACCCAAACTCAAGCATACCCAACACCAAGCCAAGCACATGCATTCTCATTTGCTAAACTTGTGGGTCTTTAGCTCCCACACTCTAAGCTCTCATGCCAAGCTCACACAATCTCAGTTCAACATCGTGTTCAACTCTTCGTCAAGCTGCCAGAAACGTCGAGCTCAAAAACACACAGCCGCTGGAAGAAGAACAGAGTACTCCCCTGGGACTTGCTTCTCCCTTGGGATGCTTTGGGCCTAGTCCTCGCTAACTCAGAAAAAGGGGCAACGAAGGCTTAATCCACCACTCTATGGCGGTCCGAGAATCAACAAGCCTGAACCAGCCTTCCGATGGAAAAAGACCCCCAACAAATAGCAATTTAATTAATGATAGAAAATCAAGTTAATGAGACACTAGAAAATTCAGACACAACTGTTTGGAATCTAACTTGTACATACACACTTAGATTGATATATGTTGAGGAGCGTAAAATCCCAACTAAATCAACGTGATTGATTATGAATATTGATCATTGACCTGTACAGATATTTAGTTTATTTCCTTCCCTTTATATAGATATGTACATTAAGGAATAACTCATTTAGGCTAGTTTTCAGCATCTTAATTGGCTATTGTATTTGTATAAAGGTGTTGTACCTCATTCTGAAATATTAATCAATATACGAATTACCAATTCTATTATGGTATCAGAGCTCTAAGGTTACTAATAATCCTACACAAACTCAAACCCTAGCCTGTCCTCTCGCTAATCTCCATGGCGATCAATGACAGGGAATCACCTCAAGTCTCAGCCAAGCCTGAGCAACCCAAATACGATTTTCAAGCCTCAGCCAAGCCTGAGCAACCCAAGTATGATGATCCTAGCGGAAACAGTGACTCTCAAGGTCATCGGGGTTTTTTTATCTCATTCGGTCCATCATGTTGACGCCACTTGATGAGCACAAAATTAATACAAGTTTTATCCTTAAATTTATATTTGTTAGTATTTTCTTTTGTATTATGTAAATCTATTAAAGTATTTGTATTGGTTATTTCCAATCTTTGTTTTTGTATTTAATGAGTGGTTGTTTGTAGATATTAATTGTCTTCCACCAATGGCATGAGAAGGAGGAGAAATAGGCAATGTGTTGCAAAAATAGAGAAGAACTCAAGTTGGATTTGAGAACTTTGCCTTTTACAGCTCATGCTGTACAGTCCATTTGCAGGCCTGAAAACCGAATTCTCCCATGCTCAAATGAATAAATATCCTTCATGAAATTTGTTCATTAAGATGTCGACAAACACATATCCAAAAATTGGAGCAATTGGATAAAACCTCAATCCACAGGCTGTCACACACCAAGACAGGTTCTAGAAGACAGCTTGCACATGCAGCTGGAATGAAAGGGACTTCATGCTTCTATAAATAGGTAGCAACTCAAGAGGGTAGGAGATCAGAAATTCAGAGGAGACACAAGGGAAAGAGAAGGAAAGAAAGAAAGGAAGAGAGAGAGAGAAGAGAAAGAGTGAGAAAGAAAGAGAACAATGATGGAAAGGAAAGAACCAAGAGCTAATAACTCTTTTAAACTTGTTCTTCCTTTCCTAGTTCTCATGTAAATTATGTATTTTAGTTTCTTTGCTTTGTTTTAAATATTTATTATGTCTATTTAAATTACCTAACTAAGGTTGGATGAAACACCATTATTAAATAGAGTTCTAGTTTTTATTTTCAATTCTCAAATATTGTGGTGTTCAATGATTATAATTTTCACTTCACATGATTAATAGATTAATCTTCTTTTCACCACTTCTATCATGTATTGTGACATATAACATGTATTTGTGGTAGTTAAGAGTTTGGATTAATCTATTGATTCACCCTTGGTTTTTATTTCTAATTTACAAATTTCTTTGATATTTTGTTATTCAAATGAACTTTTTCACATAGGATGCTTAGGAAACTTTGATCCTTTGTAGTTAAATAATTTTGTTTACATTTTATGCTTAGAATTTGTACTTATGAAGGGAAGGAAAATTTACTTATGATTTAAATTACAAGCTTAATGGATAAATCTTGAGAAAGCAGTAGATTGATTTCTAGATTGCTACTCCATGAGAATTGAAAGATAAATAATTAGGATATTATGGAATGATGGTGTGGATTCTAATACCTTAGTTATTTTTCTCATAAATGTAAATCTTAAATTCAGTTTATTGTCATTTTCATATTTGTTTTATGCTTTATTTAATTTTCTTTATGAACAAACAAATCACCATTTGAATCAACTAGGTTGGAAATGAAATTAACTTGGGTATAATTGGTTTTCTATCTTTACACGCAATCCCTTGGGCACGATCTCGCTCTTACACGCTTATGCTATATTCGATTCGTGCGCTTGCGAGTTTATAAATTTTAAAACACCTCTTTTGAGGCACAACACCACTCCTGTGGCCACCACAGCTTCCCCCATCATACAACCTCACTGCAGCACAATGCCAGAGCTTCCTTGCTCTCCTCAATCAAAACAAGCCCACAGTTTTGGCTAATCATGTTAGCACTGCTTCCAGCACCAAGTGATCTCTCAGGTCACACCTTCTGTGCCTCTGCTTTCGTTGGTGGACTCAACTGGATTTTTGATACTGGCGCCACCGATCACATGGTTTGTTCGCATAAGTTGTTGACTACATGCACTCCAGTCTCTAATCGTCAAGTGTACCTTCCTGATCATGCCCTTGCCAATGTCACCCACATCGGCACTATTCATTTCTCGAATGATTTTATTCTTCATAATGTGCTTTGTGTTCCCTCATTTAGATTAAATTTAATCTCTGTGAGCAAGCTCACCAAAAGCTCCTCTTGTTTTGCAATGTTTACTAATGAATTTTGTATTGTTCAAGACCGACGTTGGGGGAAGATGTTTGGGACGGGAAATGAGAGGGAAGGTCTCTACTATCTTGATACTGCGAAAACAGCCGGGTGCAATTCCGTTTCAACCATGGTTCCTTCTTCTTCTCAACTTTGGCATCAACGCCTTGGTCATCTTTCAAATAAAAGCCTATGTGCTCTTTCCCTTCATGTTAAGAACATGAAATTTTGTGACATTGATGATTGTTTGGTTTGTCCTTTAGCTAAACAAACTCGTCGTCCGTTTCCCTTGAGTTCTATAAACTCACTTGCGCCATTTGAATTTATTCATGTTGATATTTGGGGTGGTTATCACGTTCCTTCCATCACTAAGGCACAATACTTCTTGACCATTGTAGATGATTACTCTAGATGCACATGGGTTTATTTAATGCACCACAAATCAAATGCACGCCAAAAGCTCACTACTTTCATCAATCTTGTTGAAACACAATTTTCCCAGGTTAAAATTGTTCGCAGTGACAATGGTCCTGAGTTTATGATGACACAACTTTTTTTTTTTTTTTTTGATAAAGGGATTTTACATCACACTAGTTGTGTCTCCACTCCACAGCAAAATGAAGTAGCCGAAAGAAAACACCAACATCTTCACAATGTTGACCGAGCTTTACTTTTTCAAGCCAAACTTCCTAAGAAATTTTGGGGGGATGCCATACTCACTGCCACATATCTCATCAACCACACTCCTACACAAGTTTTTAAAGGAAAAACTCCCTACGAAATCCTTTTTTGTAAACCACCAGCCTATGATCACTTAATGGTTTTTGGTTGTTTGTGCTTTGCCTCTACTCATCATCATCGCCCAACCAAATTTGATGCTAGGGCCACATATTGCATTTTTCTTGGTTACCCATATGGTACGAAAGGTTATCGGGTTTATGATCTTAACACGGGTAAAATTTTTATTTCTCGGGATGTTATCTTTCATGAAACTACTTTCCATTTTCCATCTTCTGCTACCGACTCTTCTCTTGTCTTCCCAACCTCTCATCCCACCAATTTTGATGATGCCCCAACCTCTCACTCTGCTCCACCTACGGAGTCTCCCACGCCTGGACTTAATTCTCATACTTCACAGTTTCCAACACTTGACCTTGCGCTTCCAGCTCCTAACCTTGAGCTTCTAGCACCTAACCTTGCGCTTCTAGCGCCTGATCTTGAGTTTCCAGCACCTGGACTTGAGTCTCCACATGCGGCTCCTTCACCTACTCTTGCATCGGCATCTCCACCACCGCTACGGCGTACCACCACTCGGCCTAGTTATCTTCAGCAGTATCATGTCAACATAAAATTACCTTCCCGGTCTCTCCCATCATCTAACTCTGCGTCGACTGAACCTCAAGGTACCAAACATCCTCTCTCATGTCCTTACATATGATCTCTTGTCACAACACCATCGTGTTTTTAGTGCTTCTCTTTCAGCAGTCAAAGAACCCAACTCTTTTGTTCAAGCCGCTGATGACCCTCAATGGCGTCATGCCATGACACAAGAATTGGCTGCCCTCGAAGATAATGGCACATGGACTCTTCAACCTTTGCCCCCTGGCAAGAAACCCATTGGTTGTAAGTGGGTGTACAAGGTCAAACTTCATCTTGATGGTTCCCTTGATCGGTATAAAGGACATTTGGTCGCAAAGGGCTATAGTCAGGTTGAGGGTTTGGACTACGGGGAAACTTTTGCCCCTCTCGCAAAGCTTGTCACCGTCCGCCTCCTCTCGCCGTTGCTTCCACACGTCGTTGGCATCTTCATCAGCTTGATGTCAATAATGCTTTCCTCAATGGTGATCTTGATGAAGATGTTTATATGAATCTACCTCCTGGATTCAGACAAAAAGGGGAGACTCGTGTATGCAAGCTTCATAAATCCTTGTATGGACTCAAGAAAGCTTCACGTCAATGGTTCATTAAACTTTCCACAGCCCTTAAGCAAGCAGGCTACCATCAATCGAAGGCAGATTATTCATTGTTCGTCCAAACCCGAGGTAGCACATTCACTGCCTTACTTGTCTATGTGGATGATATCATTTTGATAGGGAATAGTTTACAAGACATTGAAGCAACCAAGTCATACTTGCTGCAACAATTCAAATTGAAAGACCTTTGTCAATTGAAATATTTTCTTGGCATCGAGATTGCTCGTTCTAGCAAAGGCATAGCCCTTTCACAACGCAAGTATGCACTTGAAATACTAGAGGATGCATGACAACTTGGTGCAAAACCAACCAATTCACCCATGGAGCAAAATTTGTCCCTTAGCAAACATGAGGGCGATTACATTGATGATCCATCTTCATATCGAAGACTTGTAGGGAAGCTGATCTATTTGACAATTACACGGCCTGACTTGGCGTACGCCGTTCACACTCTGAGTCAGTTCATGGATAAGCCACGAACACCACACCTAGAGGCAGCTTATCGGGTTTTGCACTACATCAAACGTGCACCAGGGCAAGGTTATTTTCTTTCTGCCAACAGTCCAATTCAATTAAATGCCTTTTGTGATGCGGATTGGGCTCGATGTCGTGATACTCGACGTTCTACTACCGGGTATTGTGTATTTCTTGGCGATTCTTTGGTTTCTTGGAAGACCAAGAAGCAAACCACAATATCTCGATCTAGTGCCGAAGCTGAATATCGTTCCATGGCTGCCGCTTGTTGTGAAATTACTTGGTTACGATATATTTTGCAAGATTTAGGCATCAAGCATTCACATGCAGTCAAGTTATATTGTGACAACCAAGCTGCACTCCATATTGCTTCAAATCCAGTTTTCATAAACGGACTAAACACATTGAGATTGATTGCCATCTAGTGAGAGAAAAGGTTCAAAGTGGAATGATCAAAACAACCCATATTTCCACCTTACAACAACCAGCAGACATATTCACAAAGGCCGTGAATCTTCCACAATTTGCGATTTTACTCGGCAAGTTAGGAATCATCAACATACATTCCAACTTGAAGGGGAGTGTTGAGGAGCGTAAAATCCCAACTAAATCAACGTGATTGATTATGAATATTGATCATTGACCTGTACAGATATTTAGTTTATTTCCTTCCTTTTATATAGATATGTACATTAAGGAATAGCTCATTTAGGCTAGTTTTCAGCATCTTAATTGGCTATTGTATTTGTATAAAGGTGTTGTACCTCATTCTGAAATATTAATCAATATACGAATTACCAATTCTATTAATATAAATAAAAATCCACAAGCCATTCATGTTTGGAGGAGTCGTGGAAAAAAGGTCCTGCTTTTGTTGTACCATGATTTTCTGAAAGTGCTAGTGACTATTTATAAAGTGTTGAAGTGAGTCTCCTAATTAATCAAGGAGATTTATTTCCTTGATTAATTAAGGGATTTACTTTCCTATTTTTATATAGTTGTCAAATCATTGTATAATTAGGAGATACTTTCCTAATCCTTTACTATATCTAATTCCTTGTAAAGCACTCATGTAAACTATTATATATACCTCCTTATGGAGAAGAATAAAAGAAGAACCTAATATATTCAAAACCATATTCATATTTTAGCATAAAGGTCATATGCACTGAGATTGATGTATTATTGTTGAAATCTGGAACGCACCTGATTGAGAGAAACTTCAGAAGCTTAAAGAGACAGGGGAAGAGAGAGAGACAGTAAGAGAGTTTGCGTCATCTTGATCATCTATTTATTTTGATTTATCTTTCCTTCTGTTTTTTGTTTAAATTCATATGTAATATGGACTCTATTTTTTACTGTTTAGTTGCGTGATTGGAAGACAGGAGGAAGAAATATATATAGTTTCTAGCTACAGAAATCATTTTGAAGAAATTGTTGGGGGCGGGATGCCATATAATAAGAATGATAGATTGCCAAAGTCCCACATTGGAATAACACTCAACAATACAAATGCTTATAAAGATTTACATAACACCTTACAATTGCCGAGCTCTTTAGTTTTTTTTGTTTTTGTTTTTTTTTCCGGAGCTTAGTAGCATGGGCTTGTAACTAAACAGGACATTAAAGAGATTGGTTGTTTGAACAAATCCTTATCAAGTAAGATGTGATGCTCTTGGACCGTTCACTACGGTGAAGTCGCAAAAAGCACGCTCTCTACCCTCGGGTAATACGGCCACCCAACCGAAATGGGCGGGGTAGGAAACCCAAAACTCTAAAAATTTGATTGGGGTTGTTGGGTACCAAAAAAAAAACCTGGACCCCAAACGCACAGATCAAGAGCCATTACAATATACACCTCAACGTGCTGCCTGGCTTGGCCTCTCACTACACAATCACTTTTTGTCTCTTCCTTTCTCTCCCAACTTCCAAAACAACATATATATATTATGTTCCTTCATTTCTTGCAACTTAATAAATAAATAAATTGGTTCAGTTTCTAATTTTATTTATTTATAATTATTGGATGAATTATACCTACGAGATGATCAGAAGGCTGCACAAAGACAGCTATCTGTTCTTATCAGTTTAATATCTAATTTCTTTTGGGGGAGTGCCCACAGCAGTAGCTTGTTACTAGGGCTCTCAAGTGTCGCCCAAGCGTTGCACTACTGCATGGGCCTGACGCACCCCACCAAATCAAATAATCCTTCTACCTTTTATTGAGGTGTCAAGTGCTGGTTTTGTGATTTTTTCCATAGAAGTGATTTTGGTGACTCAGGGCTCGTTGGGAGTGCTTTTGGAGCAGTAAAAAGAGCTTCTAAATGGGTGAAAGCGCTTTTGTCTTTTAGAAATGGTGTTTGGCAAAAATTGCAAAAGCGCTTTGGGTGAGATCCAAAAGTATTTGGAGTAGTTTTGGAAGAAGCACTTGAGAGGTGCTTCTTCTTAAAAGCGCTGCAGGACAAAAACACGGGAAGCACTTGACTCCCTTTAATGAAACTTTTAAAATGCTAAAAATACCCATATTTAATTTTTTTAAATGCCCAAATACCCTCTGTTTTTTTTTTTTAAATTACAAAGAGCTGTTTGTGTGCATCGCTTGGCAGCCATGGATGATCGTTTTGTAAATTCACTCGTTTGGCTCCCTACTTCAAGTCTCTGTTGTGACCAGAGTTGCTGTGCAATATGGAACCAGTTTTTGACTGAATATAAAGTACTATTACATATACAACTTCTTGTCTTTTCCTTCATCTTTAACATTTTGATTGATTTTGTAAATTTTTAGAGTTTGGATGAAGATGAAAAACTATTGAGCATAGGTTGCAAATTTTGATCTAAATTCACCAATAATCTTTACAATAGCAATTTCCATCTACAAACCGATGGAATCTGTAA
The DNA here is from genome assembly GCA_018703695.1 of Prunus fruticosa. Classification (NCBI taxonomy): domain Eukaryota; kingdom Viridiplantae; phylum Streptophyta; class Magnoliopsida; order Rosales; family Rosaceae; genus Prunus; species Prunus fruticosa. Next base: position 12,362,258 of record CM031923.1, read on the forward strand.
TTATCCCTGATAACAATTTCTCTGTTGTAGGCCTGAGATATTAGTTTTATGGCTGAATGGCAATCCCTACAAATCTGCAGATTATTAACTACACGGATAGGAGTTCTTGGGGGGTTGTTTAAAAGACCAAAAGCGACAGCCAATCTTTCACTATGATGAGATGATGTTTCTACTAGGTCCTGTTTTTGCAATCTACCCTTTATCTCATCCAACATAGCATAAATTTCAGCAGATTGAGGGTTTGAGAAATCCCAAGCTGTAACACTACAAGAAAAACACCCTTTAGTGACGGCTAAAAATTGTCAGGAAACGTAATACTTGACGATGCAGAAACCGTCAAGAATACCACTGTCAGGAAAGGGGTACCCCATTTATTGACGCTTTTTAAGTGTCAAGTAATCCTTACGCTAACTATTATGTTTGACACCTTTTAACCGTCAAGTAATCGTTGTGCTTGACTGTAAGACCCGTATCTTGGGGAAACAAGAACGGTGAGCAATCCCACATCGCTCGGGGAGGGAATGGTGAAGTGCTTTAAATGTGTGGACACTTCTCTTCCTAGCACGAGGCCTTTTGGGAGCTCACTGGCTTCGGATTCTTAGTAACTCCGAAGTTAAGCGAGTTGGGGGCTAGAGCAATCCCAGGATGGGTGACCCACTGGGAAGTTGCTTGTGAGCTCCTAGAAACAAAACCGTGAGGGCAGAGAGGAGGGCCCAAAGCAGACAATATCGTGCTAGGGGAGGGCCCTAATCGTTCCGCTTGACATCATTTAACCGTCAACTAACAATTCATTGACGGCTCTAAGTATCAACATTGTAGTTATTTGACATCTAATAAGTGTCAATTAAAATCACTTGACATGTAAGAACCGTCACATGGAAGTTTACTTGACGGCTAAAATGCATCACGTACGTGACATTTGTTGTATGTGTCCTTTTTTTCTCCCAAACAAGGGGGAGCCAACAATTTTTTTATAATCCCTCTGGACTAGGTGGGGATAAAGAGCCCTTTTTTTTTTTTTTTTTTTTTAATTTTTATAAAATCCAGCTGGGACTAGGTTTGGCCTATGCAATATATTATTTTACAACTATGAAAACTAATCTCATTATTAAGAGCTTATCACTTAATCAAAACTAAATCTGGGAAACCAAAAGAGCTAACTTTATCACAATAAAAAATAATTCAAAGCACAGAATACTTCTAAAAATAATTTGCATGTATTGAAACTAATCAACTGAAAATACATCATACTAGTGCATTTGTTCACTTAGTTTCAACAAACTATACAAGCCATGCATTGCCAAATATACACACTAAAATCCATAAATAAAATGAGTTTTTCCAGTAGAAACCTCTTGTGTTCTAGTACAATATTCCCCATTTTACGTCCAGAGAGTTCTTACTTCGATAGGACCTGAAATGCACATTAAAAGAAAGATAGTAGGATCAAATAATCAAGTAGTACAACTACTAGAGTCTAACTGCACAAATAACTTTATAAGTGATAAAAATAGAATATAAGCACACACAAGACCTTCAAAACAGATGACCAGCAGCCTTACAACAAAACTGCCAAACAAGACCTGCCAAACAAAACTGCATATGATACTTAATTTTGCAGTGGGAAAACAATTTCGCAGTTACGTATGATACAAAACTGCCAAAGATGAAAAGTAACATACATGTAATCAGTTAGAATTTTTGAACAATTTTCGAACAAGTATAAACTATGAACAAATTTACCATATTTCATGAAGATTCTAAGACCACAGCAGCCATACAAACAATCAATGGCTTTCACTTTCTTTCCAAAAAACAGAGAGCTTACTGGAAATCACATTTGTGATCCTATATATCATCTTCTCAAAAAGCCAAAATTGGAATTCCCATCTCACATCATCTACCAAGTGAGAGCTAATATTAATTGAGTGAAATAGCCAAGATCTCACACAGCATATACCAAGTTAGCATACTCATTGTAATAAAATACAATAAATTGATTTAACAGAGCAAAGACTGAAATATATATATAAGATTCGAACCCCACTAGACAAATTATAGACCAGCATAATATCATTAGTTTAGTTGATTGTATCATAATGAAAAGTATGTCAAAATTTTAATATAATAGGAAATGGCTTACTTGTCTACAACTACTCTGACATCCTCATAAATATCATTCCTTAATGGGTCCAAATAATAAACAGTCATGGAAGAGAAGTCAATGACAATTAAGATCCAGTGGAACCTATGGCAAATGAATATGTACATATTAGTCGAGTTCAGTAAATTTTACATAATCAAATCTAAATTAATAAGCTTTGAAGGGTAGTCTTACGCAGGATTATAAGGCATGATTATGAGTTAATTTTTTTTTGCCTTCACCAAACGATCTGCTATATTTCGTGATCTCTCATCCTATTTTCGTTGATTGTTTAAATTTCCAGCCAATGATACAATAGAAGGATTGATAAAGCCAAACATCTGAAGTAGACCTTCATCCTTCATATGATCATATAATTGTCTAAACAAAGTGATATACGTCAAAAAATGTCATGTAGCATTGGCTTACCTCATGTATAAAATGATACAACTCACTGTAAGTTCAAGCATTGAAGTAAGACATGTAAAAGAATCATGGTTGGCAGTACAAGGATCATAAGCAGCATTAACCATTTGTAAAGTTTCTTGGACCTCCTCGTATTTGGGTGACTGATCAAAATTTACTTCCCTACTTGTTGTTCCTCCAATGTCAGCCACCTCCCCATGCCAACTCCATATCTTATAACTTCGATCAACACCTCTTATAAACATATGATCTCTTATCCCTTTAGGAGTCTCAAACATCAAATTTCCACATACTCGGCATGGACATTTCATGAGTTTGGGGTTACTAGCATGACTTACAGCAAACGCAATAAATTGCTCAACACCATCTTCATATTCTTTTGACATTCGATCTTTTGACATCCAAGTTTTATCCATTTCAAACTAAAAAAACCTTCCCTGCAATATAGGCCACTTCATTCTCTTCACCAATGGTCACACACATTACCAAGATAAGAATTAATCTTGCAATGCAATATAGAATTAGAAAAGTATAGAAATTTGTAAATCATACTTCCTTTTCATACAAAAAATAATAATAATAATACTTGGCTGCAATTACTGAACTAATACCAGAAAAGTATGATTAAAATTGGTAATCAATTTCTTCCAGATCTATAGATTTTTTATAATAGAATCATCCTAATTAAATTAAAATAGTATATTACTATTGCCAATAAGCATATATATATTCCTTTCTAGAAGAAAAAAGCTACTGATCTCAATTTATAGTTATAACTTATATCAAAACAACCAGCCATACATTACCAGAAGACATAATATCACCAATTAACAAAAACTAAAACACTAAAGCATTAAAAAGTTCACGAAAAGACCTATAACCTATATTATATTAGCATAAGAACCTTTCCTAATCAATTTTATCATCCAACAAAGATGAATTTGTATGTTCTATTTTTTTTTGTAGTGCCACAAGATAGTGATATCTTGAATTTTTTATTATAAAGAAAATGATATTGATATGTTGATTAAATATAAAGAGGTGTATAAATTAAGTGAGGGAAAATGTCGAGTAGGTGGTGGGCACTCCTTGCTGCCACTAACTAAAAAGAAGAGGAACTATCCTAATTTCCTAATAAGACAAAGAATACAATTCAAATCCATGGGAAAGATAAGAAGAAAGGAATCTAACTCCACTACTCAACTAAACTTGACTGGAGAGTGATAATTTATATTACTTAAAAATTATGCTAATTTTTTTTGAATTCGATTAGTCGTAGTTCAGATATGTAGAGATATTGAATGCCCACCTATAAAGCTTGAAAAAATTAGGAATATTGGCCAATAAAGAATACAAACCCAGTTCTTTGTCGGCAGCAAACTCTTCAATATTCTTGATTGTTTGTTAAAAATCTTCACTTTTCTCCCATTTCAACTTTCTCCCTGGTTCAACTCCCCGAAGCATCTTGAGATTGAGTGAGATTCATGTCAAGTACCTAAGGAATGGAGAGATAGCACAAAACTTTCTGAGAGATGTACATAGAGAGAGAAAATACTCTGTAGAGAATGAAAGATGAACAAAGTGGGCAAAACTACATTCATATGAACTATAATAACTTTCGATAGATAAGAAATACACCTGAATTGTTGCCACCCCAACTAGCAGAGCATGAGCACACTAAGATTTGATACTCACATTCTCTTCGAATTTCTGTATCCAATTTAAGAAATGAAGAGTGGAAAACCCTAAGGACTCTGATATTTTTGGTTTTGGAATGAAGGGAAAAAGTGGTGACCAAGAGGAAGAGGAGTTGAATATAGGGCAAAACACTTAGATGAATTTGGAGTGAAATGCCCGCGAACTTAGCGCGCTCTTTTCCTGAGGATATTTTAGAAAAGTGTCAACTGGTAAAAAATGGTTTTAATTGACATTCTTTGTAAAATGTCAGCGAAAAGTAATAAACAATTGACATTTTTTTATAAAATCTCAAGGAAAAGTAATATAGAGTTGACGGTTTTTAAAAAGTGTCAGGGAAAGTGATATATGGTTGATGTTTTTTGTAAAACGTCAAGTAAACTCGCTAAGTAGTTGACGCTTTTAAAAAGCGTCAAAGTTTCATAAAATAGTTGATGGTTTTGCAAAAAATGTCAACTATTAAGTGTCAACTAAGGCCTATTTTCTTGTAGTGTAAATTCATGCACAACCCTATTTTATTCTATTAGACTACATCCTGGTTGCTTCCTCACTCCTAGTTCATGCAACTTCTTTCTTGCCCAGCTCACATCACTCCTAGTTCAGTCTACCAACATGGAAGTGCTTTTGCGCATAAGTTCTTTTGATGTTATTTGTAGGGTTTGTGTTAACGAAATTGTAGAGCACGAAATCGTAGCAAAATAGTGTAGTGGTAAGTGAGTATCGTTCCGTAGAGACTAAGACTAATTAACTGAGTACTGATTATGATTAATCTTAAACTTTATCTGGATGTTCGAATGGTGAGACTTTGATTTGAATTACGTAAGCAATTAACAAGAATTAACTAACATAAACAATAATAAAATTCGGCAAACACTGATGGTATGAGCACTAGGGTTCCAACTTCACCATAGCCAATTCTACCATATTCCTGTAGCCAGTTAATCCTAATTATTATCCATGTTAATGATAAATTTCCCTTAATTATTCAATATGACATGCCTGTCTATACCAAAAGTGTTCCTACAACCGTCCCACTCTATGTCTAGATGAAGAACTAAGAAGTAGAAACCCGTTAAGTTCTATGAAAATTTATGGAAACCACACAAGCCTCAATTAACCTTCCAGTTCACTCAAGTAACCTGTGGTATCAATTACTAGAAGCAAAATCCTAAGTTGGATATTCCTATCGTCACCTCAAGCATCAAATCAATTAAGTGGTGATCAAGCACTCAAAGCATTAAGAACAGTAAAAGATACTTAACATGGAAAATAATATCAAATTAACATAAACACAGAAATAAGGTATTCATGGCTAGGCTACATCGTAGCCCTAGCAAAAAGGAAATTAGAACATGATAAACTTATTGAGAATCACAGAGTGGTTGATGGTAGACATGAAGATGAACTCGGAAACTCCCAAAAAGCTCCAAGGTGGCTGGCGGCAGAGGACTTCTCTTTTGCAAGAATTGGGTATTTTCGGGTAGTGAAAGTATGGATCCCCTCTATGAGGCCAGCCCTATGCTATATATAATACACAAATCCTTAACCTAGTTACAATCAAATACTACCAAAAGTAGGTTTCCCAACATCTTTCCCAATATCTCTTTGATTGCTTCTCCAAATTCCACAAGGATTTGACCAAACTTCCTCCTTTAAGCTTTGACCGGTTGATTGCCTTCTAAGAAACATCTTCTTTGTCTCCAATTAAACCTTTCCATAAATTAGGGATCAACTACAAAATTCTCACAAAATACATTAAACCCAACAATTTAATCCAAGAAAATTAACAAATAAATAAGTAAAGGAGGCATAAAATATATGTAAAATATGGACTTATCAATTTGGCTACCTAAGATGGAAGGAAGATGCACTTTCACAGTTGAAGAAAATTTTTAGAGTTCCATCTCAAAAAACACTCAATGAATGCTTACTCTAAAGAAGTGATGACAAAATAAAATAAAAACTCACTGTACGATCAGCATGTTGGTGTGTAATCCTTCAGCCGAAGTTTTGGAGCTACAAGAATTACATTTATCTTTCTTTTAAATTGTTTTATTTCTCAGCTTTATTGTACACCCTTGGATCACAGTTCAAGTGATTTAATCTCTAGCTTAGATTTAAGTGAGCTGGCTTGACAGGTGTAAGCATCTAATAGGGTGCTAGTTTTTGAGCTTTTTGTAAAATCGTTAGAGAGAAGAATCTCTCTTCTCTCTCCTCAACCGATACATTAGAGTGGAGCAGACATGAATGAAAACTGAAGCATTATTTTCTCTTCAGAGCAACGCTCTCCTTCTCACAATTCTTCTGTGATTTCCTTTTTGCTCCCAAAATATCCAAAATATGAAATACTGAAACTATGAATTCTAACATGGCCTCAGAGCCAGGTTCATCATTTTGAGCTGGGCGTGAATCTGTGAGTGAATCGGAGAAATTGGGTTTCGTTTGAGCTAAACTCGAGCTCATCTGAAGATCGCGATTTCTCAAATCCAATGTCTAATATGGCAGGATCGAGTACCTCTGAGCTACGAACTCCAATTGTCAATGGAGAAAATTATGAGTTTTGGAGTATCAGAATGAAAACTATTCTGAAATCTCATGGTTTATGGGATCTAGTTGAAAATGGTCTCAATGTTTCAGATCTAAAGAAGGAGAAGGAGATAGAAGAGACGAAGGTTGCTGAGAAGTCTACGATGGCTGAAATCTTGATGAAGGATGCTCGTGCACTTGGCTTAATCCAAAGTGCTGTCTCAGATCAGCTCTTTCCAGAATTGTGAACAAAGAGACTTCTAAAGGTGCTTGGGATATTCTGAAGCTGGAATTTAGAGGTGATAAACAGGTACGAAATGTAAAACTGCAAGGATTGCGTAGAGTGTTTGAATATACTCGCATGAAAGATAGTGAATCCCTCTCTGTATATTTGGCTAGATTGTTTGAAATTCTGAATCAAATGAAAAGTTATGGTGAGGAACTATCTAGAGAAAGGGTTGTACAAAAATTATTGTTTAGTTTGCCAAAATCATACGATTTCTATCTGCTCTGTGATTGAGCAATCTAAGGATCTTGGGACTCTTGAAATACAAGAGGTGGTTGCTTCTTTGAAGAACTTTGAGCTCAGATTGGATAGACATGCAGAGGAGTCAACGGAAAGGGCGTTTGCTAGTTTGAATGTTGAGAAGAAAAATTCTAAGGGTGGAGATTCTTTTGAAAATCAGAATGTTCAGAAAAAACTGGAAAGCAAATGAAAACAAATGGGATAATAAGCCTAATTCCTCATTTCAAACAAATGGTTTGAATGATGGAAATAAAACAACCTGCAAACATTGTGACAAATTTCATTATGGCAAATGTTGGTATGAAGGGAAGCCTAAATGCCATGGTTGTGGGAAGCTTGGACACATGATCAGAGATTGCAATGGACACAAGAATGTGCAGATAGTGAATTATGCAAATCAGGTTGAAGAATTTGGTACTTTATTCTATGCATCTAAGGGTGGCAGATGTAGTAGTGAATCATTCTTGGTACATTGACAGTGGATGTAGCAATCACATGACAGGTGATGAGAGTCTATTGATGAACATTCAAAGAGACTTGCATTCCAAGGTGAAAATGGGAACTGGAGAAACTGTGCAAGTTGCTGGAAAAGGAACACTTGTGATAGAGACTAAATTGGGTAGAAAACATATCCAAGAGGTAATGCTAGTACCTGGACTAGAAGAAAATTTACTTAGTATGGGACAGATGATGGAGCATGGATACTATCTTGTATTTGGAAAAGGTATGGTGAATGTTTATGATGATTGGTCACTGGAAAATCCTATTGCTAGAGTTCAAATGACTAGTAATAGGTGCTTTCCACGTTCGATGGAGCCTGCAAAATAGTTGGGGTTGAGAGCAAGTGTGACACATAGCTTGCAAATCTGGCACAAGAGACTGGGGCATCTTAATTACCAAAGTATCAAAGTACTTGAAAATCAAGAAATGGTTCATGGTTTGCCAAGATTGGATAAAGACTCGGCAGCATGTGAAGGCTGCATGCTAGGCCAACAGCATAGAGTCTCTTTTCTTGCAGAAGCTACTTGGAGAGCTAAGTTTCCTCTAGAATTGGTGCACACAAATATCCGTGGACCTATGCAGACTGTTTCTATCTAGAGAACAGGTACTTTCTATTATTTACAGATGATTGTACTAGAATGTCATGGGTTTATTTTCTCATAAATAAGTCCAATGCATTTGAGTGTTTTAAGAAGTTCAAAGCAATGACTGAACTGCAAAGTGGTTTTAAGATAAAGTGTCTAAGAAGTGACAGAGGTGGAGAATTCATGTCAAATGAATTTAATGAATTTTGTAGTCAGTTTGGGATACAAAGACAACTAACTGTGGCATATTCCCCTCAGCAGAATGGAGTTGCTGAGAGGAAGAACAGAACTGTAATAGAAATGGCAAAGTCTATGCTACATGAAAAGGGCCTTCCTCAAGAATTTTGGGTAGAAGCTGTCAATACTGCAGTTTATCTACTCAATAGGTGTCCTTCCAAGTCACTTGAGAAGGTAACACCATTTGAAGCTTACACTGGCAGAAAACCAGGTATTGCACATTTGAAAGTCTTTGGATCCTTATGCCATGCTCTTATTCCCTCAGCTTTGAGGCACAAGCTGGAAGAAAACAGTGACAAATGTATCTTTGTGGGTTATGGACTCTGTGTAAAAGGGTATAGATTGTTTGACCCGAAATCTAGGAAGCTTATTCTGTCAAGGGATGTGAGTTTTGATGAAAATGCCTCATGGAAATGGGAGAACACTGATAAGGAAGAGTTAAGAGTTCCTATGTCAGTTGAGACTCAAGTGACAGTTTGTGATGCAGAACCTGATCAGACTAAGGAAGTTGAATCAGATCAGAATCTTGATACTTCAACTCAAGTAGAAGAAGATATTACATCTCAAGAAGAAGAGAGAATTGAAAGTTCTCAAGCTATTGATCATACACCAAAAAGATGGAGAAGTTTAAATGAGAGCATAGCTAAGTGTAATGTGTGTATTGTTGAACCTGAAAATTATGAAGATGCAGCTAAAGGTGAGTCATGGAGAAAGGCAATGGAAGCTGAACTGGAAATGATAAAGAAAAATGACACTTGCCAACTTGTTGAGAGATCATTTGATAAACCTATGATAGGTGTCAAATGGGTCTATAAGACTAAACTTAATCTAGATGGTATTGTGCAGAAAAACAAGGCTCGATTAGTGGCTAAAGGCTATTCCCAAAAGCCTGGTATTGATTACAATGAGACCTTTGCCCCAGTGGCAAGGTTAGACACCATTAGGACCTTGATTGCTCTTGCTGCACAGAAGGAATGAAGCTTGTATCAACTAGATGTGAAATCTGCATTTCTTAATGGAGTTTTAAGGGAGGAAGTATATGTGGATCAGCCACAAGGATTTGTAAAGAAGGATGAGGAAACAAAGGTATACAAGTTACATGTTGTGTAGATACAGCTGCACCAAAATAGATTCAACTGCATCCTCAACTTGTGATACTCGCAAGTGCACGAACCGTTGGGTAGTATAGCATATGTAAGTGCGAGGTCGATCCCACGAGGATTGGTGATTGAGTGATCCAATTAATTTCCCTACACAAAAAAAAAAGAAAGGAAATAAATACAACAAGAAAGAAAGAAAATAACTAACTCAAGCAGATAAGTTCCCAAGTTCAATTAGATTAACGGATTGATTCTAGCTAATGTATGATTAAGCCATGGTGTCTGACCCTAACCTTGTATTCCTAATTCCCTAATTTGATCATTTGTTGTCTAACCTAAAATTAAGCATTAGGAATCCATTAAGCATAGAAGAACATTTTAAACAACCAAGTATGTATCTAATCCAGATTGTCGAATTCTATACACACTCTTCCTATTCATAGTTCAATTCGAATTAAAGCATGGTGTCTACTCTTAATTCAAACCAAGATATACAAATCTGAATGGTAGCTAGGCATTCCGATCAGCATATAGGCAAGTAGGCAAAATGAATAAGAACATGAACCATAATTGAAACTTGGAAACTTATCAAACTTGAATACTTAAGAAAGAATGTACATTACAAGAAAAATAAATTACAACTAAGAAAACATTAAAGAGAGAATTTGAGGAAAAGGGGAGAAGTGTTTTGGGAAGTGTTTGAGAACTTGGAGGATGTTTGAGAACTTGGAGAATGTTTGTGAACTTGGAGAATTTGAGAACTTAGGGAAGGGAGAGAAAGGTGTTTGTGAAGTGTTTGAGACATGGAGACTTTTGGAAGAGAAGGGAAATGGTGTTTGGGAACTTTGTGGATTTGGAAGAGAGAGTTTGAGGACTTTGAGAATTTGGAAGAGAATGAGAATTGTGTTTGAGAAAGTGTTTGGGGATTTTGGAAGAGAAGAGACATGTGTTTGAGGAATTGGAGAATGTTTGGAAGAGAATGTGTTTAAGATTTAATAAACAGAAAATTTAGAAGAATGATCTTATTACAACAATTGAGAACTACAAAGGGAAACTAAGAGAATTTGAGGGAGAGAAGGGAAGGGAGCTCTAGAGAAGTGCTTGAGAGCTCCCCCCTTGGGGTGTTATTACAAGCTTAGAGAACCTCCCTATTTATAGGCCTAGGAGAAGTAAAAATCTGAATTCAATATGGCTAATGCATACAACACTTGTTTTATAAAATCTGAAATGGTTGATGCACTTGTATTAGAAAATCTAAATTGGGTGATGCACTTGTATTAGAAAATCTTGAATGGTTGATGCACTTCCCCAATAAATCCCACCAGCAGCCCTAGCTCATCTTCATGTCACCATGACCAAGCTTCCAACCAGAAATGATAGCTCATGCCTAGCTCACCATGACCAAGCATCCAACCAGCACATGCTGAGGTCAGCATGACCAGCAACTTCAAGGGCTTACAACTTGGGCTTCTCTTAATCCAATTAGGACTTTAAGCACTCGAAATTGAAGTTGAGAATGTCTTCTTTCCAGCCATATGTTATTTGGGCCAATCCAAGGTCGGAGGAAGAAGTTAAGGCCAAAACAAATTGCTAACTTATTTTCCGCGCTGAAAAATTCCATCCTGAGCATGGCTCTGTGTTTGCTAGGTAACGGACTCCAGATTTATCCAATGGGGCTGAATTTTGGATATGTTATAGTACACACCCATTTGAACAACTTTCATGAAGAATGCGGCCTCATCCGAGCTATGTAGGTTGCTGAAACAAAGCTTGCAATATGACCTACGGAACTGGATTGGCAGGGGGCTGTAGCCATAATGAATTTGTCTTTAAGCTCTTCATCAATTCATCCAAATTAGGCCTTAACATGCTTGAATTGCATGAATTATGTTCTCCAAAGCCATCATTGTTACCTAAAGCTCAATTAACTGAAAGATAAACACAAAAAGGATTAAAAGCACAAGTTTAACTCAAAAACATAACCAAATCATAAGCTAGAAGGGTAAGAAATAATATACAATTATGAACCGATCATTACACAAGGCTTTGTATGGTTTGAAGCAAGCACCAAGAGCTTGGTACAACGAGATTGATGCCTATTTCAACAAGGCTGGTTTCAAGAAAAGTCCAAGTGAGGCAACTTTATATGTTAAGGCAGAAGGTTCAGATGTTCTTATTGTTTCTCTATATGTTGATGACATAGTGTACACAGGTAGCAGCTCTCAAATGATTGAAGAGTTTAGGAGAGATATGATGGAACACTATGAGATGACAGACTTGGGAGTATTACACCATTTTCTTGGAATGGGGGTGATACAATCTAAGCAAAACATTTTCTTGCATAAGAAGAAGTATGGATAGAAGCTGGTTGAAAATTTTGGTTTGAAAGATTGCAAAATAGTGGCTACACCACTTGCAATGAATGAGAGGTTAAGTAAGAATGATGGAAGTGAGGCTGCAGATGAAGGAGAATTGTTGCGTAGATACAGCTGCACCAAAGTGGATTCAGTTGCATCCTCAACTTGTGATACTCGCAAGTGCACGAGCCGTTGGTAGTTTAGCGTATGTAAGTGCGAGGTCGATTCCACAGGGATTGGTGATTGAATGATCTAATTTAGTTTCCTACACAAAATAGAAATAAAAACAAAAGAACAAAACAAGAAGGAAGAATGTACATTACAAGAAAAATAAATTACAACTAAGAAAACATTTAAGGAAACTAAGAGAACTTTGAGGAAGAAATGAGAAGTGTTTGGGAAAAGTGTTTGAGGACATGGAGGCTTTTTGGAGAAGAAAGTAGAGAGGTGTTTGAGAGCTTGAGAATTTGGAGGAAGGTGTTTGGGAAGTTTGAGGATTTTGTGAACTTTGGAGAATTTGATGAAGAAAGTGTTTGGAAACTTGGAGGATTTTGGAAGAGAAGGTTTGAGAACATTGGGAATTTGGAAGAGAATGAGAATTGTGTTTGAGAAAGTGTTTGGGAAATGTTTGAGAGCATGTTTGTGAACTTGGAGAATGTTAGAACTTAGGGAAGGGAGAGAAATGTGTGTGTGAAGTGTTTGAAGAACATGGAGACTTTTGAAGAGAATAGAGAAATGTTTGGGAACTTGAGAATTTGGAAACTTTTGGAAGAGAATTTTGGAAGAGTAAGGAAAGTGGTGTTTGGGAACTTTGTGGATTTTTGGAAGAGAGTGTTTGAGAACTTGGAGGATTTGGAGAAGAAAGTAGAGAGGTGTTTTGAGAGCTTTGTGGATTTTGGAAGGGAAAGGAAGGTGTTTGGAAAGTGTTTGAGAATTTGATGAAGGAATGGGAGAAGTGTTTGGAAAGTGTTTGAGAATTTGGAAGAGAGTGTTTGAGAACATTGGGAATTGAGAAGAGAGTGTTTGAGGACTTTGAGAATTTGAGAAGAGAATGTAGAAGTGTTTGAAGATTTAGTAAAAGGATCATATTACAACAATTCAGAACTACAAAGGGAAACTAAGAGAATTTGAGGGAGAGAAGGGAATGAAGCTCTAGAGAAGTGCTTGAGAGCTCCCCCCTTGGGGTGTTGTTACAAACTTAGAGAACTTCCCTATTTATAGGCCTAGGGAAGTTGAAAATCTGAATTATACAATTGAATTTTCTAAACACACTAACTTCATCAACTTACAACACTTAATTCACCTAACACACTATTGCATTTGAAAACAATTCCTCTTGTCTTTAGGCTTAGTGTTGCACTCCCACTTCATCATCTTTTGGCTGCTGCAAAATTCCACTCAAAAATAGGTATTGAATATGCTTTACCAAACTTTCCCACAATCAACAACACTTCATCATGCATATGTCATGCATGACAATGCATTGTAGCCAGCTTGTGGGCTCGTTTTGGGCTTGTGGCTTCAATCTGAAAAATCTGGAAAAATATGGATCTTGAATCTCCTTGTCTTATCTTTCCAAGAATATGCAGCCCAACTCAAGGAAAAATCGGGAAGACCCTCAAATGTGATATTTGGCCCAGTAACGCAGATGCTGCCGAATTTGACCTTAAGTTGCCAAAACATGTATAACTTTCTCTAGAAGACTCGGAATCATGAACCGTAAAATTATACAGAAACTAGACTTCCGTATCTTTCCAATGATGTATGGCTCATCATCTGGTTCTTCTTGAGCAAGTACAGTCCAATCCGTGAAGTTGACTGATCTGCAGACACTGTTTTGAGCTAATTTGTCTCCAAAATGCATTTATTGAGTCTCAAACTTAAAACACTGAAACAAACACAAAACAAATTAAAAGCACAACTTTAACTCAAAAACATAACCAAATCATAAGCTAAAAGGGTACAAAATGATATGTAATTTATGAACCGATCAAATACCCCCAAACCTAGATTTTGCTAGTCCTCGAGCAAAACAAAAGGAAAACAAAGACAAAAACAAACAAGAAGTTAATTAAACCACTTTCGTAGGTAACTCGATTGCATTTAGCGTATGCAACAAGCCTTTAAACCTCTAGGCATCCCTAGTAGGAGGAGTTGTGTTTCCTGAGGGTTTAACAATACGATACCCACAAACGTTTTTCTAACTCTACAAAACAAAATAATTAGAAAACTTAAAAGATTGTTAGTCCTTAAGCAAAACCAAAAACAAAAACAAACATAAATACATTAACAAAAACAAAAAAATAAAACAAACACAAAAATAAAAACAAAAACAATTACAAAAATAAAAAGAACTCAAAACCATCTTTCCGGACATTTTCTGAAGAGAAATGACTCATGCACATGACTCAAAAGTTTTAACAATAAAAGCTCAATTTTGGACATTATTTACAAAGCGGCAAAGTTCAAAACATAATATGCTCAAAGTGTAGTAGTGTGATAGCCAAATGCAACAAATTCCCCAATCTTAGTTTTCACACAATTTCGAAAATCATACAAAGCATAAGTTCAACTTCAAATCTCACCAAAGTTGTCCTCTCACAAATGAATCAATCAGAAGAGGGTTATAATGCAACACTCAGTTATAAACATGAGAATAGAGTTAAACCATAAGGATTTAACTCGAAATAGAAAGATGAAGAACTTGCATTAATATGATCTCAAGAAGGATGCCAAACACTTAAAAGTAAGAAAATGGATGCAATTCAACCACATGACATTTAAGATCAATTTAGGTCTTTAGTATAGGTTGTAATGGGGCCAAGGGTGTAAGGTGAGTAAGAATGAAAGGTATGGATAATACAAAGTCCAAGGAACTCACAATGTAAGAGCATAAAATAATTGTTTACAAGACTTCGAATCATCACGATTAGATTTTTTCTTTTACATGATCAAAACTCCTTATACCTTCATTTACATTGATTCATACTCCTTTCCTTTAATTGAACAAACACCAATTTATTTTGAAGGCCCAAAAATGAAACCCAAAAATGAAATTTCAATCAACCACCACTTCACTTTTCTCTTTTCTTCACCAATTGTGTGAATTTTTTTTTTTTTTTTTTTTTTTTTCGAAATGTGACCTCTTCCCAAACTTAGCATGAAAAACACATCCAAATTAAAGCTCATGAGTTCCTTAGAAAGGTAAATATTTGTTTTTCAGGCTAAGGCGAGGAAATAAAATTGGTTAAATGAAAGAAAAGGTTTACATGTAGGCTCAAAATGGTTAACAATGGAAAATCATGCTTAAGCATGCATAAGGTTAGCTTGAAAGGCACAAACGATCCAAAGAAGGCCTTAATATCACTTCTTAAAATGTCATGAAATAAAATTGCACAAGAATGAATGACTTTTAAGTGTTCAACCAAATCAATGAATAATGAGATCAAACAACAACTTTGATGACAAGAAAATAAGAGTACATGTATAACACTCATGAATTGAAGTACAAGGCTCAAAAGCTCACTTTATATGGTTATATAAGTCTAATTTATGCTTCATACAATTCTTTAGATCATGCAAATTCTTTAATTGGAAAATTATGAAACAAATGGCAAGTGTAAAGAAGGTTTCAAGCATATCATGATAGAACAATGCCAATTTTTAATTTTTTTTTATTAATTTTTTTTAATAAAATAAAATGAAATCCAATTTTCATTTAAGTCATGCAAACATTTATCACAATCTCATCAAGTGTGTTCGCAAAGTGAATCAAAAACAAAACAAGACTCAAATAGAAGAAACAAGCAATATTTTTTTTTTTAATTAAGAAAAAAAAATAATACATGCTAAATTCCAATACCCCCAAACCTAGAAATGAACATTGTCCTCAATGTTTAAAAATTAGCCACAAACAATGTCATAACAAGAAATGAAAGGTATTAAAGCAAATAAAAATTAAAACACACAAAAATAAAATAAAACAATTACAAAATAAAAATTACAAAATAATCAAACAAATATAAAATAAAAAAAAAAAAAAAAACGAAACAGTAAAACACTCAAAACAGGTAAGCCCTAACATATAGTCTTACACAAACTGAAACCCAAACAATTGAAAGCCCAAAGCCCACAATGAAATTAACCCAACAACGGTAAAACCCGACCCAACATGAAATCTGAAGCCCACATGTTTTAATTTTAATTATAATTTTTTTAAAATTTAAGATCAAACGTGAATTGGATTCTGAAACATGGGTCCAAATTTTGTCTCGGTTCAGTGTAAGGGACCAACAGACAGGGCGAGACACGTGTCGCACGCAGAGAGGCGCCGCAGACTCCACAAGCAGAAATTACGGACTCATGGAAAGGCGCAAAGACTTTGCTGAACGCGTCCGTTCAGAAAGGTCACGTCGTGATAAGTGAGTTGGGTGTGGTTGGAAAACGAGAAGGTTGTGGGACTGGAGGAATGTTGGAGATTCAGAAAATGTTCAGATGCTGCTAGGGTTTGTCAAAGACTATGTCTATAAGAAGGAAAACGAAGGGAAAAAAAACAAAAAAAACACAAACTCAGAAACACAAAAGAGAAAAGAAGCAAGAAAAACTGAGAAATCAAATGGCTTCTTCCTACCCCTTTTTGTTGGATCTCAACCTAGCTCCACCGACTCAAACACGAGGCCAAGCAGGTAGCACCAGTATGGATGCCCTACTTTGCCTCCGCACGGGGCCTGTGACTGTCAATGACTCAATACTCCTGGACAACGAAGTTGCCATTGGAGTTGGCAGAAATTTGGTGACTCCTAAAGATATACGTGTGTTCGAGACAAGGGATGACAACCGAGTCATGAGTGATGCCCTGGCACTGAGCATGAGAGTACAGCATGTGTCGCAAGTTTGGTTCATCGCCTACTGCAAAGTCCCATGAGGTAGAGGTGCTGAAAGGTCAGTTGGCGGCGGAGCATAGTATGGTTGAAGAGTGTCAGAGTGCTATAAAAAGCTTGAAAAAGGAGCGGTCAAGGATAGTGGAGGTGAATCGACACCAGCTAGAAGTGTTGCGGGACGAGAATAAAAACCTATCAAAGATGGTAGAGTTATACTCTCGTGACATGAGAAAACAGCTGGAGGACCTAGACCGACCGGGTAAACGCAAGAAACCAGATCGCGAGAGTAGTTATACTGAAGTTAAGATTGCGATCTTTGGGAGCTCAAGTGATGAGCCCCAAGAGGCTGTGCGTGAAGCCCCAGGAAGAGGACAGCCAGAGGGCCAAACTAAAAGCTCCTATGGTCGAGACACCGAGCGCCAAGAAGAAATGATTTCAACTTTTATTTATTTATTTAAAGTGTATGCGTTTTTTTTTTCTTTTTAATTGGGAAATGAAAACGTTATGTTATCTCAAAGAGACGAATGATCCTAAATTTAAAGAACGACGATCAAACAAAAACATGAAAACCTAAACATGCATTTTTATTTTTAGTTAAGTAAACACACAAGTAACTGCTTTTTCTTTTAAGAGAAAAACTTAAGGATGACCAGTTAAGGGCCTCAGAAAAACACAGCCAGGGGATCCGGGAAGGTTGGAGGGGTCACAATGGTCCCGCTTAAAACCCTAACTTCTTAGACACCGAAGGTGTCGCCTTAAAGAACTCCTAGACACTGTATAGACTGCGGTTGCTCAGCTGGAGTTACCAAAAGTTTAGCTCCTTCAAAGAATATCCTATGAGTTTTAAATTATACTATATAATTTAAATAAAAACAAAATAAATAAATAAATAAATAAAAACTGAAATAAACACGCAATTCAAACAAGAATTTAAAAGAAGAGATGGGATTCTTGCACCAGGTGTCCAAGACGCATCTTTAATTTTGTCTCTTCTTCCAACTAAATTCTTGAGAAACCTGACAAACAAGAAGAAAACAATTGAGAAAAAAAACAAAATAAAATAACAACTAAAAAAGCAAAAACACAAACATCAGAAAACAGGGGAGGCAAAAGTAAGTGAAAGTGTAGACATGCTCCCTTTTTAAAAAACGCGCTCGCAATTTGCGGCAGAAATGAAGGGATCCGAGAGAAAGAGCACAGGATAGCACCCTCGAGATCCGAAGTGCTTTCGGCTCCCTCGCCCTGCATAAGTCTATTTAAACACTTCTCGGTGAAGTAGAAGAGCACCCCGCATTTCTTCCTGCAAATTCAAAGAAAAACATCAAAAAATCCAGAAACAAAACAATGGCATCTTCATGCACTCACCTTGATGATCTAAACCTTGAATTGTCACTTGCGCCACCGAATGCGCAGATAAGGGCTCGTCCAAACCATGTCTTCCCAAACTCCACATATCATCACGGTACGACCTCAAACTTTGCTGAGGTAATACCGAACTTTTGGAGGCAGTGTCGAACAGAGCAGTGCTGCTAGGAGGCATGATTGACAGCAAGCTCACACCGACGGATCATCTGCATGTGGCGCAGAGGTTCTGACAAGGCAGCGGTGGAGGAGTCCAACAATTTAACTGTGCTCCACGCGGTCTCGGCTACCAATTTGGGCATGCGATTATTGGCGAGAACACGGGAGTGTGCCGCCCTGAGCGAGGAAGTAGCTTCCTTGAAAGCTATGGTGGCGGACTCCAGAAGCGGCTCTATTGTGCCAATCAGCACGTGGAAGCACTCCAGAGAAAAAATGAGGACCATGTGGAGCTGCTGCAGATTCTGCAAGTAAGAGATAACAGAGGCATGCCATGAAGATGAAGATGGAAATGAAGAAGAAGAAGAAGAAGTTGTTGTTGTTGTTTTTTTTTTTTTTTAATTTACTTTTTTTTAAAAATTTGTTTGTAATGCAGTGTTTGAGTGAAATAAAAATATGTTTTTAACACCCAGAAATAAACTAACTAACCACACCACGTAAATAAATACATAAACTAACTTAACAAAACAAAAAAAAACACAAAAAGAAAACAAAGAAGTTCCAACTTGATTTTTTTTTTTTATTATTTACAACTAACTGACCATACAAAGAGAAAAAAAAAACAAAGAAGTTCCAAATTGCAATTTACAAGGAAAAATAAATAAAAACTCAAATTTCAATTTATTTTTTTTAAATTTTTTTTTGTTTTTGTTGTTTTTTTTTAAAACACACAAATATACAAGCAACTCATGGATGACCAGTTAAGGGCCTCAGAAAATACAGCCAGGGGATCCGGGAAGGTTGGAGGGGTCACAAAGGTCCCACTTAAAACCCAAACTTCTTAGACACCGAAGGTGTCGCCTAAAGAACTCCTAGACACTGCATTGACGGAGAAGCTCACTGGAGTTACCATAAGTCAGCTCATATAAAAAATCTTTTTAATTTTTTTTAATAAAAGAAATAGAAAATTAAAATTACTGAAATAATAACAAAACAACTAAAGAGAAAGGATTGGAATACTCCCCCTTGAAGCGATTAGGTCGAGCGTGATGCATTTGGAGGTCGCGACTTCTCCCACTACTCCACACTCCCCATTCTTATGATTCAAGTTGCCATCTCTCTCCATTTTTATTAAGCTGACATTACTTGCTAAAACAAACACAGAAAACTTGAAACAGAATTAAAGGATTAGGAAATAAAAACTAAAATGAAAAGGAAAATCAACACACGTCCAATTTCATGCTTCAAAGTAATAAGCAACAAAGTAATCAAACTAGCTTATGAAGTTCGTTCTTTCTCAAATATGATTATCCATATGGTGTGTGGTTTTAATCAAGTATTCAGAAAAAGCATTTAGCTATGGTGTTTAGTCTAAACACAAATCCCGAACCCATTAAGAACAAGAAGAACAATAAAGAACCAAGTAGAATTTAAACATGGTGTTTGTCTTCAATATCTACCCATTCATTCACTAATCAGTCCAAGAGTCATATGGTGTTTATGTAAACTTGAACAAGATAATTAATTAAGAGCAAGTGAATGAAACCATAAACTAGAAATAATCAACATGCTACTTAAACCTTTTTGTTTTTGGGTGTTGTGTAAGCTGGGACTCAAACCCAGTTCTCTTGCTTGTCAGGCAATTGTCCTTGTCAGTTGGACTACAAACACAACTTGTCAATTAACGCCATTAACTTTAAAACATGAAACTGTCCAGTTATACAAAAGATCAAAATAAATAAAAAGTAGAAAAACCAAATAGAATCAAACATTGTTACCGATCCCCGGCAACGGCGCCAAAAACTTGTTGCGTAGATACAGCTGCACCAAAGTGGATTCAGTTGCATCCTCAACTTGTGATACTCGCAAGTACACGAGCCGTTGGTAGTTTAGCGTATGTAAGTGCGAGGTCGATTCCACAGGGATTGGTGATTGAATGATCTAATTTAGTTTCCTACACAAAACAGAAATAAAAACAAAAGAACAAAACAAGAAGGAAGAATGTACATTACAAGAAAAATAAATTACAACTAAGAAAACATTTAAGGAAACTAAGAGAACTTTGAGGAAGAAATGAGAAGTGTTTGGGAAAAGTGTTTGAGGACATGGAGGCTTTTTGGAGAAGAAAGTAGAGAGGTGTTTGAGAGCTTGAGAATTTGGAGGAAGGTGTTTGGGAAGTTTGAGGATTTTGTGAACTTTGGAGAATTTGATGAAGAAAGTGTTTGGAAACTTGGAGGATTTTGGAAGAGAAGGTTTGAGAACATTGGGAATTTGGAAGAGAATGAGAATTGTGTTTGAGAAAGTGTTTGGGAAATGTTTGAGAGCATGTTTGTGAACTTGGAGAATGTTAGAACTTAGGGAAGGGAGAGAAATGTGTGTGTGAAGTGTTTGAAGAACATGGAGACTTTTGAAGAGAATAGAGAAATGTTTGGGAACTTGAGAATTTGGAAACTTTTGGAAGAGAATTTTGGAAGAGTAAGGAAAGTGGTGTTTGGGAACTTTGTGGATTTTTGGAAGAGAGTGTTTGAGAACTTGGAGGATTTGGAGAAGAAAGTAGAGAGGTGTTTTGAGAGCTTTGTGGATTTTGGAAGGGAAAGGAAGGTGTTTGGAAAGTGTTTGAGAATTTGATGAAGGAATGGGAGAAGTGTTTGGAAAGTGTTTGAGAATTTGGAAGAGAGTGTTTGAGAACATTGGGAATTGAGAAGAGAGTGTTTGAGGACTTTGAGAATTTGAGAAGAGAATGTAGAAGTGTTTGAAGATTTAGTAAAAGGATCATATTACAACAATTCAGAACTACAAAGGGAAACTAAGAGAATTTGAGGGAGAGAAGGGAATGGAGCTCTAGAGAAGTGCTTGAGAGCTCCCCCCTTGGGTTGTTGTTACAAACTTAGAGAACTTCCCTATTTATAGGCCTAGGGAAGTTGAAAATCTGAATTATACAATTGAATTTTCTAAACACACTAACTTCATCAACTTACAACACTTAATTCACCTAACACACTATTGCATTTGAAAACAATTCCTCTTGTCTTTAGGCTTAGTGTTGCACTCCCACTTCATCATCTTTTGGCTGCTGCAAAATTCCACTCAAAAATAGGTATTGAATATGCTTTACCAAACTTTCCCACAATCAACAACACTTCATCATGCATATGTCATGCATGACAATGCATTGTAGCCAGCTTGTGGGCTCGTTTTGGGCTTGTGGCTTCAATCTGAAAAATCTGGAAAAATATGGATCTTGAAGCTCCTTGTCTTATCTTTCCAAGAATATGCAGCCCAACTCAAGGAAAAATCGGGAAGGCCCTCAAATGTGATATTTGGCCCAGTAACGCAGATGCTGCCGAATTTGACCTTAAGTTGCCAAAACATGTATAACTTTCTCTAGAAGACTCGGAATCATGAACCGTAAAATTATACAGAAACTAGACTTCCGTATCTTTCCAATGATGTATGGCTCATCATCTGGTTCTTCTTGAGCAAGTACAGTCCAATCCGTGAAGTTGACTGATCTGCAGACACTGTTTTGAGCTAATTTGTCTCCAAAATGCATTTATTGAGTCTCAAACTTAAAACACTGAAACAAACACAAAACAAATTAAAAGCACAACTTTAACTCAAAAACATAACCAAATCATAAGCTAAAAGGGTACAAAATGATATGTAATTTATGAACCGATCAAGAATATAGACAGATTGTGGGCAGTTTGCTCTACTTGACTGCAACTAGGCCTGACATAATGTGTGCAGCTAGCCTCTTGGCAAGATTCATGCACAATCCCACCAAGAAACACATGGGAACTGCTAAAAGGGTGTTAGGTTCATTTTGACACATGATTTATCATGTTATTCACCCAATATTTTAAGTTAGTTCTTGACATTTCATAGCTTTTTACTTCTTTTTTTTGTGTTTCATAAGTTTTACCTTGATTAGAATGAAAATGAACTAAAAATGCATTATTGGTTATAAATTCTGTTTTTGTTCATTTTTCGTAGGTCACCATCTTGACCTTGGATCAGCATGCTCCGTTGCTTGGATGAGGTGAAGATCTTCATGAAACTTGTTCCAATAGATGTTG
Source organism: Prunus fruticosa (assembly GCA_018703695.1). NCBI lineage: Eukaryota > Viridiplantae > Streptophyta > Magnoliopsida > Rosales > Rosaceae > Prunus > Prunus fruticosa. The sequence goes on from CM031923.1 coordinate 12,384,830, forward strand.
ACTACAACATATCAAAATTTGAGCTCCATTGAACAAGTGTAGCCTATCCAACTGATCATGCATGTTACAACAGTCTAGAAATCTCTTTTGGACCAATCTTACCTCCACTTGCCAAAGTCAAGGAAATCTGCTCAAAGATGAAAACGTGTGCAGCAGCAAATGCAATTGAAGATAAAACAAATGAAAATCAGAAGCAATCAACATGCATGCAAGTTGCCATTCCATCATTGAAGAAACAAAGAGAAGAAGAACTCAATTTGGATTTGATGACTTTGCCTTTTACAGCTCATGCTGTACAGTCCATTTGCAGGCCTGAAAAACGAATCCTCCCATGCTCAAATGAATAAATATCCTTCATGACACTTGTTCAATAAGATGTCGACTAAAACATATCCAAAAATTGGAGCAATTGGATAAATACTCAATCCACAGGCTGTCAAACACCAAGGCAGGTTCATGAGAGGACAGATTGCACATACAGCTGGAATGAAAGGGACTTCATGCTTCTATAAATAGGCAGCAACTCAAAGAGAGAGAGAGATTAGAAATTCAGAGAAGACACACTGGAGAGAGAAAGAGTGAGGAAGAGAGAGAACAATGATGGAAAGGAAAGAACCAAGAGCTAATAACTCTTTTAAACTTGTTCTTCCTTTCCTAGTTCTCATGTAAATTATGTATTTTAGTTTCTTTGTTTTGTTTTAAATATTAATTATGTCTATTTAAATTACCTAACTAAGGTTGGATGAAACACCATTATTAAATAAAGTTCTAGTTTTTATTTTCGATTCTCAAATATTGTGGTATTCAATGATTATAATTTTCACTTCACATGATTAATAGATTAATCTTCTTTTCACCACTTCTATCATGTATTGTGACATATAACATGTATTTGTGGTAGTTAAGAGTTTGGATTAATCTATTAATTCATCCTTGGTTTATATTTCTAATTTACAAATTTCTTTGATATTTTGTTATTCAAATAAACTTTTTCACATAGGATGCTTAGGAAACTTTGATCCTTTGTAGTTAAATAATTTTGTTTACATATTATGCTTAGAATTTGTACTTATGAAGGGAAGGAAAATTTACTTATGATCTAAATTACAAGCTTAATTGATAAATCTTGAGAAAGCAGTAGATTGATTTCTAGATTGCTACTCCATGGGAATTGAAAGATAAATAATTAGGATCTTAATGAATGATGGTGTGGATTCTAATACCTTAGTTATTTTTCTTATAAATGTAAATCTTAATTTCAGTTTATTGTCATTTCCAAATTTGTTTTATGCTTTATTTAATTTTCTTTATGAACAAACAAATCACCATTTAAATCAACTAGGTTGGCAATGAAATTAACTTGGGTATAATTGGTTTTCTATCTTTTCACGCAATCCCTTGGGTACGATCTCGCTCTTACACGCTTATGCTATATTCGATTCGTGCGCTTGCGAGTTTATAAATTTTAAAAGACACCGCTTTTGGTGACAACAAGTTTTTGGTGCCGTTGCCGGGGATTGCAACGGAAAACTAATCAAATTCTAGTTAATTAAATTCTTCCACTAGTTATAATTTAGTTTTGTAATATATATAAAAAAAAAAAATTAAAAAAAATACGAAATTATAAAAAATTTATAAAAAAAAAAATTCAGATTCGGACTGTTAAATATATGGGAGTCCCCTTTTGACTTAGCCTGTCATTTTTGCTTTACGTTTTGGCCATCACTTGGTATAACTAAATTTTGCTTAGATGTGCATACCTTTGTAAACCTCATAAACTGAAGAACATGAGACACAAATTCAATACAGTTTCATTCGGCATAGCCTATAACAATAACTAATAATTTTCTTTAAATAAAAAATATATATATAAATAAACTTGAAGAAAAACAAAAAGGAAACTGGTACTTCTGGCTGATGGTCATAGAACTTGTCAATGATCAGATGCAATTCATATATAACAGATGAAAGAGTAATTACTTTCCCAATCAGGGATTTTGTTCATATTATATGGTCAAAACTCAACTTATCCTATAACAACTTATCCTGTTATGCAGAACGATATTTTCAGCATCTAAACTAAGTTCGCATTGGAAAATGAGAAAAACAAAACCCGAATCCCCAAAATCTCATATAACACAGATCAAGGAAGCATTTTCTCTGGCTGCAGCTGCTCAATTTTGATCTGGGTACACAGTGTGAGAAACTCCATAAACTTAGCATCCTTTTCGTCGATTGCTTAGAGGGGTTTTCGACACTTTATCCTGATAGGGGCTCAACTCAAGCTTTGCCTTGACGGATATTAGGCAGTGCTGACGTCCACACGGCTTCTATGAAGCTGGAAGGCAGGAGTGATCCAACTCCCGCAACTGCATTGGCTGCCTGACCAATTGAAGTAACCCAAGCGAGCTTCACAATGTGCACATGACAACTTACCCTCCAGTGCTCCTTCTTCAACTGTGTAATGAGAAAACATATGAAAGATTAAATTATATCATGTTTCTATGACAAATCACATTGAACAAAAGATGCCTCCAAATGAAATAACTTCTACTTCATTCAAGTTAAGGTATAAGGAAACCAAAATCAGCTGAAGAAAAATAAAGAAAGGAAAAGATCAAGAAAAGCCCTATAGGTTCAGAAATAGGAATGTGAAAAGGATGTGGATTCTGTCTGAGTGTCAAAGTCTATATTCGATACTTTTTCAATGTTTAAAATTCCATCATTTGTCAACACACTGGATTAACTGGTCAACAAGAAAAATCAATTCGCAGTTAACATGTAATCTCAAGTGACAATTTGATCATATAAATATCCCAGTTAAACAACTGTAGAGCATTTATAAATATGAAATAACAATCAAATCAAAGAACCCAAGGAAACTCTTTTGACAAGAGAGCACTTTCGCATGATTAACTATTACTGTAATGGAAAAGGTAAGCCATACAGTTATAAATATGGCACAGTTACCTGCTGTCATCCACCTTAGAGGCTCAACAAAAATGGATGAACATTCAGAATCCTCAGACAAGTTGCTACTTTTTTGCTTTCGCCAGTCAAACGATTTCCCACCCTCGCCTGGAATGTGATCCACAACATTGTCCTGCAATGCAACAATTCTTCGGCATTTCTTGCAGCGGAATGCTGGTGTACCAGTTTTTCCTCCATTTTGACCTGTTTTTGCTCCAGAGGCAACTTCACTAGGAAACCCAGGATCTGCCCCAAATTTAGAATTGTCTATTTTATCCCCACGACGATAAGATTCACCTGAAAGGATGGATAAAATATTTCTATTATAGCGGCGAAAACAGAAATTCAAATTTGCCACTCAATTTGAAACCTCCAGTGAAAATGAGTAGGCATAACTTATAATGTCTCCTATTCTGGGACAAACAACTTTTCACTTAGTAATAAACATCAAGAACATTTGCCATGCAGTTGCAACACCCTTCACAGTTGTCACTGCTGTTCTGGTAAGCATTTATTTTTCTTTTTCTTTTTCTCTTCTGCTAAAATGTTAGGTAAGGTAGAGGAGAATGGCATACAATTTAAAAAACAGATTGGGAGGTACAGTTCATGGATACCGTAGCAGCATTGTAGCAATTTTTCGTGTTAGTTTCCCTAAGCTAATTTGACAAGTGAGATTATTTTTATTCTGAGGGCTACAATTTAACTCTATACGGTTTTCTCGAGATTCTATCATGTATAAATAGAGTGAACTAAATTGGGACAATCTTGCTTTTGGAATTCTAAACCTTTGGCATTTTTGAGTTCCTTTCAGAACCTTGGAAGCTTCAGTTAGGGATTTCTCATAATCCAGCAGTGTCTCCATGCTCAATCCAAGCCCTCTCGCTTCTCAAAATAACATTCTTTGAGCAATAACCCCACCAAAAGCTGGACCAACCATCTCACATCCTACTTCAATGATATACAACCAATTTGGTAAGCAATGGCTCCTTAATACCTTCCTATCAATGAATTTTACATATAATCCTAGGCACAACAACTCATATACAAACTGATGCGGTAGTACTTCATTTGTTTAAATTTGAGCCTCATTTATTTACAAACAGCAAGCGACTATCATATTATGTGCCTCATCAGTTGGTATTAAAAAGCTGGGGTAAGAGTTGGTGCCTCTTATATCATGAGACTCAAGAAAAGCCTACGTACAACAATTTCTAGTCAGTCAACGGCACAAGAATTATAGCCTAGTCTCTATGTCCCATGGAGCACTTTCATCATCTTGTATTTTACCAAAACATGAAGGCAAGATGTTCAATCAATACCAATAAATTTAGAGGGAGGGGAAGATGGAGAAGAAAAAATAAAACTGTACCCAATACTTTCAGGTGAAAAGACTTATATATGGGGCTGGCACGATCAACCTTGAAGCCCATTTCCTCGTACATTTTGAGCTGCAACACGATAAAAGAAAAGAGTAAAATTCACTATGGGCTGGCTTAGCAGAAAGTAATCTAACCTTGTACAAGATGTTACATAAGAGTGCATTGAATCACCTGATCTAGAAAACCATCATTGGGGCAAACAAACTCACAGATTTGCCTCAGGGATCCGAGTGCATCTGTAGGATTGCATAAGAGGAAGATAATGACTAAAGCAGTTAAGCATTTGTAACCCACGCTACCTTTTCTTCAATTCAATTTCTCAGGAATTCATATATTTCGAAGGGTGATGATTTTGGCACTCCAACTATCACCTCCCACACTCCTCTACTCTCTCACACAAGAGGACCATACGAGTTTGGCACTCCTCTTGTGAGAGAGTAAAGGGATGTGGAATGTCAAAATCAACTCCCATTTTCAAAGTCATACAAGCTTGTGAAACTAATTTTTATCTGAACTGAAGAAACAAAAGCAGCTATTTGGATTCCAGAAATATAACAGCAACATGTAGTTAATATACGAAGACTTGGGATACTTAAAACAAGCAGTGATTTGTTCACACGTTCTTGTGATAAATGTTCTGTTCTCATCAGATATGCTGTAATGATAGATGCGCTGCAACAAACACATGCACACAAGGGTGTAAACACTTTAAACTTGACAATTCAGAAAACTGAAAAATCTATCAGAATGTAAACCTGTTCCGAATAATTTCAACACTATTAGTAGACTCTTGTTATTCTAAAAACTGAAAATCATAAACTGATAAAGCAATATGTACCTTCTGGAAACACCAGCAAAGCAATGCACCAAAACAGAACCCTTTTTCCTACCCTTATCAATAAAATCCACACACACATCCAAATAATCCAATAAATTCTCATCGTCCATATCTCTTAGCGGAACCCCCATCCTCTCCAGCTTCAAATCCTTGCCTGCACGTTCCAACGAGTATGAAAGCTTATCGGAAAGCAAACAAGTTTTCGACCCATCACCAACAGAAGTTGACCCACCAACAGACCCGCCAGCATTGACCTTCTTGATTTCCTTTGTGGGAATTGCACAGAGAATGTGTGTGATCTCTTTGCTGCCATTTCGGATAACCTCCACCGCATCGCCGATGTTGCCGAGGAATAGATTCTCACGAACAAGATACGGCATGATCACTGAAAAATATTTGAATTTTTCCTAAACCCAAGATTATCAAAGCAAGAAAAGTCGAACAATATGGGGCAATTTACAGAGATCCTATTTAGACTTGCTTGACAAGAAATCCTATTTAGACCGTGAATAAAAAAGGACAGTATTTACACCGTCAATAAAAAAGGAAACAAGATAATAAAACACCTAAATTAACAACAAGAAATCCTTGTTCTTTACCTTTATTTAGGTCAGCGAGTGAAAGAGTGATAGAGTAGAGAGAGAGAGAGAGAGAGAGAGAGAGGGGAAGGGGATGGGTCACCGTCTTCGGCTTTTCTTTTTAAATTTTTTTATCTGATGAAAGTATTTTATTATGAAAACGATAAAATTATCCTGATAGGTGAAGAATTTTTTAAAATATTTTTTAATATTTCAAAAGAATTTTTTTTCTTCTCAAAATTTAAAAAATTATGAGAGATTCACTAATATACCCAATATAGAAGCCCAAATTATAAAATAAAAAAAAGCGCTCAGACTATAATGAGTGAAAAGTTATAAGGGGTTCACTTTATAGCCATCAGATCAATCCAAAGGCTAGGGAGAATTGAGATAAAGTTTTGCAATCTGGTAGGTGAGGAACCCAAACCCGAATTTAATATCCAGCATTGAAGTTGGTCCCAAAAAAAGAAAAAAAGAGGCAAGTTCGAAGTTTGAACAGAAAAAACCCATCACTCTAAAACCCATAGCTCTGAAACTGCTAAGCTCTGAGAAAAGGTTGAAGGCAACGGTTAACGACGGTTGAAGGCAACGGTTGAACGCAACGTAACTCCATTCTCTAAACCCTGAAAAAGTATTTATTTTGAGTGGAAGGGGCAAAGGCGTGGATTCCGAAACAGTGAAGTGGCGAAGCGGTGGAAGGGGAAGGAGAGAAGCCGTATTCGTTGGAAGTGAAAGGTTCCATTTGTGGAGCAAAGCCGCACAAAGACCCCGCACAGACACCTTGCGATTGTTCAATAACCAGCATTTGGTGAGTAATTTATGGAATTTGAGTTTAGGGTTAGAGTAAAGGTTTTCCCCAATTTGTACCATCAATGTTGTTGGATTTGGCATCTCTTCCTTATGCTTCACTTGCATGTTAATTTTTGCTTGTGTATATGTTAAAAAATGAATGAAAATCAAGTCAATAACATGTTAATAACATGTCAATAACATATCAATAATGATATGAATAAGATAATGGTGTTGACACTACTACAAAAAAGGCAAAAGACGACGGGAATTCACTGTCGTGAATTTGGTTTTCAAACCGTCGTAAAATGAGAGCGACGTCTTTTGCAAAGTAAAACCACGACGCGAAATCACCGTCGTTGTTATGACAAACAACGTCATTAACAAAAAACAACCGACGTCTGTATACTGAAAAATGAACCAAAAAATTGTCTTGGAGAAGAATAGACGACCTATTTTATACAACATACGTCGTGTAAAAGAATACAATACGTCTTTAAATAAATAAAATATGACGTTATTAAAGCATACGACGTCCAATATATTTATATAACCGTCGTGAAATAGTATTGCCACTTCGTTTTTTCCATTAATATTGACGTGGAAATAGCGGTTAGGGTAAATCACGTCGTTGTTGTAACAAACAACGTCATTTACAAAAAAACGACGACGTCTGTACACTGAAAAATGAACCAAAAAATTGTCATGGAGAAGAATAGACGACCTATTTTATACAACATCCGTCGTGTAAAAGGAAACAATACGTCTTTAAATAAATAAAATATGACGATATTAAATCATACGACGTCCAATATATTTATATAACCGTCATGAAATAGTATTGTTACTTCGTTTTTCCATTAATATTGACGTGGAAATAGCGGTTAGGGTAAATCACGTCGTTGTTTTAACAAACAACATCATTTACAAAAAAAAACTGACGTCTGTATACTGAAAAATGAACCAAAAAATTGTCATAGAGAAGAATAGACGACCTATTTTATACAAACACAGTCGTGTGTATATATATACTACGTCTTTAAATAAATAATATACGACGTTATTAATATATACTACGTCTTATATATTTACATAACCGACGTGGAAAATATGTTAGGCTCATGACTTACGACATATTTATTTCTATAAACGACGTAGTATGTGATATACAACGTCGTGATCATGTAAAAGACATCCGTATTTCTCTATTTATACGTCGTCTTTAGTAAAATAATAGTCGTCTAATCCATCCAAGACGTCGTCTTTTGTAACATTCAGGTTCGATATCTGTCCTTTTAGACGTCGGTATTATTGTACTGAAGTCGTGTTATTTGTAATTGCATGTCGGCTCTTTATCCTTCTCCGACGTGATATCGTTAATAACTGTTTCACAATAACGTCATCTTTTTTCACTTTTAGTTTGCTTTTAGACGTCGGTAAATTCAATGCCGTCGTTGAATGCTCCAAAACGTCATTTTTTATTGACAATTTTATGACAACGGACGTCCGTTTTTCACAGTTTTATAAGGACCGTCGTTTTAAAATACTGAACCAGTATTTTATGTACTGATTGTTTTGTGTCCAAAACCTGCATAATGAAAGTGAAGAAAACACATTACAATTTATTACAAAATTAACACTACAAAAAAACACCCATTCCGCAACAACTGGATGTTGTTGCCAAATGTCAAAATTTGTTGCATGAACATATAGCCAACGAAAAATTGTCGTTGCGACGATCGTTGCATTATACCCGTGTCCTAATGGAATACGCAACGAAATACATGAGTTGTTGCTCGAGTACTAATGCAACGATAAAGTTACGCGTTGGCGTCTGTTGTAGAGAACGACCGTGATGTTGTTGCCTATTCTCGTCTCCAACAACTTTCATGTCATTGCCTATCACAGAAAGAAACCACACGTAACTCGTTGCTTATTATAGGAATGACTTGGCGTTGCCTATTGCAAGTTGAAGTTGTTGCCTATTCCATATATTTTTAATTTTTTTAAAATTTTTAAAATTTTAAATTAATTAATTCTTTTGCTGGTTATATAAAATAAGAATTGATATATACAAAATGAAGCACTTCACACCAAAGTCAATATTTATATTCATAAAGTCTTGAACCTTGTTCCATCACTACAAAATATACAAAATATGCAGTGTTTGCATGCCTAAGTGTTCAAAGCTTTTTACAAGTAGTCATAAAAAAAGTTGAACACTATCCATTGCTGCCTAATACCTAAGGATGTTTACCAAAATAAGACACTAATCCCAAGTGTTTGAACACTATTGAAGCTGCATACTGCCTAATGATATTTACCAAATAATACACTAATCCTAAGTGTTCAACAAAATACATTTTATATCAAGCAGTTACAGATTCGACAAAATATCCTATAATTGTTCATACGGATGACTTTGCAGCATCATGCGCTATATTCATCACTGTTTGTGGGTGATAAATTGTCATATGCATCATCTCTTGATAGGCGGCGAATTTGGTGTTGTTGCTGCGATGATTCACCACTGCTTTGCCCATGAGATCTCTTGATAGCCTCCAATTCAGCCCTCAATTTTTCATTCTCTTTTTGAAGAGCAGAAACACTACCCACAATTTGGATGAATTGAGTTTGCATCTCAGTCCATTGATCCATAGAAGGCCCATAACAAAAAGCACGACATGATGAATACTCATTTGATTTCTTCTTATTCCAAAAGCACATTTTTCCAGCTATATCACATGTATCTGATGTTTTTATTAACTCATACCCTAACTACTCCAGTTTGTGTTTCATATTTATGATCAATAAAGAGAAAAATATCAATCATCTCATATACACAACTACTGAGATACTAGAAACAGCGAGTTCTGCTTATAGTCAACGATTTACCTGAGTTAATCCCATGCCAAAGGCATATTTTGCAAGAGCCTTTAGACGTGAAAAAGAAAGCTCCAAGCCCATCTCAAATAGCTGAAAGGGAAAACATAACAGTCATAATTACAGAAGTACAATTTAAGAGGTATGTATGGACCAACATATCATCATGTGAGGACTATAAGCTTCTTTGAAAAATTCAGAAAGAAAAATGGCATACGTCTAAGAAAACATCAAGCAAAGAAAAGGAACACATCTTCCAAAAACCTCTCCCCAGATATTTCCCTGTCCATAATCCTCACTAAGTCCAGCTAATGATCCCTGAATACTTGTATCTTTCTTACTTTTAGTATCACAGTTAGGTGCATCCAGATATCAACCAATAGAAAACTAATCAACCAATATAGGTGCAGCCCCACCCTGCACTTCGCCAACCAATATATATACATAACTATGAAATCATATCACAAAAATTTCTTTTTAACCAAAAAGAAATGAACAAGTTATATGCAGCCAACAAATTAATAAAGCCTCATCAGTTTTAAAACTTCCAACCACATAAGATAGCATGTGGTTTCCAGATTTTGATAAACACAAAATTCAACCAATGAAATCAAGTTTTTTGAAAAATCCTAAACCAGAGACAACAAATGAACAATACCAAATGCCCAACCTCAACAAATGAAGAATTTATAGTGAAACCCAACAAATTACATGTTTTGGCAGACCAATGCTTCCAGAAAGACATAAACGTATAAAAAGAACAAGGCTTCTCAATCATATTAATGATAAAAGTTTATCAAAATAAACCAATTAGTTATATTAAAACAAAAATAAATGCTGAACAAGTTATGCAGACAACATATTTAGTAAAGCCTTATAAACAAGGAGCATACCCACGATATTTGTAAATAACACCTTATTCAACAAATTCTTTGAAGAACGAGGAAGAGACAAAAAAAAAGGAAATGAAACTCTGAAAAACAGAGTGAAACTAGAGAAAAAGAAAGGTTTTTTACCCAAAGAAGTAGGAAAATTTGCAGATTAAATACCTTATCCAACACAAATTTTTGAACGACCTGTAAAGAAACAAAGACAAAAAGAAAAGGGAAAATGAAACCCATAAAAAAAACCAAGTGAAAACTAGAAACAAAAGAAGAGAAAAGAAAGCTTTTTTTTACCCAAAATGAGAGAGACAACGATTTAATGGTGTGGTTGGGTACCAATTCTAGGTGATGGCCATGGTGCTGGAAAAACAGAGAATGAGTGGGTATTTGGTCTCTCTTCGTGCTACAAGAGAGGATGAGAAGTTGGGGTTAGAAAAGAAATTCGAAATTAAAAATTAAACAAAAAACTGAGAAATCAAGACCATATCTTCCAGCTAACCTATGTGGGTGGGGTGGCCTTTGGTTTTTCTCTATGATTGAGAGAAAGTAAGAGGGTTAAATGGGGTTAGAAAGGAGATGAAGGAGGAGCTGAGATGAAGGAGGAGGTCTGAGTCAAAAAGGAGATTATAGAATTTTGAGATAGAGTTGTGCCTTGGAAATATCTCATATTTTTTTTCTTTTTAGGTTTTGTGCGTAAAAATAAATAGGCAACAATACCAATTGTTACTTATTTTAATTAGATTCCTTGGTTTTATTAAAACACAAGGAAACCAATTCCTTGCCTTATGTGTATGACACGTTGTTGCGCTTTTTCCCTAAGTCCTCTCCTTATAATTTAAGCAACGATAAACAATTGTTGCTCATAGCTATATGCAAGCACACATGTAGTCGTTGCCTATTACATTTTCATTATGGCGGCAAATTTCCCCCTCCATGAAATTGGCAACAAAATGAAATTAATAAGTGAGGAATTAGGTTTCCCGCATTCACAGATGTTAGACTGCGCAAGGACTTTCAAAAGTTGTTGCCTATTGTTGTTATAGGCAAGCAGATTTTAGTCGTTGCCTAATGTTTCGTTGCCGAATCCATGTTTTCTTGTAGTGTAATGTCATACAGTAGTGCTGTTTATGGCATAAATAATTTCATAAATTACAAGAGCATCATTCAATCCATATATCTTCACACCCATCTCAAATATTTTGACTCCCAAACTCACCCACTAGTTCATCAAATGTGTCAACATTTGGCATCCCTCTAGTAAATGGCTCACACTCAATTCTCACATCACCTAAGACATCATCACCAATAACATCATCATTATATTCTCTATTAGACGCTGATAACACTACCGACCAACCATGATGCATTGGGTCGTCAACAAAAAATACTTGTTTGACTTGAGAAGCCAAAACAAATTGGTCATTCCTATGTCCAATTTTACTCAAATCTACAAGGGTAAATCCAAGTTCGTCGACTACAAGGCCGGAAGTACTATCTATCCAATCACACCCATATTTGAGAGAATTGGGTTTTTATCCTTGGCACTAGCAACTTGCATGGTATGTGCAAGTAAATAAACGCCACTATTTTGAACTGTCCGCCACCAGCATTTGGTGAGTAATAAGATAGCTCCTATATAATGGCATTGCCATGTTTGGACCAGCTGCTAGCCACCTTAAATTTTCTGATACCCCATGATTGCCTCCCTCATCAAGTTCACTTTGAACCTGCAAATTAATCATATCTTAATTCAATCTAACATAGAAAGAAGAAAATTAAAAGTCCAATATGTTATTGAATAACATATACCTTGAAGTGTAGCCATTGAATGAAAGTGCTATTGTGCTTATCTTGCAGCCACTTTGTTCTCTTTCTAAATTTTGGATAAGCGGCCTTGATGTGGATCATATGTTCCCTACATGACACGAAAAATTCAAGCATTACGGTCCCAAACATATAAGATAAACATAAGGAATAATTTAAAATGGAAACTTAAGGAATAAAACTCATACTCGATATAAGGTAGAACTTCCTCCATATTCTCCAAGACATATAGATGTGCTTGGTTCAACAGGTCCATATCAACTAAGCTCACTGTGCAACCTGATAATGGCTTTGAAACTCCTATCTTCTGACTTGATGGCACTCCAATTGTACTAATATCAGATAAATGTTCAGTGCAAAATTCTACAGCTTCTTCAGCTATATAACGCTCCGCAATGCAACCTTCGGGATGAGTACGGTCCTGAACATACCCCTTTAGAACTTTCATATATCTTTCGAACGGATACATCCATCTAAAATAAACTGGCCCACATAGACGAACTTCTCTAACAAGATGTACTACTAGATGAACCATGATATCGAAGAATGAAGGTGGAAAGTATTTTTCAAGCAAACACAAAGTAACTACTACATCTTCTTCCAACTTATCTAGCTTGGAAACATCAACCGTCTTTGCACATATAGCATTGAAGAAGAAGCACAAACGAGTTATTGCATACCTTGCAGGCTTCTCCAAAACAGAACGAATTGCCACAGGGAGCAAGTGTTGCATTAAGGTATGACAATCATGTGATTTAAGGCCAAGAAGTCTTGAATCTTGTAAAGATACAAGATTTTTTATATTTGAAGAATAACCTTCAGGGACCTTCATACCATAGAAAGAATTGCAAACCGCTCTTCTCTGCTCTTGACAAATTCCAAGGCCCTGGAGGCAAACGAGTACTTCTTTCTCCATACTCGGGTTGCTAATCAGTTTCGAACCCCCATGTTCAATAAATCTAATCGAGCAGCAATCCCATCTTTATTTTTTCCAGGGATCTCCAGCAATGTACCAATGAAACTATCACAAACATTCTTCTCAATGTGCATAACATCGAGGACATGCCTCACTGGAAGGTATTTCCAATACTCAAGATCAAAGAATTTTGACTTCTTCTTCCAACAAACTCTGTCACCATCATTTTCACCTCCACCTCCCCCTTTTTTCGATCCCCATATGTAATTAATATCTTCAAACATATGCAGCACTTCTTCTCCCGTTAATGGCTCCAGAGGCGTGCCATATTCAGGTTTCCCATTAAAAGCTGCATGTTGCCTCCTATATGGATGATTAATTGGTAACCATTTTCTATGCCCAATGTAACAAATTTTGTGGCCATTTTTCAACCTGTGACTAGGTGTATCATCGCCGCATATTGGACAAGCTTTATATCTTTTAACAACACAACCAGATAAGTTTCCATAGGCGGAAAAATCATTAATGGTCCATAGTAATGCAGCTCTAAGTGTAAAATATTCTCATATGTGTGCATCATACACTCCTCTAATCCCATCCCACAAAGATTTTAAATCATCAATCAAAGGCTCCAAGTAGACGTCTATATCATTTCCGGGTTGTTTAGGACCGGAAATCAATAAAGTCAACATCATGAACTTTCGTTTCATGCACAGCCATGGTGGGAGATTATATGTAACTAAGATAACTGGCCAGCAACTATATCTGCTACTTAGAGAACTGTGGGGATTGAATCCATCAGATGAAAGAGCCAATCTCAAGTTTCTCGGCTCATTACCAAACTCGGGCGATTTATCATCAACAAGTTTCCAAGACGGGGAATCCGCCGGATGAGACATTTGACCGTCAATTGATTTTCTAGCAGCATGCCAAGTCAAATTCTTAGCTGTCTCATGTGATTGAAACATCCTTTTAAACCTTGGAATTGGAGGAAAATACCACAACACCTTCGTTGCCACACCCTCTTTCAAGAATCCATCTTTGGTTTCCTTCCACCTTGAGATACCACAAGTAGGACAATTAGTTGAATCTTCATACTCCTTCCTATACAAGATGCAATCATTGGGGCATGCGTGGATTTTCTCATAACTCAGCTCCAATGCACACAAAGTCTTTTTTGCCTCATACATAGAGGCCGGTATTGTATTTCCTTCTGGAAGCAACTCGCCCTGAAGTATCAATAATTCTGTAAAACATACATCACTCATCCCATGTTTTGCCTTCAAATTATACAACTTCACTAATGCCGATAACTTGGTGTACTTTCTACAACCAGGATACAATGGTTGATCTCCATCCCCAATCAAATTAGCAAACTCATAAGGATTGGATCCAAAATCACCAAAATCATTATCATCCATCTCTATTTCTTCAGACACAAAACTGTACCTACTATGGTCATCATCTTCTTCAACATTTCTACTAGCATTACTAGTTACAATTGGTTCCCAAGGTTCTCCATGAAATGTCCAATTCTTATAGCTTTTGTCAACTCCATTAAAGTATAAGTGATCCCTTATAATTCCAACCCCAAACAATTTCAAATTCGCACATTTAACACATGGACAACGGATATGCATTGTAATTAGAAGATTTTCAACAGAAAATTGCAAAAATGTTTCCACCCCTAACTCATATGCCTTCGATCTTCTATCCGAGTGCATCCATGACTTATCCATCTTGGACACTATATCCTATTATCTATAATAAGGTGAAAAGACAAGCAATGACTATCACTATAGCAGATTATATAAGGTTTTAATAGCAAATAATAAAGTTTACAGACGACGGTTTTTAAACAACAACAGACGTATTACACTTATATAGACGACGTCTAATGCTTGTTTCTAAAAAACCGTCGTCTAATGCTAGCAAGAAACAGACGCCAGCGAACTTGAACCACGACGGTAGTTAAAACAAGCGTCGTGGTATATTTTTATAGATGACGGTTTACCGTCGTCGTATGCATAAAAAAGATTTCGAAATCCAGTTTATTTTCATGAACCCATAATATATTCAGAACACAACATATACATTAATTTTTATGTAGGGTATTAAGAACACAACATATACATATATACTAAGCACGAAACCAACATATACTAAGCATGAAAACATTAAATCCATTCCCGATTCATAATAACAGAGAGTATTAAAAGATCCGACAACATTAAACCCTAAACCCGATTCATGAAAACATTAAACATTAAATCCATTAACCCATACCGTCGACAACATTAAAAAATCACAAAACCCTTTACCACAGAACTGAATATCATTCAATGAATTTACAAGCATGAGATTAGGGTTTGCACTTACAGGTAGGCAGAGCTCACAGCTTATGGCCAACTTGGATTCGACGGAGTTGTAAACTTGGCCAACTTGGATTCGACGGAGAGCCCAACTTTGAAATAGAGTTGAAATGTTTTAGGACACAGACTATGGCCAACTTGTATAGGAGTTAGAGCGAAATCTGAAAATTTTAGGTCGAGGTGAAATTTTTAGAAAGGGCGCTTTTTTAAAAACATCGACGGAAACAAAAACAAAATCGTCGTTAAAAGTTCAACCTAAACATGACGCTTATTTTAAAAATGACGTCGTTGTAAATATACTTACGACGCAAAACCAAACTACCGTCGTTAAAATGTCTAAAGAAATATGCCTTAAACCCTAATAAATGAAACCTAAATTATATATATTGTTTTTAAAAATAATTTTTCAAAAGGGATTAGGGTTTTAGGGCCTAAAATATCTCGTCCATAAAACCCTAAACCCTAATCCCTTTTCTAAATTTATATAAACCCTAAACCCTAAACCATTAAAGTATAAGTGATGTTGTGACTCATGAAAACATTTTTCTTTTTGGTGGTAATTTTAAATTTGTATAACTCAAACTAAATTTTTTAAAGCTTAAGGGGGAAGAAAATATCGTAATGACTTCATAGGAGTTGACGTTGCATTTTTTGGATTTATTTAAAATTTATTATGAATATTTGAATTAAATGGAATAAAATATTATTAATAAAACCCACAAACCACGTTGGCGTTAATAAATTAACGACGTTTTAACTAATAATAAACTACTGAATTTTAACAAAAAACGTCGTTTACAGTTCAAACCACGGCCATTTTTACAAAGAAAACTGTTGTGTCGAATTCACTTCATCAAAATAGATTCAGCTGCATCCTCAACTTGTGATACTCGCAAGTGCACGAGCCGTTTGGTAGTATAGCATATGTAAGTGCGAGGTCGATCCCACGAGGATTGGTGATTGAATGATCCAATTCATTTTCCCTACACAAAGCAGAAATGAAAAAAAGAAAGAAAATAAATAAAACAAGAAGGAAAGAAAATAGCTCAAGCAATTAAGTTCCCAAGTTCACTTAGATTAATGGATTGATTCTAGCTAAAGTATGATTAAGCCATGGTGTTTGGTCATAACCTTGTGTTCCTAATTCCCTAATTTGATCATTTGTTGTCTAACCTAAACTAAGCATTAGGAACCCATTAAGCATAGAAGAACAATTTAAACAACCAAGCATGTATCTAATCCCTGTTGTCGAATGTCCATACATACTCTTCCTATTCATAGTTCAATTCGAATTAAAGTAGGGTGTATACTCTTAATTCAAACCAAGATAGCTAACATGCAAGCCTAAATGGTGATCAATCATTCAAACTAGCCTATTAACTTATAAGCATAATGAATAAGAACAAAAACCATAATTGAAACTTGGAAACTAATTAAACTTGAATACTTAAGAAAGAATGTACATTACAAATAAAAATAAAATGGAACTAAGAAAACTTGAAGGAAAATTAAGTAAACTCATTTTACTACAACAATTGACAACTTGAAAGGAAACTAAGAGAATTTGAGGGAGAGAAGGGAAGGGAGCTCTAGAGAAGTGTTTGAGAGCTCCCCCCTTGGGGTGTGATTTATGAAGCTTGAAGGCTTCTCTATTTATAGGGCTAAGAGGGAGGAACATCATGATGGATTCCCACACCATCCTTCATCTTTTGCTGCTGCACAAGCCTTCCTCACATGGGTTCAAAGGTGATCAGATTTGCTGCCAACCCATGTGGTGCCGTTTGCTGCCAACCCATGTGGTGCCTTTTGGTTGCTGGAAAAACGAGTTTTCTGAACCAGTCTTGGTGTAGGAAGGCCAGAGGTTTCCACATTTATCCAATGGGGCCGAAATTTGGATATGTTATACTAGACACCCATTGGAACAACTTCTATGACGAAATTATTCCCATCAGAGTAGTAGAAGTATGCGTTTTGGCCTCTGCAAGTTGGCTGCCGAAACAGGGACTGAAATTGACTTCATTTCATTTCTTTTCTTTCTTTTTGCTTTACATGCATGCACATGCTTCTCTTTAGTAGCTCAAAAGCTGATCTCCAGCTCCAAAGTGATATGCCAATTCAATTCCCATGTTCAAAGGCTGAGCAAAAATGCCTCTCATCATTCCTTATTCTTCATCTCTCTCCTTTCTCTTCTTTGCATGCATGCACATGCTTTCTCTTTAGTAGCTCCATCATGTGCCAACTTGCTCCTTCAGAAAACATAGCTGGAAAGCCTCCCAACTTCACTCATTATGTTGGGTACAAAGTCAGTTGCAGCTGGGGAAAGGCACATGGCTAAAAGGAGGCACATGGCAAAAGCTGGCAGCTGGAAATCCTCCTGAGCAAGGTTGAGTGTTGGACGGGTTAAGCACTCCACAAATGTCCAATTGGGCTGAAATTTTGATATGTTGTAGTAGACACCCATTGGAACAAGTCTCATGAAGATCTTCACCTCATCCAAGCCCCAGAGTATACTGATCCAAGGCCAAGAAGTTGACCTACGAAACTGGGCTGGCAGGGGACTGTAGCCAAAATTAGTTTGTCTTTAAGCTCATATTCCTCATATGCCAATCAGCCCATAACATGCATGCATTGCATCAAATGTTATCTCTTGCTATCTTAACCTACAAAACACACAAACAAAGGTAAGTGACTCAAAATAAAGAGAAACTAAGCAAAATCACTAAGTAAAGAAAGCATGCAAGTGTATGAAATTATGGACTTATCAAAACAGAAAATGAATTAAAAACACAAGTTTAACTCAATAACATAACCAAATCATAAGATAGAAGGGTACAAAATGATATACAATTATGAACGGATCAAATACCCCCAAACCTAGATTTTGCTAGTCCTCGAGCAAAACAACACAAAACAAAGTTAAAAACAAAACAAGAAGTTAACTAGACCACTTTCGTAGGTAACTCGATTGCATTGAGCGTATGCAACAAGCCTTTAAACCTCTAGACATCCCTAGTAGGAGGAGTTGTGTCTCCTGAGGGTTTAACAGAAACGATACCCACAAACGTTTTACTAACTTTACAAAACAAAGTTGTTAGAAAACTTATTAGATTTGTTAGTCTTTAAGCAAAATAAAAGAAAAAAACAAAAACCAAAATAAAAATACTTACAAAACCAAAACCAAAAAAATAAATAAATAAGAACTCAAAACAATCATTCCGAACATTTTCTGAAGAGAAATGACTCAAGCACATGACTCAAAAGTTTTAACAATAAAAACTCAATTTTAGACATTATTTACAAGGTGGCAAAGTTCAAAACACAACATGCTCAAAGTGTAGTAGTGTGATAGCCAAATGCAACAAATTCCCTAATCTTAGTTTTCACACAATTTCAAAAATTATACCAAGCACAAATGCAACTTCAAATCTCACCAAAGTTGTCCTCTCACAAATGAATCACTCAGAAGAGGGCTACAATGCAACACTCAGTTATAAACATGAGATTAGAGTTAAACCATAAGGGACTTAACTCAAAATAGGAAGATGAAGAACTTGCATTAATATGATCTCAAGAAGGATGCCAAACACTTAAAAGTAAGAAAATGCATGCAATTCAACAATATGACATTTAAGATCAATTTAGGTCTTTATTATAGGTTGTAATGGGGCCAAAGGTGTAAGGTGAGTAAGAAATGAAAGGTATGGATAAAACAAAGTCCAAGGAACTCAAAATATAAGAGCATAAAACAATAGTTTACAAGACTTCGAATCATCACGATTAGATTTTTTCTTTTACATGATCAAAACTCCTTATACCTTCATTTGAACAAACGCCTATTTATTTTGAAGGCCCAAAGATAAATTTCAATCAACCACCACTTTTCTCTTTTCTTTCACCAATTGAGTGAAGTTCTCTTTTTTTTTTTTTCTTTTAGTAATATCCCTTCCCAAACTTAGCATGAAAAACACATCCGAATTAGAGCTCATGAGTTCCTTAGAAAGGTAAATATTTGTTTTTCGGGCTAAGGTGAGGAAATATAATTGGTAAAATGAAAGAAAAGGTTTACATGTAGGCTCAAAATGGTTAACAATGGAAAGTCATGCATAAGCATGCATAAGGTTAGCTTGAAAGGCACAAACGATCCAAAGAGGGCCTTAATATCATTTCTTAAATGTCATGAAATCAAATTGCAAAAGAATGAATGACTTTTAAGTGTTCAACCAAATCAATGAATAATGAGATCAAACAACAACTTTGATGACAAGAAAATAAGAGTATGTGTATAACACTCATGAAATGAAGCACAAGGCTCAAAAGCTCACATTATATGGTTATATAAGTCTAATTTATGCTTGATACAATTCTTTGGGTCATGCAAATCCTTTAATTGGAAAATTATGATACAAATGGCAAGTGCAAAGAATGTTTCAAACATATCATGCTAGAACGATGCCAAATTTTTTAATTTTGTTTTTTTAAAAAAAAAAAATTTTTTACAATAAAATTTACAAGGAAAAAAAATAATAATAAAAATAAATAAAATTCAATTTTCATTTAAGTCATGCAAACATTTATCACAATCTCATCATAAGTGTTCGGAAAGTGACTCAAAACAAAACAAGACTCAAAATATAGAAAAAAGAAAAACAAGCAAGAAATTAATTAAATTTTTTTTTTTAAAATTTTAAGAAAAACCAAATTTACTTGCTAAACTCCAATACCCCCAAACCTAGAAATGGACATTGTCCTCAATGTTTAAAAATTAGGAACAAGCAATGTCATAACAAGAAATGAAAGGTACTAAAGTAAATATAAAATCACAAAACACACAAGAATTAAAATACAAAAATAAAATAATTACAAAACAAACAAACAAATTAAAAAACGAAATAGTAAAACACTCGAAACAAAAAGCCCTAAACAAACAGTCTTACGCAAACCAAAACCCAAACGATTGAAAACCCAACCCAAAAGAAGTTAACACACTTTGAACCTAACAACGGTGAAAACCCGACCCGCAAAGAAATCCGAAGCCCACACGTTTGTTATTATTTTTATTTTTATTTTTTAATTTAATGAAACGTGAATTGGGAGTGCAAAGGCGGGATTTATGAAAAGAAAGTGTGTGGTCCCTGCTGCCTCGGTTCCTAGGAAGTGACAGACAAAAGGAGTGAGGGACGTGTCGGCGCGCAAAGGCCGCTTTCACATCCCCCAAGCCAGAATTATTGGCCTGTTGGGTGAAGCGGGACGACTTTTTCACTTTGAAGGTGGTGAAAGGTGAAAATGCAATTAAGGGGGGTTGGGAAACGGGTGCGGCGACATAGAGAGATAAGCCGTAAGGGCCGCACAAAACTCAGAACCGTAGCGGCTAGGGTTTAGCAGACTAAGTCTATAAAAGGTAAAAAGAAAGGGTAAAAAAAACACAAAACTCAGAAACACACAAAAGAGAAAAGAAGGAAAGAAGAAAAACGAGTGAGAAATCAAATGGCCTCTAACTACCCATTTTCGTTGGATCTCAACCTAGCTCCACCGACTAGACATGGGGTCAAAGCGCGGCACCAGTATGGATGCCCTACTTTGCCTCCGCAAGGGGCCTGTGAGGGAGCTGACTCAATACTCCTGGACAATGATGTTGCCATTGGAGTGGGCAGAAATTTAGTGACTCCTAAAGATATACGTGTGTTTAGCACAAGGGATGATAATCGGGTTGCGAGTGATGCCATGGCACTGAGCGTGCAGAGTCCAGCATGTGTCGCAAGTTTGGGTCATCGCCTACTGCGAAGTCCCATGAGATAGAGGTGCTGAAAGGTCAGTTGGCGGCGGAGCGAAGTATGGTTGAAGATTGTCAGAGTGTTATAAAAAGCTTGAAAAGGGAGAGGTCAAGGATAGTGGAGGTGAATCGACACCAGCTAGAGGTATTGCGGGACGAGAATAGAAACCTATCAAAGATGGTAGAGTTGTATTCTCGCGACATGCGAAAACAGCTGGAGGACCTAGACCGACCGGGTAAACGCAAGCAAGCAGATCGCGAGAGTAGTTACGCTCAAGCAAAGATTGCGATCTATGGGGGCTCAAGTGGTGAGCTCCAAGAGGCTGTGCGTGAAGCCCAGGAAGAGGACAGCCAGAGGGCCAAACTCAAAGCTCCAATGGTCGAGACACCGAGCAACGAGAAGAAATGATTTCCTCCTGCAAATTGTTGTTTTTATTTGATTTTATTTCTTTTGGTTGTTTTGTTTTTGTTTTCGGAAATAAAAGAGTAAGGTTGCAGAAGGAAAAAGAAAACGGAAAAGAAAGCGCACTTCCCAAACTTAAATCAAACAAAGACGACAAACGAAAAAGAAGGCACAGTTCCCTAACTAAAATAAAATAAAGATGATAGCCGAAAGGGAAAAAGCAGAAACACAAAGCTCTAGAAAACGAAAGTAACGGGCAAAAATATTAAACACCAGAAAACACGGAAAAAAAGAAAAGTAAAGTGAAAGTAAAGGTGCTCCCCCTTGAAGCGATTAGGTCGAGACATGCCCGGGAAATCCGAAATGGTGCTGGCTCTCTTTCTTATCAGCATATGTCTATTTAAACCACGCCACTGCAAGCGGATGATACCCAGCATTTCTTCCTGCAAACTCAAAGAAAAACATCAAAAAATTCAGAAAAAAAAATGGCCTCCTCATGCACTCACCTTGATGATCTCAACCTTGAGCTCTCACTTGCACCTCCGAATGCCAAGAAAGGGCTCGTCCAAACACTGTCTTCCCAAACTCTACATATCATCATGGTACGGCCTCAAACTTTGCTGAGGTAATACCAAACTTTTCTGAGGCAAGGCCAAACCGGAGCAGTGCTCCTGGGAGGCATGATTGGCAGCAAGCTCACACCGGGCAGATCATTGGCATATAGCACACAGGTCTAACAAGGAGGCAGTGGACGAGTCCCACACTTATACGGCGCTCCAAGCAGTCTCGGCCACAAATCTGGGCTTGCGCCTACTAGCACGAACACGAGAGTGTGGAGCTCTGAGCGAGGAGGTGGCTTCCTTGAAGGCTATGGTGGCGGACTCCAGAAGCGGCTCTCCTTGCCAATCGAGTATGTGGAAGAACTGGAGAGAAAGAATGAGGACCATGTAGAGCTGCAGATTCTACAAGTGCGAGACAATAGAGGCAAGCCATGATGATGATGAAGATGAAGATGAAGAAGAAGAAGAAGATGAAGAAGATGATGATGATGATGATGATGAATGATGAATGATGATGTTGTTTTTTTTTTTTTTTTTTTTTTGTTTTTTGTTTTTTTTTTAGTTTTTTTTTTTAATGCAGCGTGTGAAATAAAATAAAAATGTGTTTTAACACTCAGAAATAAACTAACTTAACAAAAACAAAAACAAAACAAAAACAAAGACTAAACAGAAAATAAAACAAAGAAAATAAAAATAAATAAAAATAAAAACTTAAATTAAAAACACACGAATATACAAGCAACTCACGGATGACCAGTTAAGGGCCTCAGAAAATACAGCCAGAGGATCCGGGAAGGTTGGAGGGGTCACAATGGTCCCGCTTAAAACCCAAACTTCTTAGACACCGAAGGTGTCGCCTATAGAACTCCTAGACACTCTCCTCGACGGAAGTGCTCAGCTGGGGTTACCATAAGTTAGCTTGTATGAAAAATCTTTAATTTTTTATAAAAAGAAACAAAAACAAATTAAGATAAAATGAAACAACAAACCATAAACGAAAATGAACTAAGTAGTCTAAACAAATTCAAACAAACAACATAAATTGTTGTACTAAAAGAAACAAACCAATAAACCAAAGAAAAACACAAACAGCACTTTCTATCACCTATTTATCACCCTTTTATCACCATTTGGACAGATTCGTTTCTCTGTTTTCCAGCTTCGACCTGTGTTCAGTTTTTAGCCCATAAATTTCGAACCGTAAGTCCAAATTTTACGTTCTTTATATGGTTGGATTCAGCACAGAAAAACAAAGAACCCAACGCGGACCAAAAGGCAAAAACAATTACGGAATTAAACAGAATTCAAAGAAAAGAAAGGATTGAAATGCTTCCCCTTGAAGCGATTAGGTCGATCATGGATGCACTTGGAGGTCGCGACTTCTCCCATTGCTCCACACTTCCCATTCTTATGATTGAAGTTGCCATCTCTCTCCATTTTTATTAAGCTATCATAAATTGCTAAAACAAACACACAAACTTGAAATGGAATTAAAAGGATTAGGAAATAAAAACTAAAATGAAAAGGAAAATCAACACCATCCAATTCCATGCTTCAAAGCATCAAGCACCAATGGGTTGTGTAAGCTGGGACTTAAACCCAGTTCTCTTGCTTGTTAGACAATTGTCCTATTCCGTTGGACTACAAACACAACTTGTCCATTAACGCCATTCACTCAGGAAACTGTCTAGAAAAAGATGAAACTGAAAAATAAAAATAAAACAAGTAGGGAAAAGAACTAGAACCAAACTATGTTGCCAATCCCCGGCAACGGCGCTGTTGCGTAGATTCAGCTGCACCAAAATGGGTTAAACTGCATCCTCAACTTGTGATACTCGCAAGTGCACGAACCGTTGGTAGTTTAGCGTATGTAAGTGCGAGGTCGATTCCACAGGGATTGGTGATTGAATGATCCAATTTAGTTTCCTACAAAAAACAGAAATAAAAACAAAAGAACAAAACAAGAAGGAAGAATGTACATTACAAGAAAAATAAATTACAACTAAGAAAACATTTAAGGAAACTAAGAGAACTTTGAGGAAGAAATGAGAAGTGTTTGGGAAAAGTGTTTGAGGACATGGAGGCTTTTTAGAGAAGAAAGTAGAGAGGTGTTTGAGAGCTTGAGAATTTGGAGGAAGGTGTTTGGGAAGCTTGAGGATTTTGGAAGGGAAAGGAAGGTGTTTGGGAAGCTTGAGGATTTTGTGAACTTTGGAGAATTTGATGAAGAAAGTGTTTGGAAACTTGGAGGATTTTGGAAGAACATGTGTTTGAGAGTTTTGAGGATTTTGGAAGGGAAGAAAGTGGTGTTTGAGAGATTTGGAGGAAGAGAAGGGAGAAGTGTTTGAGAGATTTGGAGACTTTTGGAAGAGTAAGGAAAATGGTGTTTGGGAACTTTGTGGATTTTTGGAAGAGAGTGTTTGAGAACATGGGACATTTGGAAGAGAAAGTGTTTGGAGAACATGGGGAATTTGGAAGGGAAGAGACATGTGTTTAGGGTTTGGAGAGTGTTTGGAAGAGAATAGAGAAGTGCTTGAGATTTAATAAAAAGAAAATTGAGTAGAATGATCTTATTACAACAATTGAGAACTACAAAGGGAAACTAAGAGAATTTGAGGGAGAGAAGGGAAGGGAGCTCTAGAGAAGTGCTTGAGAGCTCCCCCCTTGGGGTGTTATTACAAGCTTAGGAAACCTCACTATTTATAGGCCTAAGGAAGTTGAAAATCTGAATTATACAATTGAATTTTCTAAACACACTAACTTCACCAACTTACAACACTTAATTCACCTAACACACTATTGCATTTGAAAACAATTCCTCTTGTCTTTAGGCTTAGTGTTGCAACTCCCACTTCATCATCTTTTGGCTCATTTGGCTGCTGCAAAATTCCACTCAAAAATAGGTATTGAATATGCTTCACCAAACTTTCCCACAATCAACAACACTTCATCATGCATATGTCATGCATGACAATGCACTGCAGCCAGCTTGTGGGCTCGTTTTGGGCTTGTGGCTCCAATCTGAAAAATCTGGAAAAATATGGATCTTGAAGCTCCTTGTCGTATCTTTCCAAGCATATGCAGCCCAACTCAAGGAAAAA
This sequence comes from Prunus fruticosa, assembly GCA_018703695.1. Classification (NCBI taxonomy): domain Eukaryota; kingdom Viridiplantae; phylum Streptophyta; class Magnoliopsida; order Rosales; family Rosaceae; genus Prunus; species Prunus fruticosa. The sequence continues at coordinate 12,410,094 of CM031923.1, forward strand.
TCGGGAAGGCCCTCAAATGTGATATTTGGCCCAGTAACGCAGATGCTGCCGAATTTGACCTTAAGTTGCCAAAACATGTATAACTTTCTCTAGAAAACTCGGAATCATGAACCGTAAAATTATACAGAAACTAGACTTCCGTATATTTCCAATGATGTATGGCTCATCATCTGGTTCTTCTTGAGAAAGTACAGTCCAATCCGTGAAGTTGACTGATCTGCAGACACCGCTTTGAGCTAACTTGTCTCCAAAATGCAATTATTGAGTCTCAAACTTAAAACACTGAAACAAACACAAAACAAATTAAAAGCACAAGTTTAATTCAAAAACATAACTAAATCATAAGCTAAAATGGTACAAAATGATATGTAATTTATGCACCGATCAGGCGCCAAAAACTTGTTGTGTCGAATTCACTTCATCAAAATAGATTCAGCTGCATCCTCAACTTGTGATACTCGCAAGTGCACGAGCCGTTTGGTAGTATAGCATATGTAAGTGCGAGGTCGATCCCACGAGGATTGGTGATTGAATGATCCAATTCATTTTCCCTACACAAAGCAGAAATGAAAAAAAGAAAGAAAATAAATAAAACAAGAAGGAAAGAAAATAGCTCAAGCAATTAAGTTCCCAAGTTCACTTAGATTAATGGATTGATTCTAGCTAAAGTATGATTAAGCCATAGTGTTTGGTCATAACCTTGTGTTCCTAATTGTTGGATAGATTTTACTCTATCTATTTCTCGCAAGTGCACGAACCAATTATAGTATAGGAATGCAAGCACGAGGTCGTTCCACAGAGACTTGGATGAAAGACACTTATTACTACTACTTAGACTCACAAGTAATCCTAAGACTAAACAGAATTTAAATGAGGTTGTGTTGAGTTTGTTTGGAGTAACAACTACAAAAAGGGAAAGCAAATAGCAAGTGACTGAAAACTACTAAAAGGGAATGCAAAATAGCAAGTGATCAGCAAGTAGATGTTTAGAAATTTAGAGAGAAAGGAGACAAGCACTAGGGTTTCAACTTCACCATGACAATCCAATTTCAAGCAACAAGTTAACAATCACCTAAGTTGATTACAATTTCTGGAGTTCGTTCTTTCTTATGTATGATTATCCATATGGTGTTTGGTTTTAATCAAGTACTCAGAAACACAACTTAGCTATGGTGTTTAGTCTAGGCTATGAATCTGAATCCATTAAGCTTAAGAAGAACACAAAAGAACCAAGTAAACATTTAAACATGGTGTTTGTCCTAAATGCATTACCCACTCATTCAATAATCGGTTCAAGAGTCATATGGTGTTTATGTAAACTTGAACTAGATAACCAACATGCATGTGTTCATAGTGGCCAGTTATTTAAACATGCATAAAGATTCAACTAAGAACAAGTGAATGAGACCGGAAAATTAGAAGTAATCAACAAGAGTAACATTAACTTGAAAACATGAAATTGTCTTGTCAGGTTACATTGAAACCCTAGCTATGGATTTAGCTGCTCATAATGAGAAAGAAATTAAGACAGAAATGAGAAAACATAATGAATGCAATAAGAGTAGAAAAACCCCTTTTCTGAAGTTCTTGTGGTGTCCAAGGCTTCTCCAAGTGCTTCTCCACGTCTAATGCTTCTCCAAGAACTTCCTCACTTCTAGAAGGATGTATGAAGGATATGGAGGTGATTCGGGATGAGTTTGAGTGAGTGGTGATGGCTAAGAAAGATGAAATTCGTAGGGAAATGGAAGAGAGGTTTGCTGGGGCTGTTTTGGTGATTTGGGGCTGTTTAGAGCTTTTGGTTGATTGCTGGAGTGTTTGGGATTGTGAGAGTGTTTGAGGATAGTTTCTGAATGTGTTTGGGAAAATGATGGAAGTGTTTGAGGGAGGATGGAGTGAAGGATGGCTGAATTGTGGGGTTGTGAATCCCAGGCTTGCACACCTTGAATCTGGAAATGAATTGGTATTTATAGGGGAAGGGAGGTGAGAAATCAGAATTGAATATGGCTAATGGACTCAACACTTGCATTAGATAATCAGAAATGGGCTAATGGACTCAACACTTGCATTAGATAATCAGAAATGGTTACTCCACTAAATCCCACTAGCAGCCCTAGCTCATCCTCATGTCAGCATGACCAAGCTTCCATTCAGAAACCAATAGCTCATGCCTAGCTCACCATGACTAAGCATGCAATGAGCTCATCTTCCTGTCAGCATGATGTGTAATTTGATGGGCTCACGGATTGGGCTTGGATCAATCAAATGTCGACTTTGAGCTGTCAATCTTCAAGTTCCGAATGTCATCGATCCAACCACACAAGTATTGGCCCAATCCAAGTTCGGATGAAGAAGATAAGTCCGAAATTAACTTGTAACTCAGTCTCCAGTTTTTACACATTATTTTCACCATTTTACTTCAAATGCCTCAAGTGATACCTAGAGCTCAATAAACTGAATAACAAACACAAAAGAGGTTAAAAGCACAAGGTTAACTCAAAAACATAACTAAATCATAAGCAATAAGGGTACAAAATGATATACAATTGTGAACCGAACAAATACCCCCAGACCTAGATTTTGCTAGTCCTCGAGCAAAACAAAACAAAACAAAAACAAGAAGTTAAGTAAACCACTTCCGCAGGTAACTCGATTGCATTGAGCATATGCAACAAGCCTTTGAACCTCTAGGCATCCCTAGTAGGAGGAGTTGTGTCTCCTAAGGGTTTAACAGAAACGATACCCATAAACGCTTTTCCTGACTCTACAAAACAAAGTGGTTAGAAAAACAAACTTTGAAATCAACTAATGAAAATGAAAGAAAACTTTTAGTCATACCTCCAACACCATAGAGTTGCCAAGATAGGTGATCAATCAGTGTGTAAAGTGGAAGCTATAGCTCAAAGGCACACGGCTTCAAAGCAAGCACACTCAAACCTTGAATAGAGAACATGCTTCAACTCTAATTCTCACAGATAACACTCAATCACTCAGAACCTATGGTTTAATTCTCTCAAGAAAGCATAAATGAGTGTATGAAGTAGAAGCACAAATTTGGTTAGATCTCATGAAAGGAATCAAATACTAAGAATAGAGATACACATACTTACCATCACACATGAATACATCCTCAAAGATCAGCTAGGTCTTTCACAAGGTTGTAATGAAAGGCTAAGTTTAGGGGAAATGGAAGAATTGGAAGGAAAAACAAGTAACTTAAGAACATACCAAGGTTGCATGCTTCATTAATCTGCAAGGTATCATTGCTTTAGAATGGCATGGCCGCAAACTTCATGGTATCACCTGGCATGGACTTTATTTTTCACACTTAGATCAAATCGAAACACATTTTCTCTTTATCTTTCTTATTTGCTGATTTGATCTACATCTTCTTTAACTTCATTGCACAGATTCACATCATCTTTCATTTAGGCACATGGCAGCAACTTCCTTGCTTCAAACTTTATCTTGGCACACCTTGGTATATTTCTAAGTTATAGGGTATGGCTACAATAAGTGAAATATCTCAGATTGAGATACAAAATTAGGGAAATGATGAGGGTGGTAGAAGAAAAAAGCTTGAAGTGTTTGGCTACAAGAGGGCTGATGGAACACACATATAGGTAGGGTGAAAAGAAAGCACACAAAATGGTTATACACACATAGCCTAGCATCACTTCAATGAGTTCATTCATGAATGAGAGCAAGCACATGATATCTGCAAAAGAGAATCATCCTTAGTATTCAATCAAAATGGAACAATGAGATCAATTAGAGTGAATTGAAGAAAATAAGTATGGATGAGAAATAGAACACTTTAAACCCTCTCAAGAAAGCAATTAGGCTCGATATGGCTCACTAGGGTAGTCTCCACTATTCTCCTTCAAGAATTTGAGCATGGTACTTTAGCCACCAGAATTCTAAGAGCAAAAGCTTTGTGAAGTGCAAAATTTTGATATGAAAACCTCAATGGCAGCTCCATAGCATTGATTGTATGACATTCTAAAAAAAAAAAAAAAAAAAATTAGTGCAAGGGAACGAAAATTGAAAACACAAATGAATTAAATTTGAAAGCCTTCCCCCAAAACCTGAATTGAACATTGTCCTCAATGTTAAAGCATAGAAAAGATGATTGAGAACATGCAAATGATAAAGGGAAAAGTTAAGAAGAAGGTTTAGAGAAACTCCCCCTTGAGGCGATTAGGTCGACCGCTACCAAGCACCGTCTTCTTGAACACATGGGTTGCCTCCCAAGAAGCGCCTTAGTTAATGTCTTGGCAAGACATCATGCAATCTGCTTATGGTGAGTTGGGGGGTTTCAGATTAATTTTCTCAACATAGGTCACCCAACTTCTTCTCCTCTTCCTTCGCTTCCTCTGTCTTTTTCTTCTCTTTTTCTTCATGTGTGTAAGGAGTGCAACATTCAACATTGAGGTGACATTGGATGGTTCCAACTTCATAGAGCATGGTCCAGGAGGCTCAAGTGGTGGCCCAGAAAATGGTGGGAATGGCTGGAACACTTCAAGGGCAGCTACCACTTCCTGGAACTCAGATTCATCATCAAGGTCACCTAAAGGTTGTGTCAAAACAATTTCTAAGGCATCATCAGATTGTGCCTGCACAAACTTAGACAAAACCAGGGAATCCAAACAATCAATTGAAAAACAATCAAGTGAATTAGAAGGATGAGTTAAGGATTCAAACACTTTGAATTCTATGGTTTGGCCAAGGACTGTCATTTTAAGAATGCCATTTTTCACATCAATAAGAGTGTTTGCTGTGGCCATGAATGGTCTTCCAAGCAAGATAGGCAGCTCACGATCATGAATGGGTGCATCTTCCATGTCTAACACTACAAAATCAGCAGGCAATATTAGCTTATCAACTTGAACCAAAATATCTTCAATAATACCTCTAGGATATTTCACTGAACCATCAGCAAGTTGTAAGCTCGAGTGTGGTGGATTTTAATTTTCCCAAACCAAGTTGCAAGTACACTGAATAAGGCATTAGATTGATACTTGCACCTAAATCCAACATGGCTTTCTCCGCTCGTTTATCTCCAATGGTTATGCCGATGGTAAAACTACCTGGATCCTTGAGCTTAGGAGGAAGTTTTCTTTGAAGGACAGCACTCACATTTTCAGACACCAACACCTTTTCATGAGGTCTATACCTTCTCTTGTGTGAGTTCAACTCCTTAAAAAATTTAGCATAAGTTGGCATGTTCCTGATCACATCAAGCAAAGGCAAGTTGACATTGACTTTACTAAGTATATCATAGATTTCATTAAAAGACTTATCCTGTTTGCTTTTAGCAAGACGTCCAGGAAAAGGAATTGGTGGCACATAAGGGGTCTCGGCCTTGTGCAATGTAGGTGAAATTGTTGACTTGCCAATGGGAATTGCTTCTTTTGGTGTCGTCTCTTCTTTGTGTTCATCACCTGCATTCACAACATCATGATTAGTAACTTCTTTGCCAACTTTATTATCAATAACCTTACCACTTCTAGAACTGAGATTGCTTTGGCTTGCTCATGATGCTTGGGATTCACATTTGGTTGGCTAGGGAATTTTCCAGGTTCTCTTTGGTTCAAAGTATCTGCAATTTGCCCCAATTGAATCTCTATCTTAGTAAGAGCAGCAGAATGTTGTTGAAGAGCACCATTAGTAGTTTGCTGGAATTGCAAAGTATTTTGGGCCAACAGCTTGACTGTGTCCTCCAATGAACTTGGTTTAGGCTGGAATGATGAACTTGCTTGATTGTCGCTCCAAGAGAAATTTGGGTGATTCCTCCAACCCGGATTATAAGTGTTCGAGAAGGGATCATTTCTTGGCCTTTGGTTGTAAGAATTCATCATGTGGGCTTGTTCTTGGACAAACTCAGGATAAGTATTACTAGCTGAACACATGTGAGTTGAGTGTCCTTGAGAATTGCAAATAGCACAAACTTCAACTTGAGGAGCTTTAGGTCCCATATTGAGCACAGCATCAAGCTTCCTTTGTAAACTAGCCACCTGCGAAGCAAGCTCATTGTTAGGACTAATCTCATAGATACCAGCCTTACCTCTTGTATCTTTGTGTTGAGCATTGGATCCCAACATCTCAAATATGTCATATGACTCTTGAGCATTCTTTTTCTTTAAAGCTCCACCTGCAGCATTATTGACAGTAGATTGACAAGTTTCGGTTAGTCCATCATAAAAAATTTGCATCTGTAAGTATAGAGGTAACCCGTGATGTGGACATTGCATTAGAGTTCCTTTGAAACGCTCCCAGCATTCGTTGAATGGTTCGCCATCATGTTGTGAGAAGTTGAAAATCTTGGACCTCAAGGTGGCTGTCTTTTGGGCAGAGAAAAACTTCTCCAAGAACTTCTTAGCAACAGCATCCCAAGTGGTTAGTGATCCAGGGGTTAACGACATAAACCAAGTCTTTGCTCTATCCTTCAAAGTGTAAGGGAAGACCCTCATCCTCAGATTTGCTTCAGACACATCCTTCAAAGGCAAAGTACAAACAACAGTATAAAATTCTTTAATGTGAGCCAAAGGATCTTCATTAGGTAAACCATAAAAAGAAGGAAGCATTTGAAAGTGAGAAGATTTAAGCTCATAGTTTCTAGCTTCTCTGGACAGCAAGATGCATGAAGGTGAATTTGGTATGATTGGTTGAGCAAGATCCTCCAAAGCAAGTTGGTCATTAGCTGCCATCTTTTCTTCTTCTTCTTCTTCTTGATCTGAGTTAAAGATGTTGAACAAAGAGTATTCTTCTGAGCTTGCTGAATTGGAGGTTTCAGCTTCTAAAGGATTGAGAATAGATTCAATGGCTGCCTCCCTTCCTTTAACAAGCCTTCGTTCAAATTCAGCCAGTGATGGTTGTTGTGTACCACGGATTCGTTGGATCCGAATGGTTCAGGATTGAGAGTGTTTCTTGACCGCTGATACAACTTGTTCAAGCAATGGTTTGCTCGACATGCAAATACCTGAAAACAAAGAAAAACTAAAGAAAGTAAGCAATAGAAATAAGACTTTTAATCAAGTCCCCGGCAGCGGCGCCATTTTCTTGTTGGATAGATTTTACTCTATCTATTTCTCGCAAGTGCACGAACCAATTATAGTATAGGAATGCAAGCACGAGGTCGTTCCACAGAGACTTGGATGAAAGACACTTATTACTACTACTTAGACTCACAAGTAATCCTAAGACTAAACAGAATTTAAATGAGGTTGTGTTGAGTTTGTTTGGAGTAACAACTACAAAAAGGGAAAGCAAATAGCAAGTGACTGAAAACTACTAAAAGGGAATGCAAAATAGCAAGTGATCAGCAAGTAGATGTTTAGAAATTTAGAGAGAAAGGAGACAAGCACTAGGGTTTCAACTTCACCATGACAATCCAATTTCAAGCAACAAGTTAACAATCACCTAAGTTGATTACAATTTCTGGAGTTCGTTCTTTCTTATGTATGATTATCCATATGGTGTTTGGTTTTAATCAAGTACTCAGAAACACAACTTAGCTATGGTGTTTAGTCTAGGCTATGAATCTGAATCCATTAAGCTTAAGAAGAACACAAAAGAACCAAGTAAACATTTAAACATGGTGTTTGTCCTAAATGCATTACCCACTCATTCAATAATCGGTTCAAGAGTCATATGGTGTTTATGTAAACTTGAACTAGATAACCAACATGCATGTGTTCATAGTGGCCAGTTATTTAAACATGCATAAAGATTCAACTAAGAACAAGTGAATGAGACCGGAAAATTAGAAGTAATCAACAAGAGTAACATTAACTTGAAAACATGAAATTGTCTTGTCAGGTTACATTGAAACCCTAGCTATGGATTTAGCTGCTCATAATGAGAAAGAAATTAAGACAGAAATGAGAAAACATAATGAATGCAATAAGAGTAGAAAAACCCCTTTTCTGAAGTTCTTGTGGTGTCCAAGGCTTCTCCAAGTGCTTCTCCACGTCTAATGCTTCTCCAAGAACTTCCTCACTTCTAGAAGGATGTATGAAGGATATGGAGGTGATTCGGGATGAGTTTGAGTGAGTGGTGATGGCTAAGAAAGATGAAATTCGTAGGGAAATGGAAGAGAGGTTTGCTGGGGCTGTTTTGGTGATTTGGGGCTGTTTAGAGCTTTTGGTTGATTGCTGGAGTGTTTGGGATTGTGAGAGTGTTTGAGGATAGTTTCTGAATGTGTTTGGGAAAATGATGGAAGTGTTTGAGGGAGGATGGAGTGAAGGATGGCTGAATTGTGGGGTTGTGAATCCCAGGCTTGCACACCTTGAATCTGGAAATGAATTGGTATTTATAGGGGAAGGGAGGTGAGAAATCAGAATTGAATATGGCTAATGGACTCAACACTTGCATTAGATAATCAGAAATGGGCTAATGGACTCAACACTTGCATTAGATAATCAGAAATGGTTACTCCACTAAATCCCACTAGCAGCCCTAGCTCATCCTCATGTCAGCATGACCAAGCTTCCATTCAGAAACCAATAGCTCATGCCTAGCTCACCATGACTAAGCATGCAATGAGCTCATCTTCCTGTCAGCATGATGTGTAATTTGATGGGCTCACGGATTGGGCTTGGATCAATCAAATGTCGACTTTGAGCTGTCAATCTTCAAGTTCCGAATGTCATCGATCCAACCACACAAGTATTGGCCCAATCCAAGTTCGGATGAAGAAGATAAGTCCGAAATTAACTTGTAACTCAGTCTCCAGTTTTTACACATTATTTTCACCATTTTACTTCAAATGCCTCAAGTGATACCTAGAGCTCAATAAACTGAATAACAAACACAAAAGAGGTTAAAAGCACAAGGTTAACTCAAAAACATAACTAAATCATAAGCAATAAGGGTACAAAATGATATACAATTGTGAACCGAACACTAATTCCCTAATTTGATCATTTGTTGTCTAACCTAAACTAAGCATTAGGAACCCATTAAGCATAGAAGAACAATTTAAACAACCAAGCATGTATCTAATCCCTGTTGTCGAATGTCCATACATACTCTTCCTATTCATAGTTCAATTCGAATTAAAGTAGGGTGTATACTCTTAATTCAAACCAAGATAGCTAACATGCAAGCCTAAATGGTGATCAATCATTCAAACTAGCCTATTAACTTATAAGCATAATGAATAAGAACAAAAACCATAATTGAAACTTGGAAACTAATTAAACTTGAATACTTAAGAAAGAATGTACATTACAAATAAAAGTAAAATGGAACTAAGAAAACTTGAAGGAAAATTAAGTAAACTCATTTTACTACAACAATTGACAACTTGAAAGGAAACTAAGAGAATTTGAGGGAGAGAAGGGAAGGGAGCTCTAGAGAAGTGTTTGAGATCTCCCCTCCTTGGGGTGTGATTTATGAAGCTTGAAGGCTTCTCTATTTATAGGGCTAAGAGGGAGGAACATCATGATGGATTCCCACACCATCCTTCATCTTTTGCTGCTGCACAAGCCTTCCTCACATGGGTTCAAAGGTGATCAGATTTGCTGCCAACCCATGTGGTGCCTTTTCCTGCCAACCCATGTGGTGCCTTTTGGTTGCTGGAAAAACGAGTTTTCTGAACCAGTCTTGGTGTAGGAAGGCCAGAGGTTTCCACATTTATCCAATGGGGCTGAAATTTGGATATGTTATACACATGCTTCTCTTTAGTAGCTCAAAAGCTGATCTCCAGCTCCAAAGTGATCTGCCAATTCAATTCCCATGTTCAAAGGCTGAGCAAAAATGCCTCTCATCATTCCTTATTCTTCATCTCTCTCCTTTCTCTTCTTTGCATGCATGCACATGCTTTCTCTTTAGTAGCTCCATCATGTGCCAACTTGCTCCTTCAGAAATCATAACTGGAAAGCCTCCCAACTTCACTCATTATGTTGGGTACAAAGTCAGTTGCAGCTGGGGAAAGGCACGTGGCTAAAAGGAGGCACATGGCAAAAGCTGGCAGCTGGAAATCCTCCTGAGCAAGGTTGAGTGTTGGACGGGCTAAGCACTCCACAAATGTCCAATTGGGCTGAAATTTTGATATGTTGTAGTAGACACCCATTGGAACAAGTCTCATGAAGATCTTCACCTCATCCAAGCCCAAGAGCATGCTGATCCAAGGCCACGAAGTTGACCTACGAAACTGGGCTGGCAGAGGACTGGAGCCAAAATTAGTTTGTCTTTAAGCTCATATTCCTCATATGCCAATCAGCCCATAACATGCATGCATTGCATCAAATGTTATCTCTTGCTATCTTAACCTACAAAACACACAAACAAAGGTAAGTGACTCAAAATAAAGAGAAACTAAGCAAAATCACTAAGTAAAGAAAGCATGCAAGTGTATGAAATTATGGACTTATCAAAACAGAAAATGAATTAAAAACACAAGTTTAACTCAATAACATAACCAAATCATAAGATAGAAGGGTACAAAATGATATACAATTATGAACGGATCAAAAACGACGTACAAACCATTTTCCACGACCTAAACTCTTAACTTCTCGCCGTCTAATGTCAAGAAAACAACGTCGTCTATATAACCAATAGCGTCGTTTGAAAAATAATTTACGTCGCTTTTTAAAAAAATATGACGTTGTTATGTGTGTACAACGTCATTTTAAAGAAACCATGGTTTAGAAATGCGCTCTTCGTAAATCATCGACGGAAAACAATAAAACCGTCGTCAAATATGACATCTATACCCTAAACCATAAAATATAAACCCTAAATTATATATATATTTTTAAATAATTATAGAAAAGGATTTATGGTTTTAGGGCCTAATATATATTAACCATAAACCCTAAACCCCAAAAATAAACCTTTATCCCCAAACCTTTATGGTTTTAGGGCTGAAGCATTACTTGGCCAATGGATTGATGACTACAAGTCCCCAATCAAGAAAAGTACCTCCTTAATCGGGAACTTGGGGGACTCCTGTTTGTACAATATATGGCCAAGAATTCCCAAGCCAATCCAAGCAAAGGGAAGGGAGTCCCACATCGACAAAACAGAAGAGAAGGGGACTCTCCCTTCCCTATAAAAGGAGACCTCTCCCCTTCAAGAAAAGAGGGAGGGTTGGGCAGGCTACTTGGGCCTCATGGGCTTACCCATGAGCCCATTTACAAGCCCACGAAACATTGGCCTTCAGCCAGATCTTCAGCCTCCGACCTTCAGCCTTTGGTCTTCGGTCTTCGGCCTTCAGCCTTCGGCCTTCGGTATTCTTCCTCTTCTCCTTGAGTTTAAACCTATGTGCAATGTATACTCACATTATCGTAATGAGAACATACTACTCCGTGGACGTAGCCCATTATTCGGGTGAACCACGTACATTTGTCTTCTGTATGCATGCCTATTTATTTACCGAATGCTCCTACATACTAAGGGTTCTTACCTTCAGCATCCACCTCATCTTTAAGTTGGCCTATTTACTATCCATCTAGTTCTAGCGCAAACAGTTTGGCGCCGTATGTGGGAAACGACACAAAACGCTATGTTGTTCTCCTTCACGAGTGCTCTCGGCACTCTTTTGAGCCATGCCCTCGGCACCTCCTACAATCTGCCTTCGGCCTTCGGCACCCTTGCATCATTCGGCGCGTGCGATGTCTTCACATCCCCCCAATGATTCGGCATCTGCCTTCGGCCTTCAGCACCCTTGCATCATACGGCGCGTGCGATGTCTTCACATCCCCCCAATGATTCGGCATCTGCCTTCGGCCTTCGGCACCCTTGCATCATACGGCGCGTGCGATGTCTTCACATCCTCCCAATGATTCGGCATCTGCCTTCGGCCTTCGGCACCCTTGCATCATTCGGCGTGTGCGATGTCTTCACATCCCCCAATGATTCGGCATCTGCCTTCGGCCTTCGGCACCCTTGCATCATTCGGCGCGTGCGATGTCTTCACATCCCCCTAATGATTCAGCCATCAGCTTCAGCCTCGGCCATCAGCTTCGGCCATCAGCTTCAGCCTCGGCCATCGGCTTCGGCCATCAGCTTCAGCCTCGGCCATCAGCCTTCGTCCTTTAGCCTTCGGCCATTAGCATCAGCCTTCAGCCATGCCGAACGACACCTTTAGGAGACACTTCTCCAGCGCCTTTTCCCAAAGCCATGCCGAACGGCACCTTTCAGGAGACACTTCTCCCTGACGGCGCCATGAGCTTCGGTCATCAGCCTTCGGCCATCAGCTTCAGCCTCGGCCATCAGCCATCAGCCATCAGCCATCGGCTTCAAGCCATCAGCCATCAGCCTTCGGTCATCAACCATCAGCCTGCTGAAGAATGAGCTGAAGCATTACTTGGCCAGTGCATTGATGACTACAAGTCCCCAATCAAGAAAAGTACCTCCTTAATCGGGAACTTGGGGGACTCCTGTTTGTACAATATATGGCCAAGCATTCCCAAGCCAATCCAAGCAAAGGGAAGGGAGTCCCACATTGACAAAACAGAAGAGAAGGGGACTCTCCCTTCCCTATAAAAGGAGACCTCTCCCCTTCAAGAAAAGAGGGAGGGTTGGGCAGGCTACTTGGGCCTCATGGGCTTACCCATGAGCCCATTTACAAGCCCACGAAACATTGGCCTTCAGCCAGATCTTCAGCCTCCGACCTTCAGCCTTCGGTCTTCGGTCTTCGGCCTTCAGCCTTCGGCCTTCGGTATTCTTCCTCTTCTCCTTGAGTTTAAACCTATGTGCAATGTATACTCACATTATCGTAATGAGAACATACTACTCCGTGGACGTAGCCCATTATTCGGGTGAACCACGTACATTTGTCTTCTGTATGCATGCCTATTTATTTACCGAATGCTCCTACATACTAAGGGTTCTTACCTTCAGCATCCACCTCATCTTTAAGTTGGCCTATTTACTATCCATCTAGTTTTAGCGCAAACACCAACCATATTCACCATATTTGCAGCTTTCAGATGATCAAACAGGCACCTAAATATATGAATTGAAACCATGAATGTTTTTTTTTTATACATAAAGGAGAGTGTCAAATGAATATTTGATAAGGACAAACCTCATATATACTGCAACGCAGGAGCCCCAATTTCTTCCATGCCAGCAAATTTGGAAATATCTTCATGCAAGATGAAGGTGTTACGATCTATGCCGAACACCTCCTTCTCAATAGTAAAGGTCATAGCCTTCTCCTAAGGCTTTAGTGTCGATTCAACATAACTACAAAGGGATTGTAAAGAAGATGGCAACTCCAGCTTTGAATAATCTGGTACTTCAGGACTCTGTTTGAACAAATAAAGCAACATAAAGTGACGTGGTAAATAAATAACAACGACGGTTTAAATATCACAACGTCGTCTTAAAATGAGTTACACGACGGTAAAAAAATACCGTCGTAATGAATACTTTATTACGTCGTTTAAATAAAACCGACGTCTAATTCAAATGCAAAATTCATAATTAATGAATTTACCTTTTCAATTTTCTTTTCTCCAACATTGGATTGCTGTTTTAATAAATAAAGAGATATATATATATAAGAAAGATTGTACAACAATTTAAACATTCAACTAAATAAAAAATGGCGTGGAAATTTAAAACAAACGACGGTTGAAAGAAAATATAGATGTCTGAAAATTGAAAAACAAATGAAAAAGGCAAAGTTAAGAGAATTTACCTTTTCATCTTTCTTTTCTTCAATCTTTTCACCATCCCCAGATTTCTGTTATAAGAAATAAAGAAATATATGTAAGACATAGTACAAAAAGGGCAAAAAAAAGAGTAAAAGAATTAAATTAAACCGTCGTGGTAATAATAACAAACGACGGTATTTAAGAATTACAGACGTGTATATTTAATCAAACGACGGTAAATAATAAACGTCGTGGTATTTCATATACTACGACGGTATGTAAGCTTGTACAACAATTTAAACATTCAATTAAATAATTGCAGACGTGTAACATTCATTAAACGACGTTAAATAATAAACGTCGTGGTAATTCCTTTATTGAAAAAAAATGAAAAAAGCAAAGTTATGAGAATTTACCTGTTCAAGTATCTTTCCTTATACTCTCTTTTTCTACTTCCCCGGATTTCTGTTTTAAGAAATAAAGAAATATATAAATGACATTGTAGAAAAATTAAAACAAATAAATAAACCGTCGTGGTAAACCTTAACAGAAGACGGTATGAAAATAATTACAGACGTCTGAACAACATCAAACGACGGTGTAATAAAAAGCGTCGTGGTATAACTTTAATGAAAAAAGCAAAGTTATGAGAATTTACCCTGTTCAACTATCTCAAGTATCTTTCCTTCTACTCTCTTTTCTACTTCCCCGGATTTCTGTTTTAAGAAATAAAGAAATATATAAATGACATTGTAGAAAAATTAAAACAAATAAATAAACCGTCGTGGTAAACATTAACAGAAGACGGTATGAAATAATTACAGATGTCTGAATAACATCAAACGACGGTTTAATAAAACGCGTCGTGGTATAACTTTAACACGGCGGTAAATATAAACAGAGAAACAGAGAATTCAAAGTTCAAAGACGTTACCATTTCCTCCTGCTTTCCCCATTCTTGGCAGTATCCTCCTCAAATTGTAGGGCTCTAACATCAAGTGCCCCAGAGCAGCTTGCTTTGTCCGACATTGGATTTTTGAGACTTTGCCCTTGGATTTGGGACAATGTATTCAGTTTCAGCACGCTTGGATCAAAATTGGGGATGAGTTTTGAAAGCTGACTCAGCAAATTTTCCCTCTCAGCTTCTACCAATTGCTTGGTCCTAGCCTCCATCTTTAAACTCTCTTCCCTTGATCTAGCCTCCATTTTCAAAGTCTCTTCTTGAAGGACAAGTCTTACACTTTCCTTCAATTGATCAGCAAACCTTACCTTCTGTTGTCTAGGTAAATTGAAGTATTGCTTAGGGGAAACCCCAGCCCTACCCCTCTAACTCTTCCTGGATGCTCGGGACCCAAAGCCAATGTCAAAACATCATTGGTTCCTGATAGAGAAAGAGTGCCTTCAGAGACTTGCTTTTGCAAATCATCCTAACAAAAAGACATAATAAAAAGTCAGAATAAGGAAACAAACGACGGTTATTTATAAAAAAATCGACGTAATATAATATTTCACACGACTCAATAACATAACAATCGACGTAATATAATATTTTAGACGACGCTAACTAAATACCGACGTTATTAATTTATTAACACGACGTCAATAATAAACCACTGACGTCTTATGATATAATTACAAAAAACAGAGCATGGATTCCAGATTTAGACCTTTAACGACGCGTTTTAAAATATTTCGACGTAGTAATATTTTTCACATCGACGCAAAAATATAACAGGAGACGTAATAAAATTTTTAAAACAGAGTGAGTAGGCTTACAATTAATTTTGCTTTCTCTGCAGTCTTTGGATCCGGGATGTTACCATGTTTGTCTTCTCTTGGTTTTTTCCATAAGGTAGATCGATCAATATCTACTCCAGGCATGATTTCCTTCAAGTCCTCCTTAAAACCAACATATCCTTTTTGAGACAATCGATGATTGTACTCGAGTTTCTCCCTCCTCTGTGATTGTTCTTCATGCACAGCCCCAAATTTTTCAGATAACCTTGAAGCTACAAAGGCATCCCATTGAGCTTTCTCTATGAATTTGTATGTTTCAGGGGGCTGCCTTAATCTATCTTGCTCCCTGATGAATGGAAGGATATGAACCCTCGTTAGTGTAGACTTGAAATCCTTCCATTTCTTGGCGGCAGAAGATAGCACCATTTGCTTGCCCCCTTTACCAACCACAAAAGCCATGTCAACGGCTTCCCAAATCTGCTCTTTTATATCCTTGGATATTTGAACCCATTTCTTGTCCACAAGTGGGACTCTGGAGGGTGCCAACACACCAATGTAGGACTGCATCTCATTATGTGCACGACCACATGGTTTCCCTTCTTCATTGTACTCAACAACAGGCTTGATTTTTTGAATTTTTCTCTGCACAACACGGGGCATTGTGCTCATACCTCGACCTGACTTTGGCTGCTCAGAAATAGTTGCCGTGCTGCCTGGTTCTCTCTAGAAGATGAAACAAACTTCATCTTCTTCGAGGACTTGGTTTGAGGATTTACAACTCTAAGCTCCTTCTTCGAGGATTCATTTTTTTTCAAGCCAGACTCCTTACTTTGGGATTGAGAAACCATGGTTACAGACAAATTAAACCTGCAAGTGAAAATATATCAGTGAAATTAAGAAAAACCACGACGATTATTTATAAACTACGACGTATTATAATATTTCAAACGACGTAAGAACAAAACAACCGACGTAATAATAAATTTGCACGACGGTAATTAATCACCGACGTGATAAAATATTACAACGACGTCAATAATAAACAACCGACGTCTTATGATATAATCAAAAACAGAGTATTAAATATTACAACGACGTTAATAATAAAAATTCGCCGTGGTATTGAAAATAAAATGACGTAAATATTAATATACCGTCGTCTATACCACAAAAACAAATTAGGAACAATGTAAAATATTTTCAGCAGAAAATAAATTAAAAAGATTTTCGAAACAAAAACCATTGTTCAGAGAAATCAAACATGCGATGAATATATCCTTAAAAATCAAAAACAAAAAAAGAATATCATTTTAACAAACAACGAAGAACTCTTTCACATGACGCTAGGGTGACTGACGAACCGTCGTGCTCTATAAATCTAACCACGTAAATAACAAGCCACCGTCGTCTTATTTAGTTGAAGTAAAAGAACCAGAGTAGTGTTCAAACTTGGAAACTTTTCGCCTTTGTCTGCAAATTTTATCAAACTTGGAAAGAAAAAATGTAAAAAGATTTAAAAAAATGAAAATGATATGCGCATGCAAAACAGGAACAAAAATCCTTCCAGAAATGCTTACCCTTTGCTTGCGATGAAAGCTTTCTTCTGGAGTTTGGTGTTTCAGTTAGAAGATGAAGACGAAGAGGAGATAAGCTTGAAAGTTTGAAACAGTTCTTGGAGAATGAAAAATGAGAGAAGCTTGAAAGTTTTTCTCGGGTTTGGAAACAGTGCAAGTATGGGTTAGGAAGGCGAAAAGTTTAAAATAATAAAAAACCGTTTCATAAAAACGACGCTATTAATAGTATGCGCCATAGTATGATACATTATACGGCGCTATTGTTAACACTGCCCTATAATATCACTTTACACGACGGTATGTTTTAATGAAACGACGTTTTAAATCGAATTACACGACGCATGTTTCTTCAAAAAAGATGAATCGTCATTTTCCAATTTACCCAACGACCTTATATTCAATAATAACGACGTGAAAAATTAATACCACGTCGTTTTAATTACTCATACCGACGTGTAAGTTTTTTAATTACACAATAAATTAATTTTCCAAAAAATTACAACGTCGTTTTTATATAGCGTCATTGTTAAATAATTTATACGACCTTATTTTAAATTTAAACGACGTGTATGTTATATATAAACGTCGATAATGTAAAAAAACCGACGTGGTATATAAGATTTGTTTATAAATAATGGGTTTTCTGTCTTTTCTGTCGTCTTCATTTTTCAATTAGGGTTTCAACTTTTTCTCAACTCTCTGGAGGCACATCACCTCTCTGTCTCATCTCGCTTTCATTTTTCAGTTTGGATGTTGATGTGTGTGCGCGTTTGTGTATTTGAAAGACACAAACACGCACACATCATCTAAAAAATTGTCTTTCTGATAGAAAGAGAACAAGGTCTGCATCAGCCCTCTTTCTCAGCTCCTCCATGATGGGGTTCTCCTGGGTTAATCCCCATGGTCTTCTTGGTCGACATGTACCCAGCCGCTCTGTTATCCCTCAAGGCCTGAGCCTTCATGATTCTTTCCATGTTGGCAGTCCAGCACGGTCAGGACGGTCAGACACCACAACCTTCTCCACTCTGTCACCCAAAACATCCTTCACAACCTTGCAGAGTCCCTCAAACTTCTCCTTCAACTCTTCCTTCTTCTTTGCCTCGTCTTCACTCTCATCAAGCTTGAGACCTTCCTTGGTGGCTGAGACAAGCTTCTTGCCCTCAAACTCCTTGTGAGAGTAATTGGCACATCATCCACTTCTAAAACATTGCCTTTGTTCATTCTGGTTCGATTATGATGAGGAACATAGTTCATTCTGGTAATGATAGACGAATAATGGCATAAAATTTGTACGTCGTTAATTTAACAAACCGTCGTGGTTAGTACAATTATGCGACATTAGAGTTATGGATACCGTCGTAGTATAGTATAATTAAAAAGTCGATAAATTTATATTTACAATCGTGGTAACTTAATTTAAATCGACGATTTTTTTTTGTAATTAACCGTCGTAGATTCCTTTGAATTTATGCGTCGCTGACTAAGAAAATTGGGTCGTGTTTATTAATTAATTAACACGGCGTCTTATTTTTATATCGTCGTCTTTACTTTCTACGGCGGTGATTTCATAGATGCAGTCGTTGTTTTTAGGTTCAGATTTTAACTCTGAAAAATACCTTTGTAATAAGACGACGCTTTTTTAATTTGGTGCGTCGTGGTTTCAAAATATCTATACGTGTGCCGTTTTTTAGGTGTTTAAAGTATGTTTCTATGACGGGTTTCTATTACCGTCGTCTTTCAGAAAACAACGACGGTTTTTTGATCTACCGTCGTTGTTTACTGGTCGTCTTTTGCCCTTTTTGTAGTAGTGTGAATTGGAGGAGACCCTCAAAACCTTCCACATTTGAAGCAGTGCAGAGTGCAGATTATCTCTTTGGCGCTAGAATATATATATTTTTAAATAAATATTATTTCCCTTATGGCTAAATTTGCCTGTGAAAAATGAGAACATATAATAATAAAGTCATGAATAAAAGTGCAAAGCATTTGAAATAAAGGTTGATCCATGACCATAGTGGTTGACTGAAGAAAAAGCTAGAAAGAAAGAAGGATGTGGCAATGGCTTAGGAAGCGGGATAGCAGAGCAGATGTTTTGCTTTGCTTCCTTCCACTATCTTTCTTATTTATTTATTTATTTTGTGTTGTGTATGAGATGACAATAATTGTCATGTGTGTGAAGTGCAGAACTTGCCTAGATTGCACTCATACTCACTCATGCATCAACCATTGATTGGAGTTTGGATCCATAAATAAAACACATGCTATTGGTTGTAATTCACAGAATCATTGAATTAACAGGTATTTGCTCAAAATTTGTCATATTGCTTTGATGATGTTAAAGCCTGTGATCAATAATCCCTATGCGCATGTACTTCATAAAATTTGTAATGTGCCTGGTTGACTAGTTGTGTAAATACCAATATGATTGTGCAAATACGTGGTGGTAGTATATGTGTTGACGTTATTTCATCTTGTGTTTTAGGAAATGGGATCCAACGTGCAGCTGGTATGGCCAGAAGTCAGAGGCATATGCGTCACGGGTGAACAACTGCTCACATGCAAATTCAACCCTAGCTGCAATTCGAGCGAAGTTGAGTGTGGAACAATTAGAACAATTCAAGATATCATGCTTTGGCCATCTTCTGAATATATACAAGATTCAGTTTAGCGGGCAGATTGTGCATGGAGTTGTGTTGCGTCGAGTCGCGGGGCAGGGTGTGAAAGACTTGGATGGACTGAGTTTCTTAATATGGTGCGACGTTGCTCAGTTTACTCGCCAGGATTTCTGTTTGATCACAGGGCTTCGTTTTGGGGAAGTGCCTGAAGTTTCCAGTGGAGAAAGTGCTGAAATTAGACTTCAGAAAAGATATTTTATAGACGAATGAATTACATGTAATGCTTTAGAAGAAGTATTTATGAGGTGCAAAGAAGAAGATGACATCTACAAGCTAGCTCTTGTTTACTTTGCTGAGTTAGTGGTTTTAGGAAGGGACAAGCATTTGAACATCAATGTAAATTACCTGACCCTTGTAGAGGACTTGGATGCGTTCAACAGGTATCCGTGGGGTTTGGTGTCCTTTGACAAAACCCAAGATAGTCTATTTTCTGCACCAACAAAGTATACGAAAAGCTTTGAAAATGAAGAGGGAAGAGAGAAGGGGAAAAGTAAGGTAACGGGAACAAGCCGGAAAAAAGAGAAGGGCAAGAAGCGTAAGCATGGTGAAGTGCAAAGGGGTGGGTGGAGTTTTAAAGGTTTCACGTATGCTTTCCAGGTACATGGTAATAATGTTCATGTCAGTTATGCTTTGTGAACTTTAAAACTTAAATAATGACTTTTGTCCTGTGAATTGTGCAGATTTGGGTATATGAATTAATTCCTAGAATGGTGGACCTGAATTACTACAAGGTTGTTGATCCAACAGCTGTCCGCGTATTTTGCGATGGAGAACGACTACGTCTATGCCCGAGATGAGGAAGTTGAACAATTATTTTTTCCAGAGCAAAGAGGTTTGGTTTGCAGCCCTTGAAACTGTTTATAAGATTCAATGAAATTATTAAGTAGAATGATTGAATATGAATATTGTCTGGATTCTGAAAGGTTAGTTTCAATTGTGGGCACTACGTCCGAGTGAAGAGGAAATGAGACAATCATATTGGAGTTGGCCCAGGATTGCCCTGCTGTTGTCTCTGGCAGAGTCAATTCCTTCTTCATGTGCTGATCTTGATGAGTTGAACAAGCTGGTAAGCTTGTTGAGGTCCGAGTTGTTTCAAATAAAGCGGGAAAATGACGTCCTTGAGTTAAAGGTCATACGGATGGAAAAACTTTTGGACCACTGTTTAGGTCCTCAGTTTGAGCAAGAAGTAAGGAGGGACCTAGCTTTACTGAAAGAGAGGACGAATCGTTGTGCGATCTCACATCTATTTAAGGGATTTGACGAAGTGGATGACAGTGAACGGGATGAAGGGCCAAGTAACGGATATGAGGGAGAGGAAAAGGACGAGGAGGGGGATTGTAGGGGGTGAAGTGCAAAGAAAACCAAGTGAGGTAGAGGAAGCGCAAAGGAAAACAAGTGAGGGAGAGCAAGTGAAAATAAAAAGCAGCAAGGGAGAGGAAGCGCAAAGAAAGAGCAGTGAGGGAGAGGAAGTGAAAAGAAGAAGCAATGAGGGAGAGGAACTGCAAAGAAAGAGCAGTGGGGGAGAGGAAGTGAAAAGAAAAAGCAATGAGGGAGAGGAACTGCAAAAGAAAGAGCAGTGAGGGAGAGGAAGTGAAAAGAAAAAACAGTGAGGGAGAGGAACTGCAAAGAAAAAGCGTGACAGAGGGAACTGCCAAGAAAAAGCAATGATGGAGAGGATCCGCAAAGAAAAAGAAGGGAGGGCAAGGAAGTGAAAAGAAAGAGAAGTGAGGAAAAGGAAGTGCAAATAAAGGAATGTGAGGATGAGGATGATGAAGTTGTTTTGGTTTGTGATGACATTGGCGAGAGCACGGCGGGGACAACTGTTGAGTTTACTCTCGGGGATATTGATTTGGATCAACCTACAGCTGTACTATCTGAGTTGAACGTTTGGTTGAATGATAAAGGTAAAGCTGTGGAACAAGGGGTCCAATTACAAAAGAGGAAGAGGATTATTCCTATGTGGAAGATCATTGAAGCTAGTGAATTGGTGAAAAAACTGTGCCAGAGACAACTCGACTTCGGATGTTAGACTCAATGAAGGCGATTCCGCATGATGATATGGTGAAATTGGTGAAACTTTGTTGGGAATGGCGCCATAACCCAAAGTAAGTCCCTTGTTTTTTGAGATAGAAGGCATTAGTGTATATATTTTTAAATTGTTGTGATCTAAAACTTTGTTATATTCACAGTTTAGTGATGCAATTTGGCCACGTGGAAGCTGAGATTGAATTCTTCGCTTCCCTCGTAAAAGCTGACGGTTGGCTGACATGAGATGTAAGTTTAATTGATTATGCATTTGTTTTAATGTACATAGATTATGAGATTGACCAGAAAAACATGTGTAGCACATTGATTTGGGGTTGTATCTCATCCGGAAGCGACAACAAGATTTGGAGGTTGTACAAATATCGAAACTGGACAACGGCCGATGTATTTTTCATGGTATGTCATAGGCCTTGATCAAGTGCAGTAAATAATTACAAATTATCCATACTTGCTTTGTGGAGGTGTTTAACCATTGATTGTTTTCTATTTCACAGAATCACATCCATACTTGCTTTGCGGATAATAAAAGAAAAAAAGAGCAGGTTGGGTGGAAAATTAGAAACGGTTTAGTGAACGTTGTAAATGGAAAGGTTCCGGCGTGTGGGCTGGATTGGCAGAACGCGTATAAGGTGTATGCCCCTTGTATGTTGACAAAGTATAAGCATTGGGTGGCTCTAATGATTGATCTGGTTAAGTGTGAAATCAAAGTGTACGATTCAATGGTTTCACTTATTCCAGATGAGATGTTAAAGGAAGAAATCGCCCCGCTTTCAATTACGATTCCAAATCTTCTCAACTCCATCGACTTTTATGAAGAAGGTGTTTACGCAAACGACTGCAGCAGAGATTGGTGGTGTCCATGGCCAATAGAACGTGTGGATGTTCCACAACAATCTAATCAGTGAGCACAACTTTTTATTTAATTTTATTACTTGAAATTGTCAATTACGTTACAATGTCATTACTTGAATTGATCGAGTTCTTGTTTTGCTTAGAGGCGATTGTGGCATGTTTGTGTTGAAGTACATTGAGCTTTTGAGCGCTGAGATTCCGTTAGCTACTTGCACCTCGCAGAACATGCCCTTTTTCCGGTTGAAGTTGGCTGCAGAGATATTACGGGGAGATGCTTACATGCCATGATAGTGGTTGAAATGGGTTCAGGTACATGACGATTAAATTGGTTTTGAAAATCTCCAATTTGAAAGTCATGTAAATACACAATACAGATCCACGGCTCCTTTTCGAATTCTACCTCTGCTCCTCAATTCTTCTTCGTCTTTCTCAATCTTAGTGTATTTTTGTACATAATTTTAGGTTTAAGTTATTGGACAACAATTAGAACCAGAATATTATTATAGTGGATGCATGCTTTCATTTCGATTAGTGTGATACTATGCTACGTTTATTCTCATATTGGGCTAAATGTATATGGTAGCTGGATGAGAGCATAGACAGAAAAATGAATAATCTGAAATGGAGATCCAGAGGCATAGTGAGGAGAAAAGTAAATGGATCTGTAAATCTAGTGCACGTGGGAAAATCTAAATGGATAGGCACATGCGTTTTTGAAGTTAGGCACGTGCCATTCATATACATAGAATGTGCATCTGGAGTGTAAAGTTTTTTTGGATTTAATGAAACAAACATCTGTGTAATATTGCCCTTACTCCTTCACGACATTTACATAACCTTAACCAAACTGCATTGAATTGGGATTGGAAGACTGCATATGTGAACAATGATTTATGGCTTTTTAAAGTGTATTACATTATTGCAAAGTGATATGTCATGATTTATCCAAGCCACCATTCCAAATATCATATCCCAATCTTTAAGCCGTTCACCATGCCTTAACTTAATCGCAATGGGTTGCATCTTAATAAGGTAATTCTGTAAGGGAAATAGGCGGCTATGCCCTCGCCTCCAATGTTTTATTCAACCATGCCCTCTTTATAGAAACACATGCGATATACATGCAGTAAACAATCAATAAACCTTCAGTAAACCGTCAATAAACCTTCAGTAAACCGTCAATAAACCTTCAATAAAACTTCAATAAACCTTTCCCATCTGCAATGCTATAAAAACTTCCTATTGGTTCCGTACCGCCCATAGGGTTTGAATCCCTATCTCCTTTATAATCGGTTAATAAATTCGTTGATTTTCTTTATTTTATTGGTCTTGGGCAGCTCAGTAGCATAAAAGTAATGTATATTGGTGCATCTATATTGCTTGTCTATTGCGTCTATATTGCTTGTCTATTGCGTGCATAGCGTACATTTATTGCGTGTGTATTGATTGTTTATTGCTTACGAAGGAAATAAACAACAATACACAGGCAACAGACAAGCAATATACACGCAATAGACATGCAATATACATCAGTCCCTAATTTCACCATCCATAAGGGAGTTCGTATCGAATAGGAAATTCTACTTAACAGTTGTTCTTCCTACTAATAAATATTCAATAAACCTTCAATAAACATTCAATATCGGACAATAACATGCGAAATACATGCAGTAAACAATCAATAAACCTTCAATAAACATCCAATATCCGATCAATAACATGCGATACACATGCAGTAAACAATCAATAAACCTTCAATAAACATCCAATATCTGAGCAATAACATGCGATATACATACAGTAAACAATCAATAAACCTTCAATAAACATCCAATATCCGCGCAATAACATGCGATATACATGCAGTAAACAATCAATAAACCTTCAGTATATGCAAATAAACAATCTATATACAACGAATAATTATGCAATTGTAAAAAAATGTATTGTCTTATTATTGCATCGTATTGGCCCTGTATTGTGATTTTATCATCTTCGTATGACTTTATTTTTTTAAATTCGGTCTTGAAAATAAATGCTTTTGTTTCAAAAAATAATTTAAACTCAATGCCAATCCACCTATTTCAAGAACAAAAATTACAAAATGGGTTTGAAAATTCATTGGTGGTGCGTGCAACATGTCTTTTTGGGGAGAACTTTTACAATCCTTGAAACTGTGCACTTAATTGGTCATTAAAAGAACAAATAATATGAAAATTGATAAAAGTAATAAAATTAATACCAAGTCCTTAATGGACTTCAGCATATTCAGCACCGTAGCATCATACGTGTCATCTGGTTGTTCTGCTTCAGCGGAGGTTACATCAACCCATTCAAAACCATTGCAACTCGTGGCTCCCTAATTGCAGGCATCATATATGCAAAATATTTGTGTCAGAGTTAGACCAAGGTTTTTTTCACCCATATACATATTTTGGAAATTAAAACTTACATAGGAGGTTAGGCACTTCCAAAATGGCTTCCCTCTGATTTTGGCTAAGAATCCATGAGATTATAATAACATTACTAGGGTTAGTTTGGTGTGGGAAACTGAAAAAGTATCTGATGGGACCTTCTGTGGCTAGTCAGTAATCCATCACATTTGTTTCAATGACATCAAAATGGCGGGAAAATCCTAAAAATGGCTATGCAAATCGCAAATAGGTTATTAATTTACTTTTTGACTGTCCTGACACCAAAAGCACCATTTCGATGACGTTTTCCCTCTCTTCTGTTTAGTTTTAGGGTGTTGGTTCAGTTTCTTTAAAAAGGGTCAACTTGGAAAAACAAAAACCTCAAGTGGAAACACATTTTCAAAGCGGTACAACAAACAGAGGGTAAAAGAAAACCAAAACCCCATATCTTCTCATTTATCCCCTCTTCCACTCCTTAAATCATTCCATTCCCAAAACATTTCAATGAATTCCAAACATTTCACTATAGTCGGAGGAAAGAGAAGGAAGCATCTCCATTTGGATATGCCCCAAGCCTTCATCCCGGAGTTAGCTTGGTATAAAGTGATGTTATACGTGGCAAGCCAATCATCGGAAGATCTCTTCCATATGGCATCTGTCTGCCCATTATTCCACAAGTTGGTACCATGCTAATCCTGCGGTCCAACTTTTCTTGCAACAATGCAGGGCTTGCGAGAACCCTGAGTCGATATTTAGAGAAGCGTTCGAAGTGTTTTTCATGCAGGGTAACGTGGAAGCGTTGTATGGGATGCGCATTGCAACCACGGCAGGCCATATGGAAGCGGCATATCTAGTTGGACTACTTGGCATGTCTGGAATTGGTCAGTCAAAAGAAGATGCATTAGAATTTTTGTGTTCTTTGAATCAACGTAACAACATTGATATGAAAGGAACCAGGGATGCTTTGAGACGAAGATTAAGCCGAGTTTTCTCTCTTGCAAGACATATCGTAGATATGTTTTACTATGGGAAGATTAAGTTCAATCACTGCAGCGCTTGTAACAACAACGAATGGTGTTTTGTTATTGATGGCTGGCCTCCTGAAGCAAAGATAAATCCTTCCTTCTGGACTTGTTGCAATCGATGCAAATGGCACCGTGAGAGTGTTTTTTGGTTCAAGGTGATGCGTGTGTATGTTGTGCCAGGGAATCCATACCCTTATAATTAGTTGTAGTATGTTTTTAGGGTTTTTATGCATTGTGGACTTGCTTCTCTTGAGTTCTAGGTTGGCTGCCTACGTTGGCCAAATGTTGGGTTTTAATGTATTTTGTCTGGTGTTTGTGCTGTCATAAACCGTTTTATATATAAATCTATGTATATATATTTGTATACTCGAATGCTTCCTGACATCATAGACGAGTAATATGACATGTTACTGACACATATATTTTGTCCAACTGCAATCTTAATATTTGGTGAACGAAAAGGCGTGCATGGTTGGGTTCACTGTCTTTTCACCGGTGCTCGGGATAGACCCTAAACCCTAAACTTATCATATCCTAAACGATTTGGTTACACGTTTTTTAAGCAAAACTTGGACATTGAGTGTTGTTGAATAATTTTTTTTTCTGATGTTATACAATGGTTGGCATGTATTTTTTTCATTTACTTTTTCAAAACATCCCTTAACCGTAATAAAAATTAGAAATTAACAAATTGAAGGAACAGAGAAACTAATTGGCATCTAAAATGGTCTTTTCACACGGCAAAATAACCAAACAAAATTTAGGGTAAACAAAATTAATAAATATAGAAGGTAAAAAGTAATATAATACTAATTTAGGGAAAATAACAATATAATAATAATTTAGCGTAACCACGAAACGGGGGAATTCGAGGAAGAAAGATTACTCCGGCCTCCTGGTGACGTTATAAAACTAGGGGAACCTATAAATTATCCGTTTCACAATGAAAAAATCCAAAATGTTTTAGATAACTCACTTTCCTCTTAACCCAAGTATATATGTTTGTTCACTTTAACAAGTATATTTCCTTAATATTCGTTATATAATTTGTAATAAGACAATAATTAGTTTCCTTTCATATATAAGGATGTAAAATTAGCTGTTTTTGTTTTGTTATAATAATGTACATATATAATAATTGCACACTGCTTTGAAGTCATCATTGCAACTGCGCCTAGAGCTTTGAACACGTCAGAGGTATTCAATAAGTTGTCCATATGCAACTGCGTCTAGAGTTATGAACATGTCACAGGTATTCAATAAGTAGTCCATCGGGAAACCAGGTACAAAATCTCTATCATGTCCAATCACATAAAATAATGCCATACTTTTTTTGAAAAACCTCACACCAGTCAAGCAATTTTAAAATATTAGTGAATATTTGTCCTAGTCTATATGAGTGATTATATATTCACTCTGCATTTTTTCACAGTATATGTTAACTTTGAGGGATTCCACAAACATATAATATAAAGAAAGAAAACAATAGTAGGAGATGAACCAGTACAAAAAACTATATATAACTGGTACAAAATCATGCCATAACCTTGTCACAAACGCACTTAGAAATGCTTTTTCATAAACCTTACCCTAACATATAATAAATAAAGGAAACATTGCATATGATGCAACCATGTCCAAAATCTGATACGTGATCACACAAAAATGGACATGGCAGCAACATATGACTGAAGTAGATGGCCACGTTGCATCACGTGTTCTCGTAATTAAAGACATCAAAATATTAAGGTTGAAATCTTCCATAGTAGTAAGCATCAAAATAGGTTTGAAGCAGAGTTTAACGAAAATTCCAATTCCACTGATTTGCCTCTGCTCAAACACGATAACCAAAATGGTTACTTCCCTTGGTGAGTATATTTGTTAATGTCGAAAAAGGTAATAGATGACCAATCAAACCCGGGTACAACGAGTTTTGCATAGGACCGGAAGTAGTCGAATCCAGCTTGCATCACACGCTTCTTTGACTCCACTGCATTAGATGAGTTCTTGTATTTTTGAATAGCTACACTCCGAAGTCGTTTGTGTCTACGCTTCATGCGCTGCAACTTCGCCCTATCCAGATTGGCCTGCCTTTTGTCATCTTCAATTTGGCCTTCAAAAAATTTCAAACGTGCCCTTGCCCTTTGGATTTCATCACCAAGTTGAAGATGCCACTCCTTCCAGAATCCAAGAACCTTTTCAGACTCAAAACTTCCAACAAAATGGTCATTCTGTCTAGGAATGTGACAGTGTTTGTCTAGTGACTCACTTGCGTTTCGAAGGCGGTCTTTGTTTGGAGGGGTGTTTATTACGCTGAACTTGGTTAGTAAATCCATTCTATGGAGGGAGAGAGTTTCAGTCGATGGAGAGAGATTCGGTGGAGGAGTCAGGTTTTTGTGGAGGGAGAGTTTCTATGAAGGGGGTGATAGTAATACCAATAAAAAGGTTCCCGCCAAAAAATATTTGGTTGACAATGTATAAATTAATTTGGGAGACTTTGGAAAAGGCCAAAGGAGAGAGACATTTTTTAAAAGAAACCAAAATGGACAAAATTTCCCTTCTTTATTTTTGGATTTCCTCAGGAATCCTTTACATTTGCATGTCTTTGGTGTGAAAGTTGAGAGGTTTTTTTGTCATTTTCGAAAAAGCTTTGGCTTTTTCCAAAAGTGAAATTTTTTTTGTGCCTAAAACCTAAATTTCCTAATTAATTTTTGGTCTTGTACAAAATAAGTTTAATCCTAACTACTGTGGTTGGGTTCACTAACTAGATGTCACTTCCATTGAGTTTCTTTCAACCACTGGCAGTGGTGTAATGAGGTTGACATGCTTGAAAAGCAAAACTGACACAACTTGGTTAAAAATTGAAATAAAGTACATATGTTGACTACACGCAAGCTTTGGTATGCTGGTCTATAAAGCTATGTCCCCTTCCTCAAACGAAATTGCATATGAAATCCTCATCCTCTAAAAACAAATAGGATTATTCAAGCATGTCATCCTTTTCAGGCGCCAACAACAGAGTCAAATATGAAAAATTGGAGTCGCAGGTTCCATTTCCACGTTGTACTCCCCGACCCCTTCCATTTTCAACATCATATGGGAGTGAGGAGTTGGATACAGTAATGAATGATGAAATTAAAGGTTGTTTGATGAACCATATGCGATGCGAAGAGCACCACAGTGAACTGGAGATGGCATTCAACGAAGGATTCGAAAATTTCAGAGCATTTGCGGCAACTACTCATACAAGTTATAATTGGGACTATGTA
Organism: Prunus fruticosa; assembly: GCA_018703695.1. NCBI lineage: Eukaryota > Viridiplantae > Streptophyta > Magnoliopsida > Rosales > Rosaceae > Prunus > Prunus fruticosa. Next base: position 12,439,299 of record CM031923.1, read on the forward strand.
TCCCCTGATCGTGTGAGAGAGATACTAGACGATGGTGGTGACATGAGTGAGCATAAGCACGTCAAAGCTGCTCGGAAGAAGGCAACCAATACGACTGACTAATTGCGGCTACCACTTCGAGTTGGTTGGGGTGATCGTGGTATTGCTGTTCGGTGCATAAATTACATATCATTTTGTACCCTTTTAGCTTATGATTTGGTTATGTTTTTGAGTTAAACTTGTGCTTTTAATTTGTTTTGTGTTTGTTTCAGTGTTTTAAGTTTGAGACTCAATAAATGCATTTTGGAGACAAATTAGCTCAAAACAGTGTCTGCAGATCAGTCAACTTCACGGATTGGACTGTACTTACTCAAGAAGAACCAGATAATGAGCCATACATCATTGGAAAGATACGGAAGTCTAGTTTCTGTAGAATTTTACGGTTCATGATTCCGAGTTTTCTAGAGAAAGTTATACATGTTTTGGCAACTTAAGGCCAAATTCGGCAGCATCTGCGTTACTGGGCCAAAAATCACATTTGAAGGCCTTTCCGATTTTTCCTTGAGCTGGGCTGCATATGCTTGGAAAGATAAGACACATAGCTTGAAGATTCATATTTTTCCAGATGTTTCAGATTGAAGCCACAAGCCCAAAACGAGCCCACAAGCTGGCTGCAATGCATTGTCATGCATGACATATGCATGATGAAGTGTTGTTGATTGTGGGAAAGTTTGGTGAAGCATATTCAATACCTATTTTTGAGTGGAATTTTGCAGCAGCCAAAAGATGATGAAGTTGGAGCTGCAACACTAAGCCTAAAGACAAGAGGAATTGTTTTCAAATGCAATAGTGTGTTAGGTGAATTAAGTGTTGTAAGTTGGTGAAGTTAGTGTGTTTAGAAAATTCAATTGTATAATTCAGATTTTCACTTCCCCTAGTCCTATAAATAGGGAAGTTCTCTAAGTTTGTAATAACAACCCCAAGGGGGGAGCTCTCAAGCACTTCTCTAGAGCTCCCTTCCCTTCTCTCCCTCAAATTCTCTTAGTTTCTTTGTAGTTCTCAATTGTTGTAATATGATCTTTTTACTAAATCTTCAAACACTTCCCAAATATTTCTCTATTCTCTTCAAATGTCTCCATGTTCTTGAAACACTTCTTAAACACATTCTCTTCCAAACATTCTCAAATTCCCCATGTTCTTAAACACATTCCCTTCCGAAATCCCCAATGTTCTCAAACACTCTCTTCTCAAATTCTCAAAGTCCTCAAACACTCTCTTCTCAAATTCTCAAAGTTCTCAAACACTCTCTTCTCAATTCCCAATGTTCTCAAACACTCTCTTCCAAATTCTCCAAACACTTTCTCAAACAATTCTCTACTTCTACTTTCTTCTCCAAAAAGCCTCCATGTCCTCAAACACTTTTCCCAAACACTCTCTCTTCCAAACTCCACAAAGCTCTCAACACCTCTCTCTTTCTCACCAAAAATTCTCCAAGTTCTAAAACCCCCTTTGCTTCTTAAGTTGTAATATATTTTATTTGTAATGTACATTCTTTCTTCTTGTTTTGTTTCTTTTGTTTTCATTTTTGTTTTGTGTAGGAAAATTGAATTGGATTACTCAATCACCAATCCCTGTGGAATCGACCTCGCACTTACATACGCTAAACTATCAACGGTTCGTGCACTTGCGAGTATCACAAGTTGAGGATGCAACTGAATCCATTTTGGTGCAGCTGTATCTACGCAACAAGTTTTTGGCGCCGTTGCCGGGATCGGTAACATTGTTTGATTCTATTTGGTTTTCCTACTTTTTATTTATTTATTTTATCTTTTTCATAACTGGATAATTTCATGTTTTAAAGTTAATGATGTTAATTGACAAGTTGTGTTTGTAGTCCAACGGACAAGGACAATTGCCTGACAAGCAAGAGAACTGGGTTTGAGCCCCAGCTTACACAACACCCAAAAACAAAAGAGGTTGAAGTAGCATGTTGATTATTTCTAGTTTATGGTTTCATTCACTTGCTCTTAATTAATTATCTTGTTCAAGTTTACATAAACACCATATGACTCTTGGACTGATTAGTGAATGAATGGGTAGATATTGAAGACAAATACCATGTTTAAATTCTACTTGGTTCTCTATTGTTCTTCTTGTTCTTAATGGGTTCGGAATTTGTGTTTAGACTAAACACCATAGCTAAATGCTTTTTCTGAATACTTGATTAAAACCACACACCATATGGATAATCATATTTGAGAAAGAACGAACTTCATAAGCTAGTTTGATTTACTTTGTTACTTGTTACTTTGAAGCATGAAATTGGACGTGTGTTGATTTTGCTTTTCATTTTAGTTTTTATTTCCTAATCTTTTAATTCTGTTTCAAGTTTTCTATGTTTGTTTTAGCAAGTAATGTCAGCTTAATAAAAATGGAGAGAGATGGTAACCTCAATCATAAGAATGGGGAGTGTGGAGTAGTGGGAGAAGTCGCGACCTCCAAATGCATCACGCTCGACCTAATCGCTTCAAGGGGGAGTATTCCAATCCTTTCTCTTTAGTTGTTTTGTTATTATTTCAGTAATTTTAATTTTCTATTTCTTTTATTTAAAAAAAAAATTTAAAAAAGATTTTTTATTTTAGCTGACTCGTGGTAACTCCAGTGAGCGTCTCCGTCAAATCCAGTGTCTAGGAGTTCTTTAGGCGACACCTTCGGTGTCTAAGAAGTTTGGGTTTTAAGTGGGACCTTTGTGACCCCTCCAACCTTCCCGGATCCCCTGGCTGTATTTTCTGAGGCCCTTAACTGGTCATCCATGAGTTGCTTGTATATTTGTGTGTTTAAAAAAATAAAAATAAAAAAAAAAATTTAAAAAATTTGAAATTTGAGTTTTTATTTATTTTTCCTTGTAAATTGTAATTTGGAACTTCTCTCTTTTTTTTTTTCTTTTTGTGGTCAGTTAGTTGTAAATAATAATAAATTTAAAAAAAAAATCAATTTGGAACTTTTTTGTTTTGTTAAGTTAGTTTATGTATTTATTTACGTGGTGTGGTTAGTTAGTTTATTTCTAAGTGTTAAAAACGCAATTTTATTTCATTTCAAACATTACAAAAAAAAAAACTAAAAAAAAAAACTAAACAAACAATTCAAGTAAATTAAAAATAAAAACAACTTCTTCATCTTCATCTTCATCTTCATGGCATGCCTCTGTTATCTCTTACTTGCAGAATCTCCAGCAGCTCCACATGGTCCTCATTCTTTCTCTCCAGTGCTTCCACGTGCTGATTGGCACAGGAGAGCCGCTTCTGCGAGTCCGCCACCATAGCCTTCAAGGAAGCTACTTCCTCGCTGAGGGCGGCACACTCCCGTGTCCTCGCCAATAATCGCATGCCCAAGTTGGTAGCCGAGACCGCGTGGAGCACAGTTAAATTGTTGGACTCCTCCACCGCTGCCTTGTCAGACCTCTGCGCCACATGCAGATGATCCGTCGGTGTGAGCTTGCTGCCAATCATGCCTTCTAGCAGCACTGCTCTGTTCGACACCGCCTCAGAAAAGTTCGGTATTACCTCAGCAAAGTTTGAGGCCGTACCGTGATGATATGTGGAGTTTGGGAAGACATGGTTTGGACGAGCCCTTATCTGCGCATTCGGTGGCGCAAGGGACAATTCAAGGTTGAGATCATCAAGGTGAGTGTATGAAGATGCCATTGTTTTGTTTTTGGATTTTTTTATGTTTTCTCTGAATTTGCAGGAAGAAATGCGGAGTGCTCTTCTACTTCACCGAGATGTGTTTAAATAGACTTATGCAGGGACGGGGAGCCGAAAGCACTTCGGATCTCGAGGGTGCTATCCTGTGCTCTTTTTCTCGGATCCCTTCATTTCTTCCGCAAATTGCGAGCGCGTTTTTTTAATGGGTTATTCATTTACTTTTTTCTGATGTTATACAATGCTTGGAATGTAATTTTTTCTTTTTATTTTTCAAAGCATCCCTTCACCCTAATAAAGAAAAAAAAATTAACAAATTGAAGAAGAGAGAAACTGATTAACACCAGAAATGGTCTATTCGCACTCAAAATAACAATAAAAATAATAATTTTGAGTAAATATAATTAACAAATGTAGAGGCTAAAAAGTAATATAATAATAATGTAGGGTAAATAATAATAAAATACTAATGTAGCGTAACCATGAAACATGGAATTCAATAGGAAGATGAAGTGTCAATGAGTTCGTAGCAATTTTCGGAACATTTTTATCATTTTTGTGTATTTAGTTATGAATTTCAAAAGAAAAAACAATAAAATAAGAATTTAGGGTAAAAAGCAAGGATGTGGCCATGTTTATTGACGTACACTTGTGCAAGTGGTGAAAGGTGATGCGCTCAGAGTATCGCGCCAGGTGTCATCTTGCGATTATTTTGGCTTTTTTAAGTGCAAAAATCTTGAAAAAAGTTCAATAAATAGTAGGAAAGTTGAAAAAATGCCCCAAAAATTACTCCGGCCTCCTTGTGACGTTATAAAACTAGGGGAAGCTACAAATCATCAGTTTCATAATTAAAATTTTGAATGGCTTTAGATAACTCACTTTCCTCTTAACCCTAGCTATATATGTTGTTAACTTCAACCTAGATAACCTACATCAACAAGCATCTCCCGTGAATGCTCGAAATTGTCTTTTAAAATGAATAACCTTGAAACGGAGAATTCAGTAAGGAAGATGAAGTGTCAATGAGTTCGTAGCAATTTTCGGAACATTTTTATCATTTTTGTGTATTTAGTTATGAATTTCATAAGAAAAAACAATAAAATAAGAATTTAGAGTAAAAAGCAAGGATGTGGCCATGTTTATTGACGTACACTTGTGCAAGTGGTGAAAGGTGATGCGCTAAGATCGTGCCAGGTGTCATCTTGCGATTATTTTGGCTTTTTTTAGTGCAAAAATCTTGAAAAAAAATTCAATAAATAGTTGGAAAATTGAAAAAATGCCCCGAAAATTACTCCGTCCTCCTTGTGACGTTATACAACTGGGGGAAGCTACAAATCATCAATTTCATAATGAAAAAATTTGAATGCCTTTAGATAACTCAACATCACAAGTATATTTTGCAACAACCAACATCACAAGTATATTTCCCTAATATTCATTATCTAAGTTTTAATAATACAAGAATTAGTTTCCTTTCATATAAAAGGCTGTAAAAGTATCTGTTTTGTTATAATAATCGACATATATAATAATTGGACAATGCTCTAAAGCCGTCATGGGTGCATGCATCTAGATCTTTGAACACGTCAACGATATTCAATAAGTTGTCAATATGGCTCCGTCTTGGGTTCGTAGTAAATATCTCTATCATGTCAAATCACATCGTTCGATGGCCTACTTTTTCTGAAATACCTGACACCAAGTCAAGCAATTTTGAAATAGTACTGAATATTTGTCCTAGTCTATATGAGTGATTAGAACTTCACTCAACATTTTATTTTTCACAGTATATGTTGCTTTGAGGGATTCCCTAAACATATAATATAAAGAAAGATAGAAAAAGTAGGACATGAAACAGGTACAAACAACAACATATAACTTGGGACAAATTAGAAGTATATTTCCTTAATGTTCATTATCTAATTTATAATAACACAAGTTTACTTTCATTTGCTTTATATATAATTATTGGGACTATGTATTGCAATTCCTTGTGTCTAACATTATATTTTGCAAAAACTGAAATATTATTCAATAAGTCATCAATATCACCACACGTTGGGAATTCAGTAAAGTCGCATTATCATGTCCCTTCACATTAAACAGATGGCGTACTTTTTCTCAAAAAATTGACACGTCAGTCATAAGTAACACTCTCCTTATTCACTTTACATGCCAATGTGCTATACATTCTTTGGTGAATGGTTTATGGGTTATTTATATAACAAAATATTACAAATATTGCTTAATATTTATTTCGTCTATATGAGTGGAGACACGAGTGACCATAAGCACGTGCAAGCTGCTCGGAAAAAGCTGACCCATACGACCGAGTGAATATGGCTACCATTGTTCAGTTGGTTGGGGTGATCGTGATATTGCTAAGAGGGAGCACATAAAATGCTTTGCAATGTAATTTTCTTGTGTGTGCGAAATTACGAGTAGTTGAAATGTTGGTGTACACTTTAATATTCTCCAAGCGTTCGAAATGTGATTAGCTGCAATGTACTTATCATGCATAGAAGATGTTGTATTGTAGTTTGTATTTTACACGCTGATTTCTAATCATTGTGTTCCAACATAGTGCAAATTTCAAGTATCCTTCAGCTACGAATGTTTACAAAATCGTGCACCAATATTGCTTCATAGTCAAGGTCAGATCTTAATAACCAGTCAAGCACTAGAACATAACATTAGGAAAAATTGGTTGCTGCTGTAAATGATTAGTGTTGCTGGAAATGATTTGTGCTGGAAATCATTACTGCTGATGGAAACAACAGCTGCCTGTTGGAAATGCTACATTAGCCTGTGATATAATCAATGAATCTGTGTCACTAGTTCATAATTCAGCATAAACTACCCATTGTACATGGTAGCCTGTGATATAATCAATGAATCTGTGTCACTAGTTCATAATTCAGCATAAACTACCCATTGTACATGGTAAAAGTCATTGCTTCTTCACAAAACTCAAAATTTAATACTTTATCAAATGTCTATGAAAATTTCCAAATAGGGAGAAGACATGTAAAATTAACATGTGTCCAAATTTCATGCAAGAAGTAAACCAACCAAATTTCTATTTCAATTAGCAGTGGACATAGTAAGAGCTTATCAGTGGACATGAACAAACAAATAAAATAAAACTGCATATAGAAAACTTCACCTGATCATTACCCTTCATAACAACCAAGCTATGTATAATACAAACATAAATCATTCAGGTAGGTCCGTGCATCCTGTAAAATTCGTCGTAAATCCTGGGTCACTGAGATCTATTGGAGTTGATTCCTCATTGTTCGACGGTGATGTCCTGCATAAACACCAAACACAAGCACATAAAAAATTTAACTATTCAAATTTTAGGTGTTATTATAAATAGTTTTAACATCTTACGGTGTGTTCAAATTTCTTGGGCATTGTCTTATATCATGACCAATGTCTCCACACTCCCAACAGTGTCGAATCCCTCGCTTCATTGCCTTTTCCTTTGCTCCCGTTACTCGTTTCTTTGCACCTTACTCTCTTAGGGTCTTTCATATATTGTGTTTGAGAGCTGGACCCTCCAACTTCGTTATTACTTGGTCCATCCTTCAACAACTTCAACTTCACCCGCAAACTTTTTAGAGTCTCTGACACTAGCTCACATCCTTCTTCACACATTAATGCATCCTCAACCACAGAGTCTTTAATTTCGTTGCCATTTGCATCTGACACCATTCCAGCTTTATTAAAAGACCAGGATCTCCAGAGTCTTTAATTTCGTTGCCATTTGCATCTGACACCAATCCAGCTTTTGCAGTTTTCTTCTACCTTTTCAAAATATATTTATCGGGCATATATTCAATCTGGTCCCTTCTGAACAATGCTAGGATGTGCTTGCAAATAATCCCAACAAATTCAAATCTTTTGCAGCTACACGATGCGTGGTCAGAATCTTTGACATATACGACTTCTGCCACTCTTGTTTGCCAATTTTTCCTTTCGCTCACATTAAAGACAACTTTAGAAGCATCCTCTGTTTTGAGCTCTAGGAAACATGCTGTACTTTGTATTAGTTCTTTCTCAAACTTTTGAAACATTGTCCTTGTGTACAAGGTAGCCATTTGTTTGTTCATTGGCATTGGTAGAATACATTGAGCCACTTCAAATGCATCTACGTGATCGCAGCTAACTCTTTTTGACGTTGATGAGAAAGTGCCCTCTCAAATCGTATTATGCAATCCATCAACGAATTTCTCCTTGATATGTATTGCTTGAAGAAAGCATGAGAACCTTCCGCTCTTTGGCTGCTTGACATTCCAGCTGGCAAAAAGTGTCGTGCGTAGGCTGGAACCCAAGATTCCCTTAAATCAAACATTGAACTTAGCCATTGATGGTCAGATCAAACCAGCCTTTGTAACCACAATATTCCACTTTGCATCAAACTCATCCTTATTGTCAGGATCCCATATGGCTTTCTGAAATTCACGCCAATACTCCTTATAAGCAGAATGTGGTAACTTAACAGAGAACTTTGATGTGATGTGCCCTATGCAAAGTCGACGAAATGTAGTCGGGAAGGCTATTGAAATCGCTCTGGTCATGGCCGCATCTTGATCTGTAATGATCGTTTTAGGTTCGCCACCTGGCATGGCTTTCTTAAACTCCTCAAACATCCAAATAAACGACTAAGTCGTTTCCTTGCTAAAAAATGTGCATGCTAAGACAATTGTCTGACCATGGTTATTAACTCCTAATATTAGTGCAAATGTCAACACTACAACAAAAATGTCTTTTTATGACGTAGGATTTAATGACGCATCGAAAATCCACGTCATTAAATGTAATAAACTATGACGTGTTTTTAAAATGCGTCATTGAAGTGAGTTTATGACATCATTATCACGACATTCGTTGGACGCGTCATTAAAATCATTTTTAATGACGCTGGATATGTGTCATTGATTCTAGTACATTAAGACGGCGCCTATCATACATCATTAACATTGTGAATTTAACGACGTCTTCTACATGTCATGAAGTACTTATACGACGACACAGGACCTGCGTCATAGATGTACCCTATACGACGACGCATGATCTGCGTCATAGATATACCCTTAATTAACGACGTCTTTTACTCGTCATGAAATACTTATATAAGACGACGCGGATTTTGCGTCATAGAGTTGACGACGTCTATGCTGCGCCATAGATTTCTAAATTTTTTTCCCACAATTTTTTTTTCGTGTGCCGCTCTTTTTTTTCACCAAATTTAAGTTTGGTGCGTGTTATTTTCTCCCCGACCCCTAAACCCAAATCCTCTCTCATCTCTCTTCTATCTCAAACTGCAAGCCTCTCTCTCAAATCACTCTGAAAAATTCCAAACCCAAATTCAGAAAGCTCTCAAGACTCTACGCCAGCTTACCTTTCAAATTTTCTCTCTCACCTCAAATGTTTCAATTTAAACCTTCAAAATTTTCTATTCTTCCCCCAATTTCAATTCCAAAAACCCAATTTTAGTTCCAAAATGCTTCATCTTCAAATATCTGATTCCCTCTCATTTTATCTCTCTATTCCCATTTGAAGTCACAGATCTTCATCTCCTTCGAAGTCACAAATCTCCATCTGGTTGCACTGAGCTATGGTCGATGGTGGATGATTTTTCAGAAGGTTTAGTTGGGTTTGACATTGGTGGTTCAATTTGGGTACGTTCAAGATTTTATTCTAAAATTCGTTTGATTGGAGACCAAGATTTTATCAAGGTATCATCTCCCCCCTTTTCCTTTTTGTTTTAATTTTGTTCATGCTATTGTGATTTTGTTTTGCTGTTTTAATTTCTGTATTTTTTTATGGTGTTGGATTTGGCTGCTGAGTTCTAGGCTACAGAGGTGCAGCCAGCTGCAGTAAGGGAGGCCTGCAAGACAGGTAAAACTTTAACTTGGTTTCTGATTAAGTGATCTGTGATATTGAATGAGATATTGGGTTTGCTCTGTTTTGGTTTTTTGTTTTGTTTTTTACATTAGTTTGGTTTCTGGTTTGGTGGTGATTGCTTGATAGGCTTGAGATGAAGTATAAACTCAGATGAAAGTAAGATTTTTGTTTTCGATTGCTTGTCCCAGTTAAGTTTTCCATGAATTAATGTTTCAGTTTTTCTATTAGAATTCATCAATTAATGTGTCAATTCTTTTGGTGTCTAAATTCTGAACCATAATACTGTGGGGTATCTGCCTATGGACAGTGAGTAGAGTTGCAAACGATGATGGCTTCTTTATTCAAGGTAAAGTAGTCTTGGATTTTATTGATCTTCTTCTCAACTTGGACTTTAAATTTAGTACTAGTGTCAAGTTTCTATTTGTCGGAGTGAAAAATCTAAGTCAATGCACTAGGTTTTTCTTTTCAGTTTGCATTGTAAACTTTCAATGACTATAAATGAAGAGGAGAAAGGTGTATACTATTCCATTTTGGTAATATGAGGGCAGGAGATAATATTACAAGAAGAGAAGAAAAGAAAAGAAACTCATGGTGGGTGAGAGATGGAAATTAGAAGTTAAGCCCCCACCCCTTTTATTTTCTTCTGTTTGAGAACTAGACAGTGCAATGTGCAAAAGGGAATGTTTAAGTTCTATCTTCTCTTTTCTTTGTTGTCAAGTCAAATATGTCGTAGTTTCCATTTTATTTATTTATTTATTTTTATAAATACTTTAAGTGCGATTGTTTTGGAGTTTCTGGAGAAGCTGTGTAGAGTAGTGGCACACTGCCAGGACATATATTGTGAATGACTCTGAACAATTATTGTATCCACGGTCATTCAGCAGCCTTTTTCTTTTCTTAAAAAGATGTTGTCATATAAAAGATGTGGTTTTCTATTTGGTTCAAATCAATCAAATGTGTGGATGCTAGAGAAGTTCTGGAAAATGTTTAAAAAGATTTGTTCATAGTAATTACTTAACCAGATTTCTTGTTCAAGTACCCTGTGCTATTCATGTGCTGTGAATTTTTTTTAGAACTGAGTGGGATTTATTCATTATGATTTCTTAGATTCATTTTACTCTATTTTCATAACGTTTCTGTTATAGAAAAAAAGGGAACTCCAGTGGCCATATTGTACATCTGTGCATTTCCAGATTATTGTATGCTTCTTCAGGTCTTACTTTGAAATATTGATGAAAATACAGCTTATCCTCTGTGATCCAACATGCATTTTATAACTGTGTTATTCCTCTCTGCAATTACCCCATCTTTCATCATTTTATTTTTTCATTAGGATCAATCGAAGCTTTCACAATATCGAGATAGAAGATTTACTGGAACACAGGGGGAATTTGAACAAGCACTCCTGGCATCAACGACTGTTTATATTGGGAATATGTCATTCTACACAACAGAAGAGCAAGTTGCTGGAGAGATAAAGAAGATAATTATGGGCTTGGATAAAAATACCAAAACGCCTTGTGGTTTTTGTTTTGTCCTGTAAGCTTCATTTTTCATATTTTTAACTTCTTGAAAGGGAACGGTTTAGTGGGATTCGTTAAAGACAATTTTAATGTACTAGAATCATTTTGAATAATAGAAATATAATTTAGAGTACTTTGCCTTTGTGTCTATATTTTTGCTTTTATATATTAATTTCTTTTTGCATAATTAAAATGATGGGATATATATATAAACATATTAAGAATTTTTATTTTAAAAAATTAAAGAATTTCAACGACGTCTAAACCGTGTCATGAAAAATATTTCAATGACGTCTCAACAACGTCGTTAAGTTCAATGGCGCTTAGTCCATGACGTGAAATAGACGTCGTGTTTTGAAAAAGATTCCACGACACACTACCCGCGTCATTGAAACCTCATTGCATGACACGAACAGACGTTGTGTTTTGAAAAAGTTTCCACAACACACTATCTGCGTCATTGAAACCCTATTCCATGACACGGAATAGACGTCGTGCTTTGAAAAAGTTTCCATGACACGCTATCCGCGTCATTGAAACTCCATTCCATGACGCGAACGACACGACGTTGTGCTTTGAAAAAGTTTCCATGACCCCCCTTTCGACGACGTGGGTTACGGCGCCTGATCCGCGTCATTAAATGCCTTCCATGACGCAAATTAGACGTCATAGAAGGGTTTTTGTGTTGCAGTGCAAGTCGTATCGATTCGTGTTGAATGTGGTATTGAATACAACAACATCTCCATAAAACCGGTACGCCCGTCTAGAAGTTGCATCTGTCCAAAAACATCGACTAAACCTTCTTCGCCATCTCCCTCAACATCGTGGTTCCTAACTTCCCATTCACACTACATTCAAGATTGTAAATATCCTTCTTGATAAAACCGATTTTATCCATTCCTCCGGATTGCACCTCAAAAATACTTACCTTCTAATGAATGGGGATATTAACCGAACCCAACTGTTTTGTGAGTACTTTTGTAGAATCTGAAATACAACGGTGTGATCTTAATAAATGCACTCTTTCTGAGGCTGTCATCTTATGATTATGTCCCTCTGCAAAAAGAGAGATGGTATACTTCTTGCTCCCATTTGTCTTCACAACCACAATCTTAGTTTTGCAATTGCATCTACTTATTCCCCGTCCTTTTTCTCTCCCGAGTTTCATCTTTCCTGTATGCACCTTGTTTGCAACAGACAAATTCTTTCCTCAGAATCTCTTTCTTATTTTTCCCCCAAAAGCTTGAATGAAGTCGAATACCAAAGCCAGCCAAGAATGCATATCTATTATAGAAATTATTAACGAGGTCAAGCGAGTCGAATTTCATCCCAACCGCTGGTGTTTCCTCATTTCTTACTTCAGGAATGTAAACCATCCCATTAGCTGTTACACAGTCATCACTTTCTGAGCCCCAGACATTTTACCCACATATATTTTTGAACTACTTCTATATCACTGCATAGCAAATATTAATTCATTAATCAATCATTACTGCATTACAACACAATGCATTCCACTTACACAAAACATTGCCCAAATTGACACAAAAAAGACGCATAGCCTAGCTTGTTTGTAAGAGCCATTATTACACAAAATTTAATAATAGTTACGTCATCTCTTGTGCAATAATCTGGAAAAAATAACATTAGAACCAACATGTTCAACTAAGAACACAAATGTAATTCAAACCAGCAATTACAGAACTTCTCCCAATATCCTCTCCAAATGCTTACTCCTAATGCCATTAAGCTTAAGTTTAGGATCTTTTACCTACATTTCATAATTTCCCACCCCCACCAAAAACAGTCAACTAAATATATTGAATATTCATAAGGAAATGACGCATTATTGAAGGCAGAGCTGACGCATTATTGACGGCAGAATTGACGCATTATTGATGCCACAAATGACGAATTTCCCACCCTCACAAAAAACAAACCAAACCCAATAAAATCAATCCAGCAACAGTGAACTTACCTCTCAAACTCAAGCAGGAGCTCCGAAGTCAGTCAGCTTAAGAGAATGTGGTGGACATTAGAGAAGACTCTTTGGTAGTGGAGACTCCATCTCTACTACAATCGAGGAACAAATGCTGCTGCGGCGTCTAGCTACAGAACGAGATATGCTACTTTGCTTTCATCTGGAATCTCGTGTGCTGAACGAAAAAGAGAAGGGGTTTTCACTTGAGCCATAGAATCAAAACAGGGCCATAGCTAGGTAAGAGCCATTAATCGTCATACCGAGGATGCCATAGATCGCAGGCCTCCCAAGGAGCTGATGACAATGGAGCGACTATAGGGTTTGGGAGCTTTGGATATTTCTAATTCTGGGTTTGCGTTACATTCAAAAACAGAGAATTGTGTTCTTGAATTTTTCACAGAGAGGGAAATATCTTCAACTGAAGTTGGGTTCCCAACGGGTCAGATTTCAACCCGGTTCTACATGCACCCTCTTTTAAAAACTCACCGTTGGATGAAATCCAACGGCTCTTACATACCCCTCAAAAAAACCCCTTATAACTTTCCCCTCACTATAGAAGCACTCAAAAAAAAGCCATATGAAATGGACTTTAGAAACACACCCGAAGCCCATTTACAACATAACAAAGAGGCTTTTAACTTCTTATAAATTACAAAACTACCATTGATTTCTTAAAACAAGCCCAACCCCAAAACCTCATAAATAAAAAACTCAAAACACTCAATAGGGCATCAAAGTAATTTAATAATCAAAATTAAATTCAATAGGTCCAACTGTCATTTTTTGAGGTTTTTTCTTTTTTTGGTTTGTTTATAGACATTAAATGGTGTAGGGTTTATCTATATTATTAGTGCTAAGAATAGGTATATGACTATCCGACCAAAAAAAAAAAGGAATAGGTATATGACTAAGGGCCAGTTTGACATTGTTGTGCTGTGAAAATAATCACTGTCAGATTTGCTGTGAGAGAAAGCAGCTTACCAAACATTTTTTTTTAACAATAAGTGATTTTCTCATAGTACCAAATGGGTTGGGGTTCCCAAATTTTTTTTAAAATCACTTATCACCCTAAATAAGCAATGCCAAACAACCACTAAATATCTCAAAAATTATCCTATAAAAGTGAGCATGTGACATTATTTTTACAAAACCAGAAATTGATTAGCTGCCTAAACCTTATTGTACCCCCGTAGAACTTTGGAACAATTTGCCAAGTTTAGAACAAAAAAAACACAAGGAAAAAAAAGTTGGAAGACCAAATAAACCTCCTGAAAAAAAACCTGTATATGTATTTTGCTCCTAAACTAAACTCACATGCTTAAGAATCTCTTTCATTATAAAAACCAAATAGGCATATATCATAAACTCTACTTTCTTCTATTATACTTGCTTATGCTTTTACTTAGTCAATCGAAACCAAAAGGTACCCATCGGATGCTTCAACATACCATTTTTCCCGATTGATCGGTATTGAACAAGAGGCATAAGGTTACACGCACTTGTATTCTGGTAATTCAATCCGAACACAAAGAAAATTCAGGCATAGCTGTTTGGAATCTAACTTGTACGTACACATTTAGATTGATATAAATAAAAAATCCACAAGCCATTCATGTTTGGAGGAGTTGTGGAAAAAAGGTCCTGCTTTTGTTGTACCATGATTTTCTGAAAGTGCCAGTGGCTATTTATTAAAGGTCATATGCGTTGGCATTGATGTATTATTGTTGAAATCCACGGAACGCGCCTGATTGAGAGAAACTTCAAAAGCTTAAAGAGACAGGGGAAGAGAGAGAGACAGTAAGAGAGATTGCGTTATCTTGATCAGCTATTTATTTTAGTTTATCTTTCCTTCGGTTTTTTATTTAAATTCATATGTAATATGGGCTCTGTTTTTTTATTGTTTAATTGCGTGATGGGAAGACAGGAGGAAGAAATACATATAGTTTCTAGTTACAGAAATAATTTTGAAGAAATTGTTTGTGGCAGGATGCTATATGATAAGAATGATATAGATTGCCAAAATTCCTCATTGGAAAAACACTCAACAATACACATGCTTACAATTGCTGAGCCTAGTAGCTTAGGCTTGTAACTAAGCAGAACATTAAAGTGATTGATTGCTTGATTGTGTTCTCAAGTGAGGTGTGAGGTGATCTTGGTTTGTTCACTTCCTTTATGTTGATGGTGTTTGCCCAAATGAGGGATGGTATTTGTAATTTGCTAGCTGCGTTGTTTTTTATTTATTTGGTGAGGGGCTAACTGATTATGTCTGTTTACATGTGGGTAGCAAATCTAAATATGAGATCTAACTGGGGTGTGTCCTCTGGGCAACGTCTATGGTGCACTTGCGTATCGGTGCACCAACTTTTTAAATAATAATAAAGAATATATGTCAACTGTCATTTGAAGGTAACCGGTCAAAGTGCAATAATGTAGATTACATGTAATTGAATTTTGAAAATGCAATTACAAATTTCAAAATGCAATATTTGTGTTTCCACCTCCCTGATTTGTCTCACGGGCAGTTGGTCAGTTTCCCTTTTATGAGCTGCCTTTAGATGTTTGCATGTACATGTGCTTCGTAGATAGTTCTCCGACCAAGATTTCCTCAACCACCTGCCCGACAAGTCTATACAGGTGGTCTGCCAAGATTTGCTTATCCACTTGCCGGATTTGTCTGGAAGGTGGTTGGCCAGTTTTCATGTTCCTAGTTGCCTTTACATGTTTCCATGTACACGTGCTTAGTAGATTGTTCTCCGACCAATATTTCCTCAGCCACTGTCCGACATATCTACACAGGTGGTCTACCAGGATTTGCTAATCCACTTGCCCGACTTGTCTGAGAGGTGGTTGGCCAGTTTCCATGTTCTTAGTTGCCTTCAAATCTTTGCACTTATATGTGTTTGGCAAGAATTTGTCTATCCACCTGTCGATTTGTTCGCACTGGAGGTTGGCTAGTTTCACTGGTCCCAATTTCCTTTAGATGTTTCCATGTACCTGTGCTTAGTGCACAGTTGTTGAACCAAGATTTCCTAAACCACTTGCCCGACATGTCTACATAGGTGGTCTGCCAGGATTTTCCTATCCACCTGCCCGATTTGTCTACACAGGTGGTTGGCCAGTTTCCCTTTTTCAAATTGCCTTCAAATCTTTGCATGTACCTATGTTTTGTATACAGGTGTCCAGCCAAGATTTGTGTATCCACCTGCCCGAATTTGTCTGCAAAGGTGGTTGGCCAGTTTCCCTTTTCCGAGTTGCCTTTAGATGTTTGCATTTACATGTGCTTAGTAGATAGTTCTTCGACCAAGATTTCCTCAGCCACCTGCCAAATTTGACTGCACAGGTGGTCTGCCAGGATTTGCCTATCCACTTGCCCGATTTGTCTACAAGGTGGTTGGCTAGTTTCCATGTTCCTAGTTGGCGTCCAATCTGTGCATGTACCTTTGTTTTGTATACAGGCATCCAGCCAATATTTGTGTTTCCACCTGGCCAGTTTCCCTTTTCCGAGTTGCCTTTAGATGTTTGCATGTACATGTGCTTTGTAGATAGTTCTCCGATCAATATTTCCTCAACCACCTGCCCGACAAGTCTATACAGGTGGTCTGCCAAGATTTACTTATCCACTTGCCCGATTTGTCTACAAGGTGGTTGGTCATTTTCCTGTTCCTAGTTGCCTTTACATGTTTCCATGTACACGTGCTTAGTAGATTGTTCTCCGACCAATATTTCCTCAGCCACCTGCCCAAAATATCTACACAGGTGGTCTGCCAGGATTTGCCTATCAACTTGCCCGATTTGTCTGCATAGGTGGTTTGCCAGTTTCCATGTTCTTAGTGATCGGTTCATAATTGTATATCATTTTGTACCCTTCTTGCTTATGATTTGGTTATGTTTTTGAGTTAAACTTGTGCTTTTAATCCTTTTTGTGTTTATCTTTCAGTTAATTGAGCTTTAGGTAACAATGATGGCTTTGGAGAACATAATTCATGCAATTCAAGCATGTTATGGCCTAATTTGGATGAATTGATGAAGAGCTTAAAGACAAATTCATTATGGCTACAGCCCCCTGCCAGTCCAGTTCCGTAGGTCATATTACAAGCTTTGTTTCAGCAACCTACATAGCTCGAATGAGGCCACATTCTTCATGAAAGGTGTTCCAATGGGTCTGTACTATAACATATCCAACATTCAGCCCCATTGGATAAATCTGGAGTCCGTTACCTAGCAAACACAGAACCATGCTCAGGATGGATCTTATCAGCGCGGAAAATGAGTTAGCAATTTGTTTCGGACCTAACTTCTTCCTACGACCTTGGATTGGCCCAAATAACATATGGCTGGAAAGAAGACATTCTGAACTTCAATTTGGAGTGCTTAAAGTCCTAATTTGATTAAGAGAAGCCCAAGTTGTAAGCCCTTGAAGTTGCTGGTCATGCTGACCTCAGCATGTGCTGGTTGGAAGCTTGGTCATGGTGACATGAAGATGAGCTAGGGCTGCTGGTGGGATTTATTGGACAAGTGCATCATCCAATTCAGATTTTCTTATTCAAGTGCATCAACCATTTCAGATTTTATAATTCAAGTGTTGTATGCATTAGTCTTTTTGAATTCAGATTTTCACTTCCCCTAGGCCTATAAATAGGGAAGTTCTCTAAGCTTGTAAAACACCCCAAGGGGGGGAGCTCTCAAACACTTCTCTAGAGCTCCCTTTCCTTCTCTCCCTCAAATTCTCTTAGTTTTCATTTCTAGTTTTCAATTGTTGTAATGAAATATTTGTGCTGAAATTCTCCTTAAGTCTTTCTTAGTTCCACTTTACTTTTCATTATGTAAATTCTTTTCTTTAGTTTCAAGTTTGATTAGTTTCCAAGTTTCAATTATGGTTCATGTTCTTATTCATTATGCTTATAAGTTAATATGCTAGTTTGAATGATTGATCACCATTTAGGCTTGCATGTTAGCTATCTTGGTTTGAATTAAGAGTAGACACCATGCTTTAATTCGAATTGAACTATGAATAGGAAGAGTGTGTATAGAATTCGACAATCTGGATTAGATACATACTTGGTTGTTTAAAATGTTCTTCTATGCTTAATGGATTCCTAATGCTTAATTTTAGGTTAGACAACAAATGATCAAATTAGGGAATTAGGAATACAATGTTAGGGTCAGACACCATGGCTTAATCATACATTAGCTAGAATCAATCCGTTAATCTAATTGAACTTGGGAACTTATCTGCTTGAGTTAGTTATTTTCTTTCTTTCTTCTTGTATTTATTTCCTTTCTTTTTCATTTCTTTTTTTTGTAGGGAAATGAATTGGATCATTCAATCACCAATCCTCGTGGGATCGACCTCGCACTTACATATGCTATACTACCCAACGGTTCGTGCACTTGCGAGTATCACAAGTTGAGGATGCAGCTGAATCCATTTTGGTGCAGCTGTATCTACGCAACACTTAGTTGCCTTCAAATCTTTGCACGTACATGTGTTTGGCAAGAATTTGTCTATCCACCTGTCGATTTGTTTGCACTAGAGGTTGGCTAGTTTCACTGGTCCCAATTTCCTTTCGATGTTGGCATGTACCTGTGCTTAGTGCACAGTTGTTCGAACCAAGATTTCCTAAACCACTTGCCCGACATGTCTACACAGGGTAGTCTGCCAGGACTTGCCTATCCACCTGCCCGATTTGTCTGCAATGGTGGTTGGCCAGTTTCCCTTTTCCTAATTGCCTTCAAATCTTTGCATGTACCTGTGTTTTGTATACAGGTGGCCAGCCAAGATTTGTGTATCCACCTGCCCGATTTTTCTGCAATGGTGGTTGGCCAGTTTCCCTTTTTCCGAGTTGCCTTTAGATGTTTGCATGTACATGTGCTTAGTAGATAGTTCTTCGACCAAGATTTCCTTAGCCACCTGCCAGATTTGACTGCACAGGTGGTCTGCCAGGATTTGCCTATCCACTTGCCCGATTTGTTGCTACAGGTGGTTGGCCAGTTTCCATGTTCCTAGTTGCCTTCCAATCTGTGCATGTACCGTTGTTTTGTATACAGGCGTCCAACCAATATTTGTGTTTCCACCTGCCTGATTTGTCTGCGGGCAGTTGGCCAGTTTCCCTTTTCCAAGTTGCCTTTAGATGTATGCATGTACATGTGATATGTAGATAGTTCTCCGACCAAGATTTCCTCAGCCACTTGCCCAACAAGTCTATACAGGTGGTCTACCAAGATTTGCTTATCCACTTGCCCGATTTGTCTGCACAGGTGGTTGGCCAGTTTCCATGTTTTAGTTGCCTTCCAATCTGTGGATGCACCTTTGTTTTGTATACAGGCGTCCAGCCAATATTCGTGTTTCCACCTGCCTGATTTGTCTCAGAGGCAGATGGCTTGTTTACCTTTTCCGAGTTGCCTTTAGATGTTTGCATGTACATGTGCTTCGTAGATAGTTCTCCGACCAAGATTTCCTCAACCACTTGCCCGACAAGTCTATACAGGTGGTCTGCCAAGATTTGCTTATTGATCAGTGCATATTTATATATTATTTTGTACCCTTCTAGCTTATGATTTGGTTATGTTTTTGAGTTAAACTTGTGCTTTTAATCCTTTTTGTGTTTATGTTTCAGTTCATTGAGCTTTAGGTAAAAATGATGACTTTGGATAGGAAATGATGCAATCCATGCATGTTAAGGCCTTATTTGGGTGAATGGAAGAAGAGCTTAAAGACAAACTCATTTTGGCTACAACTCCTTGCCAGCCCAGTTTCGTAGGTCAACTTCTTGGCCCTGGATGAGCATGCTATGGGGCTCGAATGAGGTGATGATCTTCATGAAACTTGTTCCAATGGGTGTCTAGTACAACATATCCAAATTGCAGCCCAATTGAACATATATGGAGTGCTTAGACCGTCCAACACTCAACCTTGCTCAGGAGGATTTGCAACTGCCAGCTTTTTGCCATGTGCCTCCTTTTAGCCATGTGCCTCACCCCAACTATAACTGAATTTGTACCCAACATAATGAGTGAAGTAGGGAGGCATTCCAGCTATGAAATTCTAAAGGAGCAAGTTGGTACATGATGGAGCTATTAAAGAGAAAGCATGTGCATGCATGTGAAGCAAAAAGAAAAAATGAAATGAAATGAAGTCAATTCCAGTCTCTGTTCGGCAGCCAACTTGCAAGGCCCAAAACGCACACTTCTACTGCTCCGATGGGAATACTTTCTTCATAGAAGTTGTTCCAATGGGTGTCTAGTATAACATATCCAAATTTGAGCCCCATTGGATACGTTTTGAAACCTCTGGCCTTCTTACACCAAGACTGGTTCAGAAAACTCGTTTTTTGTTCAACAACCAAAAGAAGACCACATGGGTTGGCAGCAAAAGGCAGCCACAACACCTTTGAACCCATGTTAGGAAAGCTTGAGGTACAGCAAAAGAAGTATGGGATGGGATTGATTCCAACCACACTAACATAAACAAGATGATGTGGGAGTTATGGATTGTACTAAATGAGGAATGGTGGTGTTGGAATTCATCATGATGTTCCTCCCTCTTAGCCCTATAAATAGAGAAGCCTTCAAGCTTCAAAACACACCCCAAGGGGGGAGCTCTCAAACACTTCTCTAGATCTCCCTTCCCTTCTCTCCCTCAAATTCTCTTAGTTTCCTTTCAAGTTGTCAATTGTTGTAACAAAATGATTTTACTAAATTTTCCTTCAAGTTTTCAAGTTCTACTTTAATTTTATTTGTAATGTACATTCTTTCTTAAGTATTCAAGTTTAATTAGTTTCCAAGTTTCAATTATGGTTTTTGTTCTTATTCATTATGCTTATAAGTTGATATGCTAGTTTGAATGATTGATCACCATTTAGGCTTGCATGTTAGCTATCTTGGTTTGAATTAAGAGTAGACACCATGCTTTAATTCAAATTGAACGATGAATAGGAAGAGTATGTATGGACATTCGACAACAGGGATTAGATACATGCTTTGTTGTTTAAATTGTTCTTCTATGCTTAATGGGTTCCTAATGCTTAATTTTAGGTTAGACAACAAATGATCAAATTAGGGAATTATGAACACAAGGTTAGGACCAAACACCATGGCTTAATCATACTTTAGCTAGAATCAATCCGTTAATCTAATTGAACTTGGGAACTTATTTGCTTGAGTTATTTCCTTTTTTCTTGTTTTATTTATTTTCTTTTTCATTTCTATTTTGTGTAGGGGAAACAAATTGGATCATTCAATCACCAATCCTCGTGGGATCGACCTCGCACTTACATATGCTATACTACCAAATGGCTCGTGCACTTGCGAGTATCACAAGTTGAGGATGCAGCTGAATGCATGTTGGTGCAGCTGAATCGAAGCAACACTTATCCACTTGCCCGATTTGTTTGACAGGTGGTTGGCCAGTTTTCTTGTTCCTAGTTGCCTTTACATGTTTCCATGTACACGTGCTTAGTAGATTGTTCTCCGACCAAGATTCCCTCAACCACCTGCCCGAACAAGTCTCTACAGGTGGTCTGCCAAGATTTGCTTATCCACTTGCCGGATTTTTTCTCAAGGTGGTTGGCCAGTTTCCCTTTTCCTAGTTGCCTTCAAATCTTTGCATGTACCTGTGTTTTGTATACAGGTGTACAGCCAAGATTTGTGTATTCACCTGCCCGATTTATCTCCAGAGGTGGTTGGCCAGTTTCCCTTTTCCGAGTTGCCTTTAGATGTTTGCATGTACATGTGCTTAGTACTATTTGTGCCTAATAAATCTCGGCCACAAAACCTAATCGAGGGAACTCCCTCTCAGCCTTAGCACCTACCCAGGAAACACAAAAATGGCAGGGTGGTGTTCGTTTTTCGTTCACGCAACTAAGATGAGAAGGGAATAGAGCGATTATTCCTCAAACCAACGGCCGAGGTAAAGGGCCGAGTAACGTAGCCACGTGGCATCTGGCTTTTGCAGCAGACCCACTAGCCGCGAAAGGGGCATTTAATGCACTAGGGAAAGGGGGAAGTGATTGGAGACAAGGCATGATGAGGGAAATCAGAGTGATTAGGCGCAAACATCCTTACAACTTGAGGGGTTAGTCCACCAACCATCAGACCAGAGCATTAAATGCGTCCCCACGACCAAAGGTGCAGAACCTACGATCAGGGCGGCGGTCGGGATCTATGGGGTCACACCACCATGCTACACGATCCCAAATGTCGATTTGACTACCCACTTGTTCTCGTCAGGCCCATCATACAGATTCTCAGCCTCGATTATCCCTCCAAGAGCTCCTCCTATAAATACCAAGCTCAAACTACATTCAAAGGGTTCAAACACCAAACCAAAAGCCTCCCACGGAGCAACTTATATTTTTCTTGTCATTTATCTTCCTGTCATTTATCTTCTTGTAATGCACTTTCAATACCTTTACTTGCTTTCTTAGGAGTAGTGATAGTTTGTAAGGAAAATCCGTTCATCAATATATCATACGACCCTTGATTTTCAAGGTGCCGGAGCACCATCCTTGTTACTCTTTCATTCACCCCATATATCATATGACCGTCGCCACCCAGCTGACGCGTCGGAGCATCACCTAAAACCCACCATCAACACCACCACCAAACGGCCTTGTAGATCAGGATGTGAACCTCGACGGCCGGAGTCAGTTCCTCTCTTGGCCGCAATCGTTTGATTAGAAGTCAAACTCAAACAGGCACACCACTTAACCATTCACCCAAATACATCACTCTCAAACGCACGGGAAACCGTGCCTGGCATGCCGGCACAACCGCACCGCATCCAAAAGAAGGGCGTCACGTGTCGACACATAACCCCTCGGCTCGGAACACCAGGCCGTGAGATTTGCGAGCCCAACAAGTACATAGTTCTCTGACCAAGATTTCCTCAGCCAACTGCCCGACATGTCTACACAAGTGGTCTGCCAGGATTTGCCAATCCACTTGCCCGATTTGTCTGACAGGGTAGTTGGGCAGTTTCCCTATTCCTAGTTTCCTTCAAATCTTTGCACGTACCTCTGTTTTGTATACAGGTGTCCAGCCAGGATTTATCTCTCCACCTGCCCGATTTGTCTGCACAAGTGGTTGGCCAGTTTCCCCTTTTCAGTTGCCTTTAGATGTTTGCATGTACATGTGCTTAGTGGATAGTTGTCCGACCAGGATTTCCTCAGCCACCTGCCCGACATTTCTACGCAGGTGGTTGACCAGTTTCTCATTTCTCCAGCTACCTTCGGATGTTCGAGGTAGTTGTGTTTAATGTAGAGCTGTCAGACGAGGATTCGCTACCCACCGGCCCGATTTGTCTACACAGGTGATTGTCCAATTTCATTGTTCCTAGTTGCCTTCAAATCTTTACATGTACTTGTGTTTTGTATACAGGTGTCCATCCAGGATTTGTCTTTCCACCTACCCGATTTGTCTCGTAGGTGGTTTGCCAATTTCCCTTTTCCTAGTTGCCTTTAGATGTTTGCATGTACATGTGCTTAGTAGATAGTTTCTAGGACAAAGATTTCCTCAGCCACTTTCCCGATTTGACTACACAGGTGGTCTGCCAGGATTTACCTATCCACTTGCCCGATTTGTCTCTAGATTTCCCTTTTCTGCGTTGCCTTTAGATGTTTGCATGTACATGTTCTTCGTAGATAGTTCTCTGACCAAGATTTCCTGAACCATCTGCCCGACGTGTCTACACAGGTGGTTGGCCAGTTTCCCCTTTATCTAGTAACCTTCCAACGTTTGCAAGTAGTTGTGTTTAATGTAGAGCTGTCTAACGAAGATTTCCGTACCCACCTACCCGATTTGTCTACACAGGTGGTTGGCCAGTTTCCCCCTTCTTTAGTTACCTTATGATGTTTGTAAGTAGTTGTTTTTAGTGTTGAGCTATTTGAAGAGGATTTCCCCATCTACTTGCATGATTTGTCTGCATAGGTGGTTGGCCAGCTTCACTGTTCCTGGTTGCCATCAAATCTTTGCATGTACCTCTATTTTGTATACGGGTGTCCAGCCAGGATTTATCTATCCACCTGCCCAATTTGTTGCATAGGTGGTTTGCTAGTTTCCCTTTTTTCTCGTTGCGTTTAGATGTTTGCATGTGCATGTGCTTAGTAGATAGTTCTCTAACCACGATATCCTGAGCCACCTGCCCGATTTGACTGCACAGGTGGTCTGCCAGGATTTGCCTATCCACCGGCCCGATTTGTCTGCATAGATGGTTGGCAAGTTTCCCTTTTTCGAGTTGCCTTTAGATGTTTGCATGTACATGTGCTTCGTAGACAATTCTCGAACCAAGATTTCCTCAATCACCTGCCCTGACATGTCTACACAGATGGTCTGCCAGGATTTGCTAGTCCACTTGCCCGATTTGTTTGCACAAGTGGTTGGCCAGTTTCCCTGTTCCTAGTTGCCTTCAAATCTTTGCATGTACCTCTGTTTTGTATACAGGTGTCCAATCAGGATTTGTCTATCCATCTGCCCGATTTGTCTACATAGGTGGTTGGCAAGTTTTCCTGTTCCTAGTTGCCCTCAAATCTTTGCATTTACTTGTGTTTTGTATACAGGTGTCCAGCCAGGATTTGTCCATCCACCTGCCCGAATTTGTTGGAGAGGTGGTTTGCTAGTTTCCCTTTTCATAGTTGCCTTTAGATGTTTGCATGTAAATGTGCATAGTAGATAGTTCTCCGACCAATATTTCGTCAACCACCCGCCCGATTTGATTGCACATGTGGTCTTCCTGGATTTGCCTATCCACTTGCCCGATTTGTTCCACAAGTGGTTGGCCAGTTTCCCCTTTCTCCAGCTACCTTCCGATTCTTGCAGGTCGTTGTGTTTAATGTAGAGTTGTCTGACGATGATTTCCCTACCCACCTGCCCAATTTGTCTACACAGGGTGGTGGGCCTGTTCCTCCTCTGTTCTTAGTTGCCTTTCAATCTATGCATGTACCTGTGTTTTGTATACAGGTGTTCGGGCAGAATTTGTCTATCCACCTGCCGATTTGTCTGCACAAGAGGTTGGCTAGTTTCCCTAGTCCCAATTTCTTTTAGATGTTTGCATGTACCTTTGCTTAGTGCACAGTTGTCCGAACCCAGATTTCCTAAGCCACTTGCCCGACATGTCTGCACAAGTGGTAGGCCAGTTCCTGCCTTCTCTAGTTACCTTCCGATGTTTGTAGGTAGTTGTGTTTAGTGTAGAACTATTTGACGAGGATTTCCCTATTTGCTTGCCCGATTGGTCTGACAGGTGGTTGGCTAGTTTCCATGTTCCTAGTTGCCTTCAAATCTTTGCATGTACCTGTGTTTTGTATATAGGTGTCCAGCCAGGATTTATCTATCTACCTACCCGATTTTTCTGCACCAAGTGGTTGGCCAGTTTTCCCCTTCTCAGTTGCCTTTAGATGTTTGCATGCACATATGCTTAGTAGATAGTTGTCCGACCAAGATTTCCTCAGGTACATGCCCAACATGTATGCACAAGTGGTTGGCCAGTTTCCCCTTTTCTCTATTACCTTCCAATCTTTACAGGTAGTTGTGTTTAATGTAGAGCTGTCTGACGAGGATTTCCCTACCCACCTACCCGATTTGTCTACACAGGTGGTTGGCCAGTTTCCCTGTTCCTAGTTGCCTTCAAATCTTTTTCTGTTCCTGTGCTTAGTACACAATTGTTCGACCAAGATTTCCTCTGCCACTTGCCCGATATGTTTGCACATGTGTTTTGCAGTTAGCTGTGTTTATTGTTAAGCTGCTGACGAGGATTGCCATGCCCACTTGCCCGAGTTGTCTGCACAAGTGGGCATGGCCAGTTTCCCTGTCCCCCTGTTGCCTTCAAATGCTTGCCCATACATATTTTTAGTACACAGGTATCAAACCTAGATTTCCTCAGTCCCCTGCCCGATTTGTCTACACAGATGGTTGGCCAATTTCATCCTTCCCCAATGGCCTTCGAATGTTTGGATACAGGTGGCCGACAGGATTTCCCATGCTACCTACCCGATTTGTCTACCTAGGTGGTTAGCCAGTTTCCCCATTTGCTAGTTGCCTTCAGATGTTTGCATGCACCTATGATTAGTACACAGGTGTCTGACCATGATTTCCCTGGCCACCTCCTTGATTTGACTGCATAGGTGGTCGTCCAGGATTTGCCTATCCACTTGCTGGATTTGTCTGCAGAGATGGTTGGCCAGTTACCCCGTTCCCTGTTGCCTTTAGATGTTTGCATGTACCTATGCTTAGTACACTATTGTCCAACCAAGATTTCCTCAGCCACCTGCCCGATATGTTTGCATAGGTGGTTTGTCAGATTTCACCCTTTCCCAGTTACCTTCTGATGTTTGCAGGTTGTTGTGTTTAGTGTAGAGTTGTCTGAAGAGGATTTCCCTACCCACTTGCCCAATTTGGCTGCACAGGGTAGTTGGCCAGTTTCCCTGTTCCTAGTTGCCTTTAGATGTTTGCATGTACCTGTGTTTAGTATACAGGTTTTCGCCCAAACACCTGCCCAATTTGACTGCATTGGTGGTTGGCAATTTTTCCCGTTCTTAGTTGCCTTTAGATGTTTGCATGTACCTGTGTTTAGTATATAGGTGTCCGGCTAGGATTTGCCTATCCACTTGCCTAAAGTTTGTTTTTAGAATTACGTGTGGCTTGATTCCTTGAAAAAGTACGTAGGCAACCTAGCTTGAACCTAGGTGCAGCCATCAGGTTAGGCTTTTAGTAGTATGTTTAATTTTGTCTAAATAGATCTTGATAACTTGTCAATGTTGTTCTAAGGGTTTGAGACCCGATTTGGTTTGATGAGTGATTTTTGTCGTGCAAAGGGCCTGAGGTCCATTTAATCTTTTTTTAATTGATGTGGCTTATAGTTTGTGTATGCTGAATGGTTGGTAGATTTAATTGTTTCTTCTTTGCAGGTGGAAATTTTGGGTTTAGAACCAATTTTAGGGAAGACTACCGATTTTCGGGTAAAAGTCAAACCCTAAGGTTGTTTTAGGATTAGAGGAATGATATTTTAGTAATTTGGGCACGACACCTACCAAGTGTCGGACATGCACAAGGTCTGTCATGGATTCCAAGGGAGGATTCGGGGGCGAGTCCTACCAATTGGTATCAGAGCATAAGTTAGTGATTCTCTAGACTTGCACGTTATGTGCACCCTTCGTAAGACAAGTCTAGCTAATACATGAAATATCCTTAAAAAAATTACATCATATGATTGGCTTTTAAGGCATATTTCCATCAATCTCCCACATGCACTCTAAAGCCAATCAGCCATGTATCTAATACCCATCTTCTCAGATGCCGATCCAATTGTAGCTGAGTCATTGGCTTAGTTAGTGGATTTGCTATGTTATCTGTCGAAACTACCTTGAGGATGTTGACTTCTCTGAGAGATATATATTCTCGAATTTTATGGATGCTTTAGTCCATAAATGGACTTTTCCAGCTTGCATACTTTCTGAGACTCAGTTTTAGACACAAACCCTTCAGGTTGATCCATGTAAAGTTCTTCCTGAAGGTAACCATTCAGAAAAGCCGTTTTGATGTCCATTTGCCAAATCACATAGTCGTAATGTGCTGCTGTTGCAAGCAAATTCCGAATGGACTTTATCATGGCCACGGGCGAGAAGGTTTCTTCATAGTCTATCCCTTTTCTCTGCTTGTAGCCCTTAGCTACTAATCTAGCTTTGTAGGTTTCCAATTTACCGTCCGAGCCTATCTTCCTCTTGAAGATCTATTTATTTCCAATAGGTACAATGCCTTGTGGCAGATCGACTAGAGTCTAGACTTGGTTGGCATACATAGAATCCATTTCAGATTTCATGGCTTCCTGCCATTTCTTTGAGTCAATGTAGACATAGTCGCAGTGTAGTTAAAGGGATCATCCTTTTCTTCATTGTCACCAATGAGATGTAACTCACCAATGATGTCATGAAGCAACCCATAACTTTGGGGTGGTTGGATCACCCTACTAGATCTACGTGGAGCTTGTGCTACTTGAGGTTCAAGAATTGAATTGTCAGATTGTTGAGTGGTGATTTGTGGCTCATTAGACATTTCTTTGACTTCTATCTCTGTTCCTCTTGACCTATCTAGAGCAAATTCCCTATCAAGTAATTTGGCAAACTTTGCGACAAACACCTTTTGTTCGTCAGGTTGATAGAAGTAGTATCCACAAATCTACACTTAACAAACCTAGCTTCAAGCTATCTTGAAAGAACCCGACCCAAATTCCACTTTGGAATCCGTGTCGAACCGTGTGCGTGTCTAACACCTAGCATGTGTTGGGCACGAATGACCAATATACCCTTCTTGCCCTAATCCAAAAACTACTTTAGGGTTTGACTTCTACCTGAAAACCAGCAAAGTCTCCCCTGAAAAAGGCTCAAAACCCAGAAATCTACTTACACAGCAAACTCAATTAATTCCCAAGCATTCAGTAAGCACAAGGTATAAACCACACTCCAATTAGCTTTAAATGGGCTTCAGCCCCTTCTTTACCAACATACGATAGTCAGCAAAATAATCTTGTCATAACTGAACATAACAAACAAATCAAAAACCAACTCGCAGAACTTAGGGGACACGAGGTCAGCTCGAGATGCATTCCTCATAGAACTCAGGGGACCCACGTCGACCTAAGACGAATTCCTCGCAGAACCCAGGGAGATATACTAAACTTGAGAACGCAAATCCTTGCACCACATGGTTCAGGCGTCTCCAATACTCGTGGGGCAATGTCATATGCACGTAGACAAATTCATCAATTCCCCTCACAGGACTCAAGGAGATATACTTAACTTGAGAATGCAAATAATCCGTCAATTCCCCTCGTAGGATTCAGGGAGATATACTCAATCTAAGAATGCAAAATAATCTGAAGGCAACCATATGTCCGATGACATTCAAAAGGCAACTGTATGTCTGAAGACATCAATATTTCCAAAGGCATCTAGGATGTTTGAAGACATCAATATTTCCGAAGGTAACCAGGATGTCCATAGACATCAATATTTTCGAAGGCAACCAGGATTCACAAAGACATCAATATCTCCAAAGGCAACACAATCCAATTATTAATCCATTTAACACATATATTAAAATAAACATAGATATATCATGCTTGGAAAACATAAAAGCTATAGAATAAGAATTCATAACAGTTAATAAAACTCTCAAAGTAAAATACCAATTTAAAACAAATAACCAAAACACAACACCTCATAACCAAAAGGATCTCGATTAGGCCAACGAGGCCCACCAACTAGATCAATTAGGCCAACGAGGCCCACCCACTAAATCAATTAGGCCTGTGGGGCCTAGACCTCTGATTTCTGATCCGAAAGTTCCTATAGGTCCAACAAAGTCTACTAAACAAGTCCTAAAAGTTTGATCTCAATCGAGCGGTCAAATCTAAGCCAATCGCACTAAGTTTAGGCGATCGCTTCGCCTAAACTTAGAATCATTGACTCGGAGTATCCGGGACTCCGAATTCTCGATCAACAAGTTCGTACACGATCCTAAAGGTACAGAGAACAACATATTGAAATTGGGATTTAATCGAATTGTTCGAACCTATCGAACCCGGATATCGCATAATAGGTGCATATTCATTCGACTGTCAAACGATAACCAAATGCAAATCCGAACATATCATCGTGCTCACAATGACAAGGAAAATATAGAACTCAATGGGCCACCACACAGTGGCCTATGCACCGTCACCCACTGTCGGCAACGCATGGGTATCTTGAGAAATTTTCGTATTTCTCAAAACAAAATTTCACGAAACACCCTACAATACCTATACCAATATATTCAGACTAACTAGAGGATCAACTTTTGTTCTTGGACCACGGCAAAAAATTGACTAGAACTCGGCCAAATATAGATTTAAGAATTGATATGCAAAACCTCAAAATCAATCCATTCTAAGTACATAAACAGGTAGTGCGTGATGAGTATATGAAGTTTTGTACCTCATTCGATGAAAACCATCGCCTGAAAATGCAAGAACACCGCCGGAAAAACCTAACTCTTTCTCAGCTTCGATTTGAGCTCACCGTCAGCAAATTGGATCGGGTCTTGGGTGGGTTTTGTAGAGGAGGACGAGAGGAACACTTTTCGTGATGGACTTGGAAGGCACTAGATTCAGCAGGTAAACTGCAGTGAGGAGTGCGTATCCCTAAATTGTGAGATGAGGAAACTAGAACACATGCATTCATCCTATGAACTCACTAGAACATTCATATGAACTCAAGAACACACAAAACACAAAAATTATATTTTCAAGTGTCAAATTTCTTGGAGATAAAAATGGCTATCAACATAGAAATTTTACAATGCTCAAGCTAGCATTGAAACATCATAAAACCCCCAAAAATCCAATATGGCCGAAACCCCTTTTCTATCCATTTGTTCAAAACTTTCATGCCTTCTCTTAAAACATCTATAACACTTAAAGATGCAAGACTTTTCAAATAATGAAACAATCAAGGCACACAACACATAACATTTATGCCACAAAGAACTTTTACCCATATTCATAAACAAAAACCCAAAATGGTACAACTTATCACTTGACCTTGGCTCTAATACCAATTGAAGGAAACCTTTAGAAAATCATGAGTTTCATTTGAACATCAACATAGAAAACAAAATCATGGCAACGGAAGCTTAAGCATGCATCTATGAGTTCAAAAACAAAAACTTTTTCCCATGAATCCTTTAAGCCAAGTGATAGTTGTACTATTTTCCGATAACATACTTCTAAGAAGATTGGAAGGAGGAGTTACCCTTGGGGTGTGTGCTGTCAACCCTATGATCGAATTTCACCGAAGTTGTTGAAACTTGAATGCCTCCTTCAAAATCTCCACCTTGAGAGGTTCTCCAAAAAGTCAACAGAGTAGGTAACCTCTAAGTCTTTTCACCAACTAGAGCTTGAGAAGAAGATCATGAGCTTAGTGAGAAGATGACGCTAGTAATCCCTCACTAAGATAGTGTTGTCTGCCGCGCAAATCTCACGGCCTGGATTTCCGGGCCGAGGGGATATGCGTTGACACGCGGCTTCCTGCTTTTGGATGCGGTGCGGTTGTGCGCGGGCGTGCCAGCACGGTCTCCCGTGCGTCGAGATGGTTGATGTGGTGGTTAAGTGGTGTGCCTGTTTGGACTCGTCTTCTAATCAAACGATTGTAGCCAAGAGAGGAACTAATCTCGGCTGTCAGGTTCACGGCCTGAGCTACAAGGCCGTTTCGTGGTGGTGTTGGTGGTGGGTTTTGGGCGGTGCTCCGGCTCGCTGCTCAGTGAGCGACGGTCGTATGATATATGGGGTGAATGAGCGAATAACAAAGATGGTGCTCCGGCGCCTTGAAAATCAAGGGTCGTATGATATATTGATGAATGGATTTTCCTTACAGTCTAACACTACTTCTAGGAAAGCAAGTAAAGATATTGAAAGTGCATTATAGGAAAATATAAGTTGCTCCGTGGGAGGCTTTGGTTTGGTGTTTGAACCCTTTGAATGTAGCTTGAGCCTTGTATTTATAGGAAGAGTCCTTGGAGGAGTAATCGAGGCTTAAAATCTGCATGGTGGAGCCTGATTAGAGCAAGTGGGTAGTCTAATCGACATTTGGGATCGTGAAGTATGGTGGTATGACCCCATAAATCCTGGTGAATCTCGCCTGCCGCCCTGATCGTGGGTTCTGCGCTTCTGGCCGTGGAGACGCATTTATTGTTCTGATAGCTGGTGACCTAATCTCTCAAGCTGCAAGAATTCTTGTGAGAATGTCTACGTCTAATCACTCTGTTTTCTGTCGCCAATCTCTGACTTCAGTCACTTCTCACCTTCTCTCGTGCATTAAATGTTTATTCGTGGCCAGTGGGTTTGCTGCAATAAACAGAGGCACTACTTCATTAAATTAAGCATGGGACCCTGTTATCACGTGATGATTTGACTTTAATACCTCTGGCCGCGATTTTGCTCGGCCTCGGCCTGGCTTACAATTGAGGCCGAGATGATCGTGCCTTAGCACTTTTCTTTTGTTTTCAGGAAGGCCAAACATCTTGGCGAAACGCTGTGTTTCAGTTTACGAGCAAGTGCTAGGGCCGAGAAGGGGCTCCTTCGGCCGGTTCATGGTCGTGATTTATTAGGCACAAACAAGTGTTGAGGCCCAAAAAAGTCACGAGAAGCCCAAAGACATTTAAAGCCTAATATAACATAAAATGTTGGTCATGCGTTAATCCAAGCTGTATTTTGTGAATTAATTCATTAAATAAATAATAGTGCCCATGCCATGCGAAGCCAATAATACATTTTTCATATGTCAATCACCTATCAAGCTCACATGAACCCAAGTCATGTGGTTTACGTGGCTTGCATGAGGGATTGTGGTGTGGAAGGTTACAGAGGTCCACAAGGCCCACGGAAGCTCTTGGATAATGGAGACTTTGGGCTAGCTATTTGGGAGCACCAAAGTCCAAGCCCATTACTTAGAGTTCTCCAATGTGGGTAAGCAAATGAGATATTTTCCAAGCATTTCCTTTTATCCATAGGAAATAGTCATTTTCCAAATGCCTAGCTTTACCCGTTGGAAATAAGCCTATTACCCATTGGAAACAAGCCAATTCCGACACTTCCCTTTACCCATAGAAAATAGTCATTTTCCAATGCCTAGCTTTACCTGTTGGAAATAAGAATGTCCCAATGCTCCCTTTTACCCATAGGAAATAGACTAGCTCCAACACTTCCTTTTACCTATTTACGCACCGAAAAAACCCCTAGATTGCACCATTACATGTACCTCCCCTTGGATACGATGGATACTTGGATACATTCGACACACGGTAACTCTTTGGAGGTGTCGAGATCCGGGCACCATTGACAGGGTGTGCGTAGAGCCCTTGATAGGGCTGACTGCGCGCGTAAGACTTATTTCATCCGCACATGTATTGAGGATTATGTCGTGCTTGTCTAGGGAGTAATAGTCCTCCAGTTGGACTGCTCGTCCTTAGTCACTTGAGTAAGGAGGATTCTGCCATGTGGTCTAGTTAAAAAGTCCCCATGTTGGATTGTTTTTCCCCGGTACATGACGATGGTGTGGTGAATGTGTGTGTGTGTATGTGTGTGTATATATTTATATGTGGATATATGTGTGAATTTATTTCTAGGTTGAGGTTTCTTGAGCATGTGCATTAAGAATACTTTGCATAGGTATGAACATTTGAAATGACGTTCAGAATTTAGATTGGATATTTGGAGATTACTTGGCATATTGTATTTTTGCAAGGGTATGGTTGCAGGAAAAATGATTTTGTGTTTTGATGATTATATTTTATATTAACGGGTTTACTTTGGTGGTGTTGAATATACGGTTTTACAATAAGGAATAAATTAACAAGTTTACATTGTTTTCCAAGAATTTGAGAAGTATTAATTAAATGGTTTTCCTTATCGTATGTCATGATATGAAATTTTACTGAATTCAAATATTTTCTAGTATTGGATGATATTTCCGTACGTTTTTCCGAAGAAATCCATTGCATAGTGTTTTGGGCATTATTTTCTAAAACAGAGGGGGTTATTTATGTTGAATACAAATTATGTTTAACTCTTTGTTTTCGTCCACTCACATTTTCTATTTTGCACCCCCCAGGTTCTAGGCATCAGAGGTCGAGACCACCACGACAAGGCATCATCGTTGTCCGCTCTGTATGAGTGTCCTGCAACATGTCACTTACAACTCAGAGAACATCATGGAGAATGGTAATAGTCAAAAACATGTCACTTACAACTCAGAGAACAGCATGAAGAATATGTTTTTGTGAGAATTGATAATGCCCTTGTATTTGATAGAGGTCACGTGTTTAGCTGAATACGAATGATTGTCAAAATTTTCATCTTTTCTATATGGTTTTGAATGTATGGCTGATGTCTCGTATGATTCTTAATTGTAGATAAAGGATGGGATTCATTGCTTAGTACCAACAGATGGCAAGACCCTAAAGGTCGATGATAAGAGCAGTGATTTTTTTATTTTTTTATTTTTAGTATTTTTTTGATGTGAAAATAGAGTAGCTAATAGTACTATAGAATGTTATGTAATAATATTTCTTCAATTCTTATATAAGTTGTTGTACCTTATTTATATGATAATGAATAATGATCTAGCATTTTCCTTTACAAAATAACTTTATAAGTTCATTCACAAGAGAGACTTAAAAAAACAGGTGATAAGAAACAACTATAAGTGCAATAACCAGGCAATACTACTACACTACAATGGCAATACGATGGCAATACAAATGCAATAGGGCAGCGATACAATGGAAATAAAAAAACTCCACATTCCCACTATAATTTCATTCCAACAAAGGCTTGGAAAAAAAAGGTGATACCGGGGCACTACGATGGCAATACCAAGGCAATATAGGGCTATACAATGGCAATACAAAAACTCCATACTCCCCTATAATTTTATTTCAACACATACGTGAAAATAGGCGATACATGGGCACTATGATCCTAACAAACGAGCAATACGATGACAATACAAGAGCAAAACGATAGCAATACAAGAGCAATACGACGGCAATACATGTCCAATAAATAGGCAATATTAATACAATGAGGATCAATTACAAAATGTTCCCTAATCCTTCTGTTTGTTCATTCAAAATACATGACACCAAGTGAAACAAAGTACCACAAAATAAACCTAACATATTTAATCTGGTGAGACCATCGTCGCATAATAACTAAACATTTCGAACCTCCTGTCAATCTCATTGTTTCTTTAAAAGATTGGTGTGAAATTGTTGCTCCATTTTCTTCTTTCCTTTGTTTTAAGATATTTCTGTTTGGAGAAAAATAACCATGTTTTTGGAATCTAAAAGATTAGGTACTCTTGGTGTGAGTGTTTTCTGATTTGCAAGATCCAAACTTTATGTATGTAAGTTTACTACTTTTACACTTGAACTTCGGCTGAGTCTGAAATTTGAAAAGTCTTGTATGCCAGCAGTGTATCTATGTCACACATCTTTGTTTTGTGTATTGATTTTGCTATTGTCATAAAATAATTAATTACTTGTTCTCTCTCTTGTTTATAATATCAACACTACAACTGGCACATGCATGCCATTTTATCAAGTGGAAATTATTTGGGCCTTTGAAATTCAAGTTCGTTTTTTATTGCTTGTTTATTCTCATTTTATTTCTTGTTTATTGTCATTCTATTGCCATTTTATTGCTTTGTAGTGGACAGTTAACTTCACTCTTAATAGTGAACTCTCTTCCCTCTTAATAATTTTTTTCATTATTAACTTCATTATATGGAGATTATATTTGTAAACTAAAAGAATTTACACTAGAGGTTGTGTTCTAGTTGTAAATTTAAGCATGGTTGGGTTTTGGTTATGTTTGCAGGTTGTAAATTTGACTTGGAGGCTTGCTTGGTTTCATTTCAGATTATTGGGTTTGTTTTGGTTTGTTTGGCTTGACCAGCTGCAAGCGTATAAGGGATGATGCTTCATGTAAATTCAACAATTAAATAGGAGATTATTGTTTTCAAGTTGTTAATTCTTGAGATACTTTGTCATTTTTTAAGATTACGTGAAACAAAAACATGTATTTAATATTATTGTATAGGAGACCATGTAATTATTTTGTAACCATTAAATGAAATTTTAGTTCAATTTACTTGAAAACTTTGGGATCTCAGCAAGGGACGCGGTCACGTATATGAAGGTTTTGAAACATACAAGACAACAACGTAAGAGTGGTTAAATCTGACGATATAGGAGTGTAAGAATGTGATTCCATTAAGGACGTCACGTCCATTTTATAAATCAAACCCATAGTTGCTTCCCCTACAACAAATTATAATAATTAAGAAAACCAACCCAAAATCAAGGCTTCACTCCATTGTAATGTCACGTGGACTAAGAAGTGGCAACATATATATGCAATACAAAAGCAATACGAAAGTAATAAATAAGCAATAAAGTGGCAATATACAAGCAATATGAAAGCAATAAAAATGCAATAAACAAGTACCTTATGGATGTCTTTGTACTATGTTTTCCAGATTATACAATGTTCTAATTATTGAACTATTGCAATATTTTGTTGCTACAGATAATAAATAGTACATAAAAAATCAATACCCAGAAAATTTGATCTTGTTATAATAATTACCTGAAAAACAATATCTTACACAAATATTAGAAACATAGGCTCCACAAGAAGAATACACACAATGTCTGAGAAAAAGTGTTAAGTTGGCAATAAGTACGTATTTATAGGTTCTATTTGCAAAATGGGTGGGTAAAGATGGTATTTGCATATTAAGTTTGGATGGCAGTGGCATTGAGCATTATTTCCCAAATTAAAAAGCTAAAAACAACAAATTAAAATCAATTATAAAAACCCCAACAGCCACTCTACACCCACAAGCAGGTACCTTTTCCCTCTTCACCTTCAGCCAACCTCCTCTCTACTCCCTTCCCCTCTTTCTCTATCTGCCCTCTCTCTTTCCCCATCAAGCTCAATTGAATTTGTCCAAGTGAAGCAATCACGTGCTGGTATGGGATAGAGGCAACAAAGTGGTGCATCCCTTCGTCTATTCTAGGAGTATTTAAAAATACATTACCTGTGGCTAGGGTTATGTTTTGTTATTTGTTTAAACATACTTTACCTGGGCTTCAAACTTTGTGGACAGTTCATGAGGCACAGAATATGGCATTGAAGGCTGAATTACTAGATAAAGATAAGCGTCCTGGGTCGAGCACTAGTGGTATCAAGAAGAGCAGTTATGAATCCTCTGCTCCATCCATGGAGAAAAACAAGGGTGTGTAGCAGGTTCCTAGGGGGAGTGATATGCAAAATAATTTTACCCCACTCGACATAGGTAGTAGCAGAAATTAGGGAAGAGATTGCAACAAGAGGAGAAATCCTTATACTAGGTCGACAAATGATATTTGT
Source organism: Prunus fruticosa (assembly GCA_018703695.1). Classification (NCBI taxonomy): domain Eukaryota; kingdom Viridiplantae; phylum Streptophyta; class Magnoliopsida; order Rosales; family Rosaceae; genus Prunus; species Prunus fruticosa. The sequence continues at coordinate 12,476,364 of CM031923.1, forward strand.
TATAGGTGTTCCAAACCACGGCATCGCTCCAAGGAGTGCCCAACCCATAACAAATAGGTCAATCTAGCTGAGGCGACTGAAGACAAAGATGAAGAGGATAATGTTGATGCAGATTATGAAGGAGCAAAATTTGCGAATGAGGATGGTGATGAGATGATCAATTTAGTGTTGTAGAGTGTCCTCATATCCCAAAAACAGAAGGCAGGGCAATGCAAAGGGATTTTCCGTAGTAACACCGCTCATCAGCTGATGGATGGTCAAACTAAGGTTACCAACAAAACTCTCGGAAATATGGTTAGTAGCATTTTCAGAGACAGGCCGAAGTAATAGGACATTGCACTGCCAAGGTGGAGTTCGCTTACAACAGTGATGTTCATTCTTCTACAGGAAAATCACCATTTACCATTGTTTACACTTCGGTGCCTAGGCATGTGGTTGACCTAGTCAAGCTTCCAAGAGCCCAGAAGACTAGTGTAGCTGTTGAAAATATGGTTGAACAAGTTGAGACTATGAGGGAAGAAGTGAAGGAAAAGCTAGAGAGGACCAATGCCAAATTTAAGGCTGCCACTAACAAGCGTTGTCGTGTGAAGTTGTTCTAGAAATGAGACTCGTGATGGTTTACTTGAGGAGAGAATGTTTCCCAGTTGGTACCTACTGTAAAATGAAACCTCAGAAGTATGGCCCCTACAAAGTTTTGAAGAAAATAAACAACAATGCCTATGTCGTGAATCTTCCTTCTTCCACGGGCATATCGAGCACTTTCAATGTTGCGGATCTACATGAGTTCCATGATGATGAGTCAATTTATCATAATCATAACTCGGGGTCAAGTTCTTCGGAAGTAGAAGGGACTAATGTAGAATAGATGGTGGAAGAAATCAAAGAGGAGCTGGAGCGACGTGCGCGCATAGGCAAATCGAGTAAACTACAAATTTGGGATCCAAGCTCAAAATCAGGCCAATGATCCGTTGATTGGAAGAGAATGGCATCACGAGTAAAACTCATCGCTTTTCCATGACGTATGGGCTTTTTCCGCCACATTTTAGAAAACTTTTCAGTTTTCCTGCCACATTTCAGCCTTGATCGATTCCGTCCATTGAAACCATAGATTCTCCAACATTAGATTCCCCCAAACCCTCTAAGGTCGTTCAAAATCTGGGTTTGCAGGTACATTCATTTCATCAGACAAGTCGTAAAGAGAAGAGGAGACCGACCGGAAGCATTCCAATTCTGGAGCATTCGACACCAACTAGCAAGCGTGAGTGGTCTGCCATCAAATAGTAGGTAAAAAAAGTCTCTCTCTTGCACGTAAATGGAGCCCCATCAATTGTTAGTCCTAACCAGAGCAAAACCAAGCATAACCGGTTATGTACCTACACGAAATTCTGGTGTTGATTTTTGGTTTTTTAAAACCTGGTTATGTACCTACAGCCTACAAGTTATTTAGTTACTTTTTGAAGTGGAATTGAAAATGGGATTAAAGAACAGTGTAAAAGGGATTAAAGAACAATGTAAAACAGGTTATATACCTACATGTTATTTAGTGTACCTACTCTGGGTTTTTACTGATCACACTCGTTCCTAAACGTGGGTTGGTACTATTGGGAATCTGGTTATGTAGTTTTGCGTCTTTTGTCAAATTGTTTTGTGATTTGAGCCATACTTTTCACACTCTTAGTCTGTTAGGTTTTGGCCCACACAACGTGTTTGATGAATTTCCTCATACATCAGTTCCTTCAATTTGGGCTATAGATGTTAGTCCTAGGCTGAACCTGACTCCAGTTTCTTTGATGGAGGGAGGGGCATTAGCCAAAACACTTTTTCTGAATGAGCCAACAAAACCTGATTACAGTTATCCTAGCTAGCTTGTTAGCCAGCTGATAACACTTGGAGATGTTATTAATTCTAGAGGTGCTCCATAAATATCTATGCAAGTAGAGTAGGCCCTTCATAAAAGGGTTTAGGATGAGCATTACGTAACTAGTATGATTACTTTCAAATTTTAGATTTATCATTCTATATCTCATCATGCAATTTTTCCTCATTTCCTGTTGTGATGGTGTGGGGGTCTTTTTTTTTGCTGGAAGGCTTAGCTGGGGCCGGATGGTCGCTAGTCTTGAATGAAGCCTTCAAGTCCCCGTTTTAGAGTTAGCGAGAACTAGGCCCAGAGCATCCCGAAGGGAAAGCAAGCCCTAGGGGGTACTCTGTTATTCTTCCAGGAGCTCCATATTTTGACTGGGTTCTGGTGCTAATACGTGGAATAGATGGACAGCAGCTCTAGATGGTGTACACTCCTGTTGGGTGGTGTATGGTACTCCTGGATAATGTATGGCACCGTTGGATGGTCTTGTAAGGCGTCGCATTGCGTATGGCATTCTTGGAATGAGTTGATGATGATGTGTTTTGGTTGTAGAGAGATAGGCTTGGCATGAGAGTTTCCTTTGATGAGTTAAGATATTGAGCTTGGCATGAGAGGCTTGTGGTGTGGGAGCTAAGAATCCATAAGTTTAGCAGGAGAGAGTAACTTGCTTGAGAAATGAATGATTATGGCAGTGTATTGTGGAATGATTGAATAGTGTTCAAGGCTTGAGGTGATATTATGGAAGAAAATGAGAATGGAGAGGTTAAGGCCTGGGTTTTATGTGTTTATCTAGAGCACGACAGTGCATGGTTTGATGGGTTGTTTGCTGTGGCTAGAGCACGGCAGCAAAAGAAAGGTTACGGCATCAAAATGAAGGTTACGGCAACAAAAGCATGTGGTTTGCTAGAGTACGGCAGCAAAATGGAGGTTTGCTAGAGTACGGCAGCAAAAGAATGGTTTGCTAGTTTGCTAGAGTACGGCAGCAAAATGAAGGTTACGGCAGGCAAAACAAAGGCCAGCGGCAAAGCAGAGGTCCAGCGGCAAAACAAAGGCCAGCGGCAAAACAAAGGCCAGCGGCAAAACAAAGGTCCAGCGGCAAAACAAAGGCCAACGGTAAAACAAAGGTCCAGCGGCAAAACAAAGGCCAGCGGCAAAACAAAGTTCCAGCGGCAAAACAAAGGCCAGCGGCAAAACAAAGGTTACGGCAGCAAAAGCATGGTTTGCTAGAGTACGGCAGCAAAATGAAGGTTCCTGTTTCTGGGTTTGAAATGGCTAAAGCTTGAAGTGTTTTTGGGTGAGCACGCAGCAAGAATGGTTGTTGTTTCTGGGTTCGGAGTGGCTAAAGCTTCGGGTGTTTTTGGGTGTTTCCTTCGGGCCCCGCAGCGGATGCCTCCTCCCCTTCCGGTTGTGTCTCCTCTCCCTTTTATAGGCCTTGGGAGTTCACTTCTCTATGCACGCATGCTACTCCGACATCGAGGTGGTCGCGCATGCTATTCCGGCTATGCACCCTTGTCTCCCAGTTGAGATGACAAAGCTTCTTTATTCTATGTAGGTGCCGGGTGGTTGGTTTTTGGGAGAAAATATAAGGTTTAGGTGTCGTATGGTTGGTTTAGTGTCGTATGGGAGAGGTGCTTCACATATGGGTAGGTGTTGGGGGAAGCGACCGGTCGCAAGGGATGAGCGACCGGTCGTTTGAAGCCGTTTAGAAGAAGCTGGAAATCGAGACCAACGACCGATCGTAAGGTGCATGCGACCGGTCGCGCTGCAGCTGTGTTGTTTTGGATTTTCGATTTTGTGCAAAAGCGACCGGGTCGCCAGTCCTGGCGACCGGTCGCACAGAGAACGTGCTGGTGCTGGGCTTTTCTTTTCTCTCTCTTACCCATTTAGTGGGCTCAAGAAAATGGGCTTGGATTTTGGGGCTCCCAAGCAGCCCAAAAACCTGCATTCTCTTGAACCTTTAATGGGCCTCATGGATCCTTGTAACCATCCACACCACAACCCGCTCAGCAAGCCCCAGGCACGTATGTGGCTTGGGCCCACTTAAGCTTGTCGTGTAATTTGACACTAAAAGGGAGTTGCTTGGTATCGCGTGTTATTGCGTGCTTATGCTTAGGCTATGTTGTATTGCAGTGGCTTGGGCTTTGCATTTAGATAACCCTTGACAGTGCAGTGGGCTATGTGGGCTTGGGCCTACGAAACCTTGTAATTCTTACAAGTTTGCATGTGAAAGTGGTAAACTCATACCACCACCTCCCCACGTGCCAAATTGTAGCCTTGCTTGGCATGGCATGTATGCATCGGCTAGGCTGTTTTTATAGCCTGATAGCGCATTGGGCTTTAAAATATGCATGGGCCTTTCCTATGATTTTTTTAGGCCTTAACAGATGGTTATGTACCTACACGAAATTCTGGTGTTGATTTGTGGTTTTGTAAAAACTGGTTATGTGCCTACAGCCTATAGGTTAGTTAGTTTACCTACACCTGACAATAGGGTCATCAAAGAAAATTGTTGCTTTTGTTATCTAGTGCTTGTACAACAGGTTTTGCTATACATGATTACGTTTTCTTTTTTCTATATATTTTTTGAGATACTCCTCTATAGTGATAACAGTTGTATTCATTTCCTTTAAGTTGGATAAGTAAATTATTCTAATCATTTTTAGTCTACCTATCCAACAAACAATGTTTTTTTTTCCAGTAATAATGTTGGATATTGGGATTACAGAACATTGTGAACATAGGTTAATGACGACCCTTGTTATGTACTGTTTTGTGTTTGTAGGTGATATGGAATTGAACAGGAAAGAGTTTGGAAAAATGCAATACCGATCTGGTTTTGGGCCATTTTTTAATGTTTTTAATAGTTTGAGAAAGAATATTCAGGACGAACATCGAGAAATTATAAGAAAAACACCATTTGGGGGTTGTTGCGTAGATACAGCTGCACCAAAATAGATTCAGCTGCATCCTCAACTTGTGATACTCGCAAGTGCACGAACCGTTGGTAGTATAGCATATGTAAGTGTGAGGTCGATTCCACAGGGATTGGTGATTGAATGATTCAATTCAATTTTCCTACACAAAACAGAAATGAAAACAAAAGAAGGAAAAAAGTTTTGTACAACATTTGAGAACATGGACATTTTTTTGGAGGGAAGAGAAAAATGTTTAAGAACTTTGAGAATTTGATGAAGGAATGGGAGAAGTGTTTGGAGAGTTTAGAAGAAGAGAAGGGAGAAGTGTTTGGAAACTTTGGGGAATTTGGAAGAGAAGAGAGAAAGTGTTTGGGAAGCTTGAGGATTTTGGAAGAGGGAATGTGTTTGAGAACTTTGAGAATTTGGAAGAGAGTGGTTGAGAACTTGGAGAATTTGAGAACTTAGGGGAAGGGAGAGAAAGGTGTTTGTGAAGTGTTTGAGACATGGAGACTTTTAGAGAAGAAAGTAGAGAGATGTTTGAGAATTTAGAAGGAAGAAAATTTAGTAGAATGATCTTATTACAACAATTGAGAACTACAAAGGGAAACTAAGAGAATTTGAGGGAGAGAAGGGAAGGGAGCTCTAGAGAAGTGTTTGAGAGCTCCCCCCTTGGGGTGTTCTTACAAGCTTAGAGAACTTCCCTATTTATAGGCCTAGGGGAAGTGAAAATCTGAATTCAATATTGCTAATGCATACAACACTTGTTTTATAAAATCTGAAATGGTTGATGCACTTGTATTAGAAAATCTAAATTGGGTGATGCACTTGTATTAGAAAATCTTGAATTGGTTGATGCACTTCACCACTAAATCCCACCAGCAGCCCTAGCTCATCTTCATGTCACCATGACCAAGCTTCTAACCAGAAATGATAGCTCATGCCTAGCTCACCATGACCAAGCATCCAACCAGCACATGCTGAGGTCAGCATGACCAGCAACTTCAAGGGCTTACAACTTGGGCTTCTCTTAATCAAATTAGGACTTTAAGCACTCGAAATTGAAGTTCAGAATGTCTTCTTTCCATCCATATGTTATTTGGGCCAATCCAATGTCGGAGGAAGAAGTTAAGGCCGAAACAAATTGCTAACTCATTTTCCGCGCTGATAAGATCTATCCTGAGCATGGTTCTATGTTTGCTAGGTAACGGCCTCCAGATTTATCCAATGGGGCTGAATTTTGGATATGTTATAGTACACACCCATTGGAACAACTTTCATGAAGAATGTGGCCTCATTCGAGCTATGTAGGTTGCTGAAACAAAGCTTGAAATATGACCTACGGAACTGGACTGGCAGGGGGCTGTAGCCAAAATGAGTTTGTCTTTAAGCTCTTCATCAATTCATCCAAATTAGGCCTTAACATGCTTGAATTGCATGAATTATGCTCTCCAAATCCATCATTATTACCTAAAGCTCAATTAACTGAAAGATAAACACAAAAATGATTAAAAGCACAAGTTTAACTCAAAAACATAACCAAATCATAAGCTAGAAGGGTAAGAAATAATATACAATTATGAACCGATCAGGGGTCTTTTCAAAGTTTTTGACAAAGGGCTATTTACTGAAAACATGTGTAAGAAGACATATATATAGATATAATCAGAATAATAAAGTGTTTCAACTTTAAAACTAGGGACTTCACAATTGGTGGTAGGCGTGAAAAGTTCACTGGTTTTGATATTGAGGAATTGTTTGGATTGCCCTATGCTGGTTGTGAGATAAATATTAATAAGCAAAGTTCGAAAGATGATGTAGATTTTGTGAAAAGGAACCTTATAGTATATGAAAGGATTAGCATGCAAAATATTGAGTCTGCAATGTCTAAAGTAGTTACAGGGAAGACACAACAAGACCATGAAGATTTCGTATGTCTTATATGACTGCATTTTTGTATTACTTTGTAGTTCTGTAACAGTGGTAATACAATCTCTTGGAACATAGCTTCGTGCTGTCAAGATGTAAGAACAATACCAAAATACAATTGGGCAAAAGCGACTTCAGACTTTTTGGAAAGGCAGCTTGTGAAAGATTGCAAGAAGCCATCATCCGTTTCTAGTTGTGTTGCTGCATTGCCTGTATGTTTTATAATTATGATAATTTAATTATATTTTTATTTTCATTTCAATTACACAACAGTTCACTAATCCTTGAATGAAAACTAGTTTTGGTTTTGTGAGAAAATTGGGTTAATTGAACCCTTGAAAGACAGAATGGATGTACCTCCCAAATTTGTTAAGTGGGACATACAAGACCTACAATCATCAATGTGCAACATAGATGTTTCTAGTATGACACCAGTGATTGCAAGTATTGGAAATAAAAAAGATCGGGTAATTTAATATTGGGTAGTAAAATATGTTACTGAATACACTCATGTGTCACTAATATTATGTTTTTTAATGCAGGTTCTTGAAGATGTGTCTGGTGGACCGGCTCCTGGTTGCTTGAGATACAAATCACCTAGTGTTGAACCCCAAGTTGGAAATGAATCCAATGTACCTTTGGGAAAAAATTTGAGGTCGTCACCTGTGATCAATGGTGTTGCTGCTAAAGAGGTTTTGTACATATGTATAGTGATCTTTTTATTTTTTATTTTTTTGGATGTACCTGAATTTCTTTTTCTTTTTGCAATGAACCCAAGTGACTAATATTATGTTTTTTGAGCGTAGGTTGTTGAAGAGGTGTGTGGTGAACCGGCTACTAGTTGCTTGACATACAAATCACCTAGTGGTGTCCCCCAAGTTGGAAATGAGTCTAACGTACCTTCACAAAAAAATTCGAGGTTGACACATGTGATCAATGGTGTTGCTGCTAAAAAGGTTTTGTACCTATGTGACTATTTTTTTTTGGTTGTTTTGGTGTACCTAAATTTCATTTGTTTTTGCCGTGGACTTGTTTCTGTTTTAACTATTACATTTTTCTGTTTACCGTGCATGATTTCATTTTGTTGTAGATCAATTATACCAAAATTTTCTATTTGGTTTAATATACTTGCTGTTTTTTGGTTTAACATGTATGGTCTTCAACTGCATTTTGCCATTTCTGTCTAGTATGTAGTTAAATTTTTATTTACTTACCCATTTTTCTTGACTGGTAGGACGTTGTTGAAGATGATTGTCATCAGGTGCCCACTAGTTTGGATTGCAAAACGGGTGTTACTGAATTCCGAAACAAAAATGTGCTTACTCCAAGTACCATCCCAGAGTTTGACCCGTGGAAAATGTTCCAACTCACTAGCACACAAGACATTATTTTACATGAAGATAGCATTGGATGTGGGCATGAAGAGTCCCCCATAACCCCTAAGAATCCCAGGCCTAATATAGAAGGAAGGCAAGAGTGTTCGGTTAATGAAGGAAGAAATCAAGAAGTTGAAATTGAGACTTGAGGACGCACAGGTGCAAGCTGTGTTGTACAATGAATTATGTGTTAATGCTGAACTTGGTATGGCAGATGTGCGCAAGCAGTGTAATGATTTATCAAACAACCTACAACAGCTTCTTGACCGTATTGAACAAGAGAAACGGTTTAAAAATAACGAGTCCTCCCTTGAGCTAAAATCATGGGTAATAAGGCTGAAACATAAACACAGGAGACCAAAACGGTTGCCAGGGTATGTGTATGAAGGGATCAAGACATTAAGGGAGCCTAAAAAGGCAAAGGCAGACGCAGAAAAACGTGCAGTTGTGAAAACCGAACTAAATGAGATTGTCCAGGAACCAACTCTGTACAAAGGAAAACAACAAGAGTCGTGGAGTGCTGATGAATTCAAAGGAAAAAAGAGAATAGGTATTTTATATGGTGGTCATAATGGAGTGAAAAGGATGTAGCAAACATCTACAACTATATTGATCCTTCTTGCATGTCCGTGTGGATTTACCTATCAAACGAAGATCAGGACAAACTTCATCGTTTCCTCCTTTGCACTCAATTCTGGGTGAGTATGTTCACTATATATTTTTTTTCCCCATATATGCATAATATAATTGAATGTCATATGTGTATGTAATGTAATGTAATGTAATTTTATTTTGCAAATTAGGGTACCACTTTGACAAGGATCGTGGTCGGCTATCTATAAGGACGACCTGATGGATTTGCTAACAAAGGCTGCTATAACGTGTAATGTATGTTGTCAAATTTTAATTTTAAATTATTAAACTTTAGTTCATAAATACTTCTGATTGCAGGTCATTGATTCATTCGGGAGACTTTTAAAGACTGAGATAATCAATGATGCATCATTGAAACATATTGCTGGGTATGATCATCCATATGGTCATTGATTCATTTGGGGAAACTCATGATGACAACGTATTGCTAGGTATATATGATCATCCATCTGGCTCTCATTAAATTTTATCAAATCAGATTAGCAAGAAGTTTGTAAGGGGAAAAAATTGATGGCATCTTTTACACGTTAGGGATAGTGTACCTGCACGTCGTTGGGTAATGTTTTTTGTACTGTGGTTTTTATTATAATGTTTCATGTTGCAGACAATTTATTTTTATGCATTCTTTATAATGTATCATATAACCAGCGATTAACCTGTATATATAGTCATTTATAAACATATGTTAGGTAAATAAAGCATAACTAAATGACACTGTGCTTGTTAATGTGTTTAACAATTTGGTCAAATTGTTGAATCCATTAGGAATTCCTGCAAAAGGGTGATGATAACAATATCAGAGTATTCCTGCATGACCCTTTGTTAGAAGCTTTAGCAGGAGCAGATTATGTCTTTTTCCCAATGAGGCATGAAAACCAATTTCATTTCACCTTGTTAGTATTACACAAGGCAGATGAACAATGGTTTCACCGATCCTTGTTAGCTTTAGCAGGATCGAAATTTCCATGTTTTTGGACTACCGATATTTCCGATATCACCGATATTTTAGACCTTGTTCGTAAGTAATGTGGTTAATTTCCTTTCAACTGTAGATTTCCATTGGGCACACTATTTTTTTGAAGTAGGTACAGAACAGGTGTGATCAAAACTGGATGAGGAAAAAAAAACTAATTCTTTTTGTATGCACCTGATCAAACTTTTTTCTTTTTCTTTTTTTCCAGCGCCGAACTGTGGGGTCACTGTGATGTACTATATCTCAACTATCTCAAAGTGTTAGACCATGGCAACTTGTTTTACAGAGAACACAATGAAGGAATATCGTGCGAAAGTCACCAACAAATTTCTTCATGACGGAAAAAGTTGGAAAGATAAATGATATTTTGCAGATGGACAAGATTATCAATTATGATGTCATGACATTGAAACTCCCTAGGGGTTATGACCTGCATGTATGTTGGCATTTGCTACATTTTTGGAATGCGATATTATGTTGGACAAAAGTGTTTTTACGTTTTGTTTTGGTTTATGATTCAGAAGCTTCTGACCAAGCATTGTAAGAATTAGAGGTTTTTTTTTGGACGTGCGGTGTATCTACTAGCATGTCATTTTTCCAGATGCAAATCATGTTGAGGCACTAATGTTTCTTCAGACTAATTATTCCATCCAATTCTACTTTTTGCACTTGCTTGGAATTTTCTGATATTGTACCTGTTGCAGGGGTCCTATCAAGGGGGTAGTCACAAAAAGAAGAAGGGTTTTTAACGATTTTGAATCCATTTTTTATGGTGTACCAGGTGCATGGCGTTTGTTTTGTCTATAAACTATTGTCAACCATAGGCGATAAAGGAGGAAGTTATCCTTCTTTTTGGAGTAGACATTATAAGCAGAGCAGGGTACCTACCATACATTACCCTTCAGATAACCGATTAGTAAGTTCACGTGGCAAGACGTCAAATTTCTTATCAGTGTCAACATGGCGGACCCAGGAATTTTTTAGCAGAGGTGCAATTTTGAAAAAATAAATTGAATATAAACAAATCATAATTGATCATATCACGAGTCGTGCGTTGCGGAGCCTCTTCTTCCTCGAGTTTGCTATTGAATACTTATCATAAGAGCCAAATCAGAAAAAATAAAATAAGAAGCAAATTACAAAAAAAGGGGGGAAAAGAAACCAAAAAAAAAAAAAATGAATTGGCTTTTGGTCAAGAAGGAAAAAAAATGCAGCAATAGAACCAATTGATTTCCTTCTTTTAAAAAACCTTTTGTAATCCTTGTTTGAATAAGAAAGAAAAACATGTTTAAAGATTTAAAGCCCACGAAATGCAGGCCTAAGCATGTATTTAAAGTCCAGGAATTGCAATCCGGTTTCCTCCTCTCTTTTCTTGTTATTTTTTTTGGCCTGGCTCAAAATGACGTCGTTTTGGCCAGAGATGCGCTACGCAGCGCAACAAACATACTTTGACTGAGTTATTTTGCCCGTCCATTAATTTTGGAGGCCTTATACAAAGAGAAATATTAAGGACCTATTTTTATAAATAAAAAAATAGAAATTCACAAATAGAACTGAATTTTTTCCTTACTTAGAGTAAGAGCCCAGTCAATTATGTGCCTTTTGAAAAACATAAAAAAAAAATAATAATAATAGGACGTTAAAATAATAATAATAATAAGGCTTTAGAGTCAAAGCCCAATCAGAACTAAATAACATGAGTCGTGAGGTGACATGAGAGGTAGGGATGCAGAGCACCACCGTCTCATTTTTTTAAATTTTTTTTTATTTGGTTGCAATTGAATAGGATTAAACTATACTAAAAAGTAACAAAACGCCCGTTTCAATTTAAAATCAAACTAAGTCATAAACGGGGCCGTTTAATATGAGAGAGAAACCTAAAAGAAACATCAGCACACAGTCGTCTTCTTCCTCGTGCAATTGCGGCTCTGCAACTCCAAAATTTCAAGGTTTTCCTTGCTTCGTCTTCTTTCTTTGGAGGCCCTTGATTTTTGGGGGCCCTGTGTAGTAGCACAATCCGCACAGGCTATGGGTCTGCTAGAGTTCACAACCACCAATTAAGTAGAGGTGCAATTTCAAGCACCTACAATGGTTTTTCCGCGAGGGGAGGTGCAGCTGCACCTCCTTGCGCCTTAATAGGTCCGCCACCGAGTGTCAATCAAACTTATTCGGACACAATTATATTTAATGACACGGTTGTAATTAATAATCAAGCAACATAACATAATTTAACTGTAACACTATTTTTGTTTTTTAATGAATGAAAAACATATTCTTTCATAAATATATTTTCTCACTGTCATTTGTCTACATCGTGGTTTATCATAGAAGGTCCTGGAATGATTATTTGATTGATTCGGAGGTTTCTTTCCACTCAGATTGAAGGTTATTTCCATCACATATAATTAATTGTCTTTTTGCCACCGTCCATTTCACCACAACCAGGTACACTATGAAGCATGGGAGAGACTAAAAATGGGCAAGGTACCTGCCATTCACTTTTTTTCTAAGTGTGGTGCACATGCTTTCTCACAATGGGCACGATGGGGTGAACTAGTTTGCGTACCAACAATTTAACCATTCAACTAACAATCACTATACAAAAGTATAAAACTAAATATTTGATTCTAAACAAAACAGGATCATGTACAACAGAAACCTTTCTCAGGATATCAAAAGCAAAATATATCATATGACCAAATTGTTTTGTTGATCCACGCCAAATTTGCAACACAATTTACCTATCCAATTAACATACATGGAGTCAACTGTTATCAGTATTGAAGATTTTCTCAAAATTATATAGGTAAAAAAAAAAACCAAAATCATGTATAGGAAAACCTGTTGTAAAAGCCAAAAATATCTTTGATGACCATAATAAAAAAGAAACATCACACAGTGGACCTACAAGATGTCATCATAATAACAGTGTAATAAAACAAAAAGCTTGTTTTGGTAAAACAAGTTTTGGACCAAACAAATATCAAATTTGGGCAGTGCATGTTCTTTTGGTGTGACGACCGAGCCTTCCGCACCTGCTGTTGTGTAGATACAGCTGCACCAAAATGGATTCAGCTGCATCCTCAACTTGTGATACTCGCAAGTGCACGAACCGTTGGGTAATATAGCATATGTAAGTGCGAGGTCGATTCCACAGGGATTGGTGATTGAATGATCCAACTCAATTTCCTACACAAAACAAAAATGAAAACAAAAGAAACAAAACAAGAAGAAAGAATGTACATTACAAGGAAAATAAATTACAACTAAGAAAACATTAAGGAAACTAAGAGAACTTTGAGGAAGAAAGGAAGTGTTTGAGAACTTTGAGGAGAAGAAGAAAGTGTTTGAGAAGTGTTTGGGAGCTTTAGAGAAGGGAGAAGAAAGTATTTGAGAACTTGGAGAATTTGGTGAAGGAATGGGAAATGTGTTTGGGAAATTTGGAGACTTTTGGAAGAAAATGTGTTTGAGAGCTTTGAGGATTTTGGAAAAGAAAAGAAGGTGTTTGGGAAGCTTGAGGAATTTGGAAGGGAAGAGAAAGGTGTTTGTGAAGTGTTTGAGACGTGGAGACTTTTGGAAGAGAAGGGAAATGTGTTTGGGAAATTTGGGGATTTTGGAAGGGAATGTGTTTGAGAACTTTGAGAATTTGGAAGAGAGTGGTTAAGAACTTGGAGAATGTTTATGAACTTGGAGAATTTGAGAACTTAGGGAAGGGAGAGAAAGGTGTTTGTGAAGTTTAGAGAAGAGATGAGAAGGTAAGGAAAGTGGTGTTTGGAGATTTAATAAAAAGAAAATTTAATAGAATGATCTTATTACAACAATTGAGAAACTACAAAGGGAAACTAAGAGAATTTGAGGGAGAGAAGGGAAGGGAGCTCTAGAGAAGTGCTTGAGAGCTCCCCCCCTTGGGGTGTTATTACAAGCTTAGAGAACCTCCCTATTTATAGGCCTAGGAGAAGTAAAAATCTGAATTCAATATGGCTAATGCATACAACACTTGTTTTATAAAATTTGAAATGGTTGATGCACTTGTATTAGAAAATCTAAATTGGGTGATGCACTTGTATTAGAAAATCTTGAATGGTTGATGCACTTCCCCAATAAATCCCACCAGCAGCCCTAGCTCATCTTCATGTCACCATGACCAAGCTTCCAACCAGAAATGATAGCTCATGCCTAGCTCACCATGACCAAGCATCCAACCAGCACATGCTGAGGTCAGCATGACCAGCAACTTCAAGGGCTTACAACTTGGGCTTCTCTTAATCCAATTAGGACTTTAAGCACTCGAAATTGAAGTTCAGAATGTCTTCTTTCCAGCCATATGTTATTTGGGCCAATCCAAGGTCGGAGGAAGAAGTTAAGGCCAAAACAAATTGCTAACTTATTTTCCGCGCTGAAAAATTCCATCCTGAGCATGGCTCTGTGTTTGCTAGGTAACGGACTCCAAATTTATCCAATGGGGCTGAAATTTGGATATGTTATAGTACACACCCATTGGAACAACGTTCATGAAGAATGCGGCCTCATCCGAGCTATGTAGGTTGCTGAAACAAAGCTTGCAATATGACCTACGGAACTGGATTGGCAGGGGGCTGTAGCCATAATGAATTTGTCTTTAAGCTCTTCATCAATTCATTCAAATTAGGCCTTAACATGCTTGAATTGCATGAATTATGTTCTCCAAAGCCATCATTGTTACCTAAAGCTCAATTAACTGAAAGATAAACACAAAAAGGATTAAAAGCACAAGTTTAACTCAAAAACATAACCAAATCATAAGCTAGAAGGGTAAGAAATAATATACAATTATGAACCGATCACCTGCTACATGTTACTGGCCGGAATTGTTCCCCCAAAGATTTGATACGCTTCACCTTGGGTCTCCCTGGTGGTTTCTTTGTCATTGGCGGGTTCACAAAAAATTCCCCCAAATCCTCTTGTGCATGCCTATCAATATCTGGTATGGGAAGAATAGGTATGTCGTAACTCTTTTTAAAATATTCCACCGTGAAAAACTCTTCCACATAATCAAATGGATTTCCATCATTTTTTATTACTCCCACAAATGCATGCACACAGGGAAACCCTTTGATCTACCACATGCAGCAACTACAGGTACGACTCTGCAAGTCTACCATTACAGAGTCCTCGCCATGAACCTCAAACAAGAACTCACTGGAACGACTTACGTCCCAATGACGTCTACTATCCAATAATTCCTCTAACCTTGTCTCCATTTCTGGACATAGGCAAGTGTTCCATTCTTCTGTTGTACGTCGCCTCTGAGCAATCATTTCCATAATTTTGATCCTTATACCATCTATCAACTGGGAAATGGGCAAATGACGCTGGTCTATAATCCACGCATTAAAGGACTCTGTTACATTGGAACACATTTCACCATATTTTTTACCTGGTAATTAGGATTTCATGAGCCAAAGATAGTAGAAAGGCAAAAAAAAAAAAAAAAAAAACTGAGTAGCTGCATAACACTGTAAAATATAATTGTAAGGAACAAACCTCAAAATCTAAAACACTAGCTGTTAAATGCCTATAAAAATATGGCATTTTTTAGGGTACACCAAGTGGCTTCAATGGTATTTAAACATTTTACCTGGGAAGTAAGCAGCTGACCAATTTTCTTTCGGAAGGTTTTTCAAAAACTCTCTTATTACAGCACCACCCTCCTCCTGCAGCGTTCTCATATGCATTTTGAATGCGTCCTCAGTTGGAGCATATGCACACTTACCAAAAAGATGAACAATCCAATCACGATATGTCTTTCCCAATGATGATGGATACTTGGCAAGGACATTGTGTTTCAAATGGTGGAAGCAAAATGCATGTGGTGAGTGTGGGAACACGGATGGTAGTGCTTCAAGCCAACCTTTGTTACGATCAGATATGAATGTAATAGTCCCTCCTTGGGGGCTGACAATTTCTGCAAGATTTTGCAGGAACCAGGTCCAATTTTCTTCATTTTCGGAATCAACGACTACAAACGCTAAAGGATACATACTTGTTTTTATCATGACAATATTAGATCATAACAATTTTTTGTACTGGTAGATAAGTCACAAACTGAAATTAGCCTTTCAAGATACGTAAATAGCAACAACAAAAAAGAACCAAAAATGACCGAGTGGGTGCTTCACATTGTAAATAGAATGCTTAGTAACAAACCACAAAATATAAAACACCAATACACAAAAAATTATCATAGTTTACCTACAGAGAGTGGCGTAAAATTGAATTTAAATTTTTTGGTAAAAGCCACTTGTTTCATTACCTTGGTTGCCATTTTTCCCAGTAGCAGCAAGCAAGTGCCCCTTATATTTGTTCTTGATAAATGTCCCATCAAGGAATAATAATGGCCGGCAAAATCTAAATCCTTCTATGCAAGCATGGAAGGAAATAAAAAACCTTTTGAATCTGGATAACTCTGCGTCACACTCCAACATACAACGTGAACTAGGGTTTGAGCTCAACACCGCTCCTACATACCAAGCTAGGTGTTTATACGACAATGACTCATCACCATGGACCCTTTTCTTTGCTAATTACCCATACCACGCATTGTGATAAGAAATGTCCAACCCATAGTTTTTCTTGAAATCCTTGACAATTTCGATCGGTTTAATCAATGGTTTAGATTGGATTTGGTCAACCAAAACAGAGGACACAATTTTCGAAGACATCATGCTGCTCGTACGTTCACAGATGCGTCCCTTGCAAGTGTGTTCGTTGTTCAGGCTCCGAATGTAAAAAAACCCATTTGCAGGACACAATGACGCATGCACACGCCAACTACAACCATCAGACACTTTTTTAGAACACTGGGCAGTCACTCTCTCTTTTTCATTTTTAAGGTACCTAACCTTAAAACCTTTCTCAATGGCGTACTTGCACAATTTTTCTCTAAACTCAATAACCCCACCAGTAAACTTCTGACCCACATGATTGATGTAGTTCTTCCAAGAATGAGACAAGTATGTATGACTAGAAGGTGCTGCGTATTTTCCAATGAAATCGTCCTCAACAGTATGCATATTACCATCACCACCAAACACATCATCAACACTATTTTGCTTCTCAGGTTGTAGAAAGTCCTTAATAGCAATTGTAATTGTATATTTCTTCTCATTCATCAAGGACAGATACATTACACGCACATCTAAGTTAGTCTCTAGTACACATGGAGGATGATTCGAGACAAGGTAAGTCATCTCAAATGCCCCAACCTCAAGCTCATTGAATCTTGAACATATATTAGAACACAACAACATTAAAGTTGTGTCACTTTGAAGTGGAATCGAAACTGTCTTGTCCTTAAACACACATCTTCCAAATACGACAGGTTCCATTTTTGCTGTAACAAAGAAAATAATGATTGTTAGTCTTAACTTGCAAACTAATGTACCTACCCAAGTATCCAACATTATTATAGGGAAAGAAAAATCATTGTTTGTTGGATGAGTAGACTATATATATGATGAGAATAATTTACCTAACCAACTAAAGAAAATCAACACAACTGTTATCAGTATACATGAGTATCTCAAAAAATTAATAGAAAAAAAAAACGTAATCATATATAGCAAAGCCTGTTGTAAAAGCACAAGATAATAAAAGCAAAAAATTCATTTGATGACAATGATTATTAAAAAAAAATCACAGTCTGCAAGATGTCAAAATAATTTAATGACCATGTAGGTAAATTAATAATGATGGGAATAATTTACCTAATTGAAAGAAAATAAACACAACTGCCATCAGGATACAAGAGTATCTCATAAAATGATACATAAACAAAACCACTTGGGAGTTTCATCAAACACGTAGTGTGCGACAAAACCTAACAAACTAAGAGTGTGATCAGTATGGCACAAATCACAAAATAATTTCACTAAAGGAGCAAAACTACATATCCAAAACCAGGTACACTACGAAAATTAACTTCAAAATTAACTTAAAAAATCCACCTGCTGTAGGTGCATAACCAGGTGTTAAAAAACCAAAAATCAAACCCATCCTGTTTCGTGTAGGTAAACTAATGATGGGGATATATATGCTATAGGTACATAACCAGATTACTTTTTTCTATGTATATATATGCTGTAGGTACATAACCAGATTTTAAAAAAAAACCAAAAATCAAACCCATCTATTTTTGTGTAGGTACATAACCATGTTTTAAAAAACTAAAAATCAAACCCATCTATTTCATGTAGGTAAACTAATACCCCTGGTTTTGCTACGGTTAGGACTAACAATGGACGGGGCTCCATGTACATGCAAGAGAGAGACTTTTTTACCTGCTATTTGACGGCAAACCACTCACACTTGCTAGTGGGTGTCAAACGCTCCAGAATTTTCAAATGGAATTTCAATACCTGGAATTTCTTCAACGGCAACAAAAGAAACCCCTCCCTCAACAAAAAATCCACCTTTAGGAACCCTAATCAAAACACCAATCTCCAAACTAAAACCATAATCAAAACATCTGACTAAGCAAATCAACCCCATAATCAAAATGGATAATTAATTGCAGACACAAAACCTGGAGAGGATTACTACAATAAATTGGGGGACCAAAAATTCAAACACCAGCCTCTTACACGCTGAATTGTAAATAGGTGTATTTTGGGAACTTGAAAAACATAATAAATCAGATATGTAGCTTAATAAGGTAATTTGATGAGTTGGATCCTAGTCATGGGTTTTGGTTGATAAAAACAAGGTATTATTTGTAGAAGCAAAAAGTGAAGGGTTGTAGGTAAGTCAAATTGAATTTGAAGGGGGTAAGACAAATTTGCTAAAAAAAAACCATAACACCCAACTAACAGGATATTTAACGTCCAAAGCTCTTTTTTTTTTTCTCTTCTTCTTCTTCGTGTTCTGTCCTCTTCTCCTTCTTGCTTCAAGTTATGTCCTCTTCTCTTTATTTACGTTCATATTCATGTATTATTGATGTGTAAATTTATGTTTGTCATTTATTTGATGGGAAGATTATAAATCTTTTGTCTTTTTCATGGAGATTATAAATACTTCTTCAATTCTATTTCCTACATCCTTTCTTTTCTTTTCTCTTTAGCACTCTAGTTAGCTAGATGATGGCATAATGGTTTATGCAAGGAGAGAAAAAAAAGGAGAAAGTGAAATAAATAAATAAATAAATAAAGAACAAAACAAAACGTGAATAAGAAGGAGAAAAAAAAGAAGAACAAAACATGAATAAGGAGGGAAAAAAAAAACAGCCGGACGTTAACTACTTTTAGTTGGGTGTTAGGGGTTTTTATTCTTTTTTTAATTAGGAGTAAATTGGGTTTTTGTTTTAGGATTTTATGTCAACTTTTAAATCCCTTAGATTAAATTTTAATGAGGTGGCATATGGAGAATAAAAGTAAAGTAGATCATAATAGAGAAAATAAGAGCAAGGGATCCGGATCCTATCAAATAAACCTTGAAGTTTCCTCATATCTTCCTAATGGATTACAGAGTTCCATGTTCTAGGCTAAGGTTTTAGCCATTTATTTGTCACGCTGCATCAGTTTAACAACATCCTACTGGAAAATACCACAAAACTTGGAGCTTAGTTAGTATATTGGAAGATACACATGTTACATTATCATAAGTGTAGCTCTAATATTTTAAATGAAACAGAGAAGACCTTACAATATTGTAAAACAATAAATGAAAACAACGACACCCAATAGATGACGGAACATAAAAATACCCATTAGCTAAAGCAGAAGCATGGTATAACCACAATTCCGAAAGTGAATTAAGTAAACATGGGCATGTATTTTCCATATAGCCAAAAGGTCGTAATTCAGAAATTGAATCAATCAAACTAAAAGATAGCTACAAATTAAGTAAGGGTTAGATACAGCTTCACCAAAATGGATTCGAGTTGCATCCTCAGCTTGTGATACTCGCAAGTGCACGAGCCGTTTGGTAGTATAGCATATGTAAGTGCGAGGTCGATCCCACGAGGATTGGTGATTGAATGATTCAATTCATTTTCCCTACACAAAACAGAAATGAAAAAGAAAGGAAATAAATAAAACAAGGAAGGAAGAAAATAACTAACTCAAGTAGATAAGTTCCCAAGTTCAATTAGATTAATGGATTGATTCTAGCTAATGTATGATTAAGCCATGGTGTGTGGTCATAACCTTGTGTTCCTAATTCCCTAATTTGATCATTTGTTGTCTAACCTAAAATTAAGCATTAGGAACCCATTAAGCATAGAAGAACAATTTAAACAACCAAGCATGTATCTAATCCCTGTTGTCGAATGTCCATACATACTCTTCCTATTCATAGTTCAATTCGAATTAAAGCATGGTGTATACTCTTAATTCAAACCAAGATAGCTAACATGCAAGCCTAAATGGTGATCAATCATTCAAACAAGCATATTAACTTATAAGCATAATGAATAAGAACATGAACCATAATTGAAACTTGGAAACTAATCAAACTTGAATACTTAAGATAGAATATACATTACAAGAAAAATAAATTACAACTAAACAATTGAGAACATTAAGGAAAAGCTTAGAGAATTTCAGCACAAAGATTTCATTATAACAATTGAAAACTAGAAAGAGAAACTAAGAGAATTTGAGGGAGAGAAGGGAAGGGAGCTCTAGAGAAGTGTTTGAGAGATCCCCCCCTTGGGGTGTTATTACAAGCTTAGAGAACCTCCCTATTTATAGGCCTAGGAGAAGTAAAAATCTGAATTCAATATGGCTAATGCATACAACACTTGTTTTATAAAATCTGAAATGGTTGATGCACTTGTATTAGAAAATCTAAATTGGGTGATGCACTTGTATTAGAAAATCTTGAATGGTTGATGCACTTCCCCAATAAATCCCAGCAGCAGCCCTAGCTCATCTTCATATCACCATGACCAAGCTTCCAACCAGAAATGATAGCTCATGCCTAGCTAACCATGACCAAGCATCCAACCAGCACATGCTGAGGTCAGCATGACCAGCAACTTCAAGGGCTTACAACTTGGGCTTCTATTAATCAAATTAGGACTTTAAGCACTTGAAATTGAAGTTCAGAATGTCTTCTTTCCAGCCATATGTTATTTGGGCCAATCCAAGGTCGGAGGAAGAAGTTAAGGCCAAAACAAATTGCTAACTCATTTTCCGCGCTGAAAATATCCATCCTGAGCATGGCTCTATGTTTGCTAGGTACCGGACTCCAGATTTATCCAATGGGGCTGAAGTTTGGATATGTTATAGTACACACCCATTGGAACAACGTTCATGAAGAATGCGGCCTCATCCGAGCTATGTAGGTTGCTGAAACAAAGCTTGCAATATGACCTACGGAACTGGACTGGCAGGGGCTGTAGCCAAAATGAGTTTGTCTTTAAGCTCTTCATCCATTCATCCAAATTAGGCCTTAACATGCTTGAATTGCATGAATTATGTTCTTCAAAGCCATTATTGTTACCTAAAGCTCAATTAACTGAAAGATAAACACAAAAAGGATTAAAAGCACAAGTTTAACTCAAAAACATAACCAAATCATAAGCTAGAAGGGTAAGAAATAATATACAATTATGAACCGATCAGTGAGAGAGAAACAGATTGTGAGGGTAGTGTTCTAAGGGGGTTTCCTTCTTTGTAAACCAAAGTTGTAACCTATCTTCATTAGTGAAAGTTCTCAAGGAGATCACCAAAGAGGAAGTAGGCAATTTGCTGAACCTCTATAAACACTTGTGTCATTTCTATTTTGGTTAAATTTCTGTGTGTGTGTAAGACTCATCCATCATTGAGTTTGTCACAAAGTTCATCAACAACAAGGTCCTAAGGGGAAGTGAGTTAGTATTAATTCACAACAAGTGGTATCAGAGCTGTGTTTTGGCAGCTGGGCTAGTTCTTCTTTCGGAGTGCTAGTGTGTTGAAGATGACAAGTGAACAAGAAGTTGAGAGTGGTAGCAGTTCACAGCATGTGAAGCAACCACAGGCAGCAAGCATGAAGGTGGAGCTAAAGCCTTTCACAGGGAAGGAGAACTTCACTCTTTGGCAACGAAGGATGAGGTCAGCTCTTACACAACAACATCTCCATGTTGTGTTAGTTGGCAAGGAAAAGAAGCCAGCAGACATGAAAGATGAGGAGTGGAGTGTACTTGACGAGTTAGCTAGAGGAGCCATCGAAAACTACCTCTCCGATGATGTGCTCATCAACGTGTTGAAGGATACGGCAAAGCAAACATGGGAAAAACTCGAAGAGATGTTTGCGGGGAAGTCGTTGTCCAACAAGCTCTTCCTAAAGGAAGAACTCCTAAATCTAAAGATGGAAGAAGGAGGTAATCTAATGGAACATTTAAGTAGTTTCAATAGATGTGTTGCTGATTTGCAAAGGATGGAAGTTATTTATAGTACGGAGGATAAGGCACTTATGTTGCTAACATCCTTACCTCCGTCCTATAAACACTTCCGAACCACTCTTATGTTCGGGAAGGTCACTCTGGATTTTGAGCCTGTGCTGCAAGACATCATGACGCACCATAGGATGGTTCAACGTTCTGGAGAAAACTCTCAAGGTGAAGGTCTATTTGCTAACACCGAAGAGAGGGGTCGTTCAAAGAGGCGTGAAGGCAAGAAAGGCAACAAAGGAAGATCAAAATCCAAGGCGAAAGAAGGTTGTTTCGAGTGTGGGTCAAAGGAGCACTGGAAAAGGAATTGCCCCATATGGAAGGAGAAGAAGAACAAAGGGAAGAATGCAGCAAACACAGCTGAGGAAGTCACGGAAAGTGATGGTCAGCTTTTATGTGTTAATGGCAAGGTTAATACTAATACATATGCTAATTCTTCAAGGTGTTTCTCTTCCAATTGGATTTTGGATTCCGGGTGCTCATACCATATGTGCTCAAACAAGGAGTAGTTTGACACATATGAGAAAGAAGAAGGTGGTGAAGTTGTGATGGGGAATGGCTCGGTTTGTAGAGTCATAGGCACCGGTACAATCAAGATAAAGATGCATGATGGGACTGTTAGGACGCTTGGAATGGTAAGACATATTCCAAAGTTGCATAAGAATCTTATTTCCCTTGGAACTCTTGATAAGAATGGTTATTCTATTAAAGCTAATGGAGGGAAACTCATAATCTCAAAAGGTTCACTTGTGGTTATGAAGGGAGAGGTTCAACCTAATTGTCTGTATAGATTGTGTGGTACTACAATAACAGGTGGAGCAGCTGTGTCCACAAGCAAGGACTCAGAGGATGAAACTCAGCTTTGGCATTTGAGGCTAGGGCACATGAGTGAGAGAGGCATGCAGGAACTACACAAGAGAAAATTGTTGAAAGGTGTTCAAAGCTGCAAGCTGGAGTTCTGCAAATATTGTACCATGGGAAAGCAATCAAAGATATCTTTCAAGCTGCGAGACAAAGAGGAAGGAAGCACAGGGGTGCTAGATTATATTCACACGGACGTATGGGGGCCATCACCGGTTAAATCAAAGGGTGGAGCTCGCTATTTCGTGACTTTCTTGGATGATTTTTCCAGGAAGGTTTGGGTCTACTTCATGAAGGAGAAATCTGAGGTCTTCACCAAATTCAAAGAGTGGAATGCGGAAGTGGAGAACCTAACCGGAAGAAAGATCAAGGTCCTAAGGAGTGACAATGGTGGTGAATATAAGGACAACAAATTCCTTGAGTTTTGCAGAAACGAAGGCATTAAGAGGCACTTTACAGTTAAGAAGACGCCCCAACAAAATGGAGCCGCGGAAAGGATGAATAGAACTCTCATGGAGCGTGAGAGATGTATGAGAATTCATGCAAGATTGCCCGAATCATTTTGGGCGGAGTCAGTTAACCACGCTGCCTATTTGGTTAACCGATCACCTTCAAGAAATCTTGAGTTCAAATGTGCAGAGGAGGTATGGTCAAATAAGTCAATAGATTTTACTAATCTTAAAGTGTTTGGATGCAGTGCATTTGCACTTATTCCTAGTGATGAAAGATCCAAGTTGAAGCCTAAGTCTATTGAATGCATTTTCATCGGCTTCGAGAGCGGTGTGAAGGGCTACAAGCTATGGGATCCAGTGAACCACAAGAAGATACTCAGGCAGAGATGTTGTGTTTGATGAAAAGACCATGCCTATGAACAAAGTCAAGAATTCAGAAGCAAAGGAGGATGTTGTTGGGAGAGAAACAACCATTGAAGTTCCACTCAAGAAGGTGTCAAGGAAGACTTCACAGAAACAACCAACTGAAGACGTTAGGAGGAGGAGGAGGAGTCTGACATTGAGGAGGAAGAAGCTGGGCAATATCAACAACAAACTCAAGAAGAAGAAGATGCTCAAGAAGTGGTGGAGCCATCATCTATAGCTCGGTCCAGGCCCAAGAGAACCATCAAACCACCTCAAAGGTTTGGATGGGATTCGGACTCAGTTCACTATGCCCTAAATGCTAGTGAAGAAGAACCAACCACATTCCAAGAAGCTATTGAAAATGAGGAACGAGAAAGTTGGATGGAAGCTATGATGCAATAGATGGAATCTCTACACCAAAACTCAGTTTGGGAGTTAGTTCCTAAACCCAAAGATCGCAAGGTTATAGGCTGCAAGTGGGTGTTTAGGAAGAAAGAAGAAATGCATGAGAAGGGAGCCACCATGTTCAAAGCTCGATTGGTGGCCAAAGGATACTTGCAAAATGAGGGAGTTGATTATGATGAAATCTTCTCACCGGTGGTGAAACATACTTCTATACGGCTACTTCTCTCCATAGTAGCCCAAGAGGACATTGAGGTGGAGCAAATGGATGTGAAGACTGCTTTCCTCCATGGATACTTAGAGGAAGACATCTACATGAGCCAACCTCAAGGGTTCATTGAAGCAAGCAAGGAAAATCTGGTTTGCAGGTTGAAGAAGTCTTTATACGGGCTGAAGCAATCTCCAAGGCAGTGGAATAAGTGCTTCGATTCTTTCATGATGAAGATTGGATATAGAAGATGTGAATCAGATTGCTGTGTATATAGTCATGCATTTAAGGATGGTAACTTCATCCTTTTACTTCTTTATGTTGATGACATGCTAATTGCATGTAGAGATATGTCAAAAATCCAGGAATTGAAGACATTGCTTGGAAGGGAGTTTGACATGAAGGATCTAGGCTCTGCACAAAAGATCCTAGGAATGGAGATAAGGAGAGACAAACGAAGGGCAAGCTATGGCTGTCACAAAGTAAGTACATTTCCAAAGTACTTGAAAAATTCAATATGATGGATTGCAAGCCCGTGTCTACTCCTTTGGCGGAGCATTTCAAATTAAGTGCGCAGGAAAGTCCTTCTACGGATGATGAGAAGGAAGAAATGAGCAAAGTTCCATATGCAAGCTTGGTAGGGTGTCTCATGTATGCAATGGTTTGCACACGCCCCGACTTAGCTCAAGCCGTAAGTGTGGTGTCAAGATACATGGCGAATCCTGGAAGACGTCTTTGGACAGCAGCGAAGTGGATTCTCAGGTACTTGAAAGGCACAAGGAGGCTTGGGATATTGTTTGAAAAACAACAAGGTAATGCATGTGTGTCAGGGTATGTAGATTCTGATTATGCAGGGGATCTAGACAAGAGGAGATCCACCACTGGATACGTCTTCGTTTGTGGTGGAGGACCGATTAGTTGGAGAGCGGTGTTACAATCGGTTAGTGCCTTGTCTACAGAGAGGCGGAGTATATGGCGCTCACAGAAGCTTCGAAAGAAGCGATATGGCTGAAGAGATTGGCTAAAGAATTCGGTATAGCCCAAGACTTGGTGGTGATTCAAAGTGATAGTCAAAGTGCAATCTACCTAGTGAAGAATCAAGTATTTCATGGAAGATCTAAACACATTGATGTCCGATACCACCGGATAAGGGATTGGGTGAAAGATGGAGACATCGTGATAGAGAAGGTTCATACAACGGAGAACGCTTCAGATTGTCTAACGAAGCCAGTCACAGCTGCAAAGTTCAAGCATTGTTTGGACTTGCTCAATCTTGTTTCATACTAAAGATTGAGGTGGAGTTCTTGAGAGTTATCCGGACGATTCTCAAGAAATCAAAGATGTCCTGGAAAAGCAATGATGTCCACAAGGAGTTTTAAGCTTGCCATGGTGGAGATTGTTGAGAAAATGGCTCAATTAAAAGATACAAAATATCAGACTAGCGACCGGTTCAAGGTTATGGCGACCGGTCGGCTTCGGCAGATTGTAAAGTCTGAATTGGTTTTCGACTCTATGCCAAAGCGACCGGTCGCAAGTTATGAGCGACCGGTCGCCTAGTCAAAGTCTGAAGCTAAAATCGAATCTCTGAAAAGCGACCGGTCGCTTGTACCCCGCGACCGGTCTCCCGGACGTTGCTGTTTCAGTTTTCTACGCGTTTTCAAGTCTTCCTTGGTGTGCTACCACTTCCTATCGACTTGCAAGGATATTTCTGATCAAATCTGAGATATTAGAAGGTGGCAAGCAGGTGGAAAGCTGGGGAGAACACTTTGGCAAATTGATAACTTGCTTCAATGAGTGATTTCTCTCTTGGTTCAAGAGATTGATGGCAGCTAGCAACCATTAATCATTTGCTTTGTGAGCTGCCATAACAGGTGTCTAAAGTTGTATAACTAAAGCTAGAACGTGTAGAACTTAATGATACCTTATCTTGGAGTCCAAAGGCTTATATAAGAGGGAAGAGGAAGCAAGAGAACATTAAGTTGTTAAGTGCATAAGTTGGTGCAAAGTAGAGAGAGTTGAAAAGAAGCTGAAACTTGTAAGTTCAGAAAATACCAAGGGGAGAGCAAGAGAGTTCTCTAAGTGTGTCAAGGTGTTGAGCAAGGGTGAGAGAGAAACGGATTGTGAGGGTAGTGTTCTAAGGGGGTTTCCTTCTTTGTAAACCAAAGTTGTAACCTATCTTCATTAGTGAAAGTTCTCAAGGAGATCACCAAAGAGGAAGTAGGCAATTTGCTGAACCTCTATAAACACTTGTGTCATTTCTATTTTGGTTAAATTTCTGTGTGTGTGTAAGACTCATCCATCATTGAGTTTGTCACAAAGTTCATCAACAACAAGGTCCTAAGGGGAAGTGAGTTAGTATTAATTCACAACACAATCTTCTTGGATGAAGCTTGTATCTTGGCTTCCAGTGAACCAATTAGTTTAATCAATTTGACCTGCGAAAACTCGTCGATTCAATCTTCCCATGTTGGGTACAATTTTTCAAAATTTCGATCCACGTCTTCTTTCTCGCGGCGTGTAAAAATCAGACAAATCGAAGTTTTGCTTTAAACCAGGGACATGAATATCCTTGGAAGCTTTATACTTGTTAAAAATGCGATTGAATTCAGCTGAATCTTGAGGCCACGTCTCTGATTGAATTGCCCTCCCCTTCTTTTGATCAGCTTCATAGATGATCAAGCAAACATCAATATCACAGAGTTTCGAAAGCTCGTCCGCCTTTTTATATATACTTTTCTTTCGCTTCCGAAAGGTCATCTTACGAGCAATCTCATTTGGTATGAGTTCTAAGCTTCTTGTAGCTCTAGGAGGCATCGTTTTAAAACTCTACAAACAAAAAAAAGTTTCAATAATCAATAAATAAAAAGATAAATAAGTATACGATATATTTTAAAAAAAATTTCGTACAGGACCTTAAAGGGGGTCTCTCAAATAAATATATTTGAGAGATCCTTTAATAGAAAGGAATTGTATATATATATGATATAAATGGCAAAAAGTGTTTTGCTAGCTACAACCGACATAAATAAGGCGGAATCATGAATTTTTTCGGTGGGTGGGCTAGCTACAATTTTTAGCTTAACGTCTAACGATTTTTTTAATAAAAAAAATCTTATCTTTGCATTTTGAAGTTAAAATTTATTAGCATCAACCGATTAAACTTCTAAAATGCAAAGTGCAAAAATATAAATAATTAGTTTCACATATATATTAGGTTGACATATTATTCCACTCTTTTGGTTTGATATTTGACAGGTTCTGGTGGTGAGTTTTTACATTAATACCCTCAAGCTGTGTTGTGGTGGGCTTTTTTTTTTGGGAATTTTGGTGAAGCAACATAGTTTAGGGCGTGTGACACCTCTGGGTTACTAGACGATGGAACGGCGCCGTTTTGCTTAGGGGATGAAATGTTTGTTTGGTTTGGTTTGGTTTTCCCTAGGGCTGGGCATTTCATCGCAAACTCCAGCGTAGCTGTCTCCATCTCCACAGCAGCTCTCTCCATCCGTCTTCTCTCCATTCAGATTCTGAACAACCGTACGGAAAACCAAAAATCCCGAAATTCCAAAACCAAGAAACTGCTGCCTCATCCTCATCCTCCTCCTCCATCTTGGTAAGTTGTTTGTGTGTTGATTTTGGTTATGTGTAGTTGATTCTGTTTGATTGATTATGCTTTTGTGTGGCTCTGGGTCGATGGATTAGCTTAATTAGAATGCCCAATGCTCTCGAGTCTCGACCCTGTATGTTCATTTTCCTTCCCTTGATTTCTTTTTCCAAAATTGGTACTGAACCTTGTGGAGAAATGGTAGGCAGGATATGAAAATTAGCTCTTTTAGTTCCCAATATTTGGGTATTTGGTTGATCTGCAGTTGCTAGTTGTGGATCAAACTTGGGTTGTTTCTTTGATTCTGGCTTTTTTTACTGTGATGCTTGTTTAGTCACTCCTCTATGGCAAAAGCGTTTTATGTTCATTGCAATAGGCTTAACATGGTAGGTCCTATGAAAGCAAAACTAAAGATTTTGGTTATCTACATGTACTGGCAGTTTTATTATACTGATAAATCTCTTCAATTTTGGTTATCTGCATGATGTGTTTTACCTTTACTAATTTTGGATGGAGCACAAGTTCTTTTTGAAAGGGATGATAAGAACACAATTTTAGAATTTCCAGTTCTCTAACCTAGCAATGTAGAGATCTTATTTCATATAAAAAATTAAGAATAATTGCTTAAATGGTTTCTGAATACATTATTTATTTATTTATTTATATTTTTGGTAAAGATAATTTAATTTTTTCAAATTATCTATATAGATTGACCATCAGTATGTCATAGGGTTGGATCACAAGGTCATTCCTGGGTGGGGGTCACTGGGTCAAGTTCGATGGTCATCAAGTTGAGTCCAATGGTCACTAGGTTAGATCAAGGGTCAACAAGGACACAAAAACAAAAATAGTATCAATCTTACTTAATTTTCAGTTTTAAAAAACTGAAAAAAATAAAATGAAATAATGGGTCACGGTTTGTTTCCTTGGAAATTCAGGGAGGGCTGCTCTCTGGTGCGGAGAGGGTTTAATCTGGTCCACCTTGAGGTCCTTTCATGGAGGGCTGCTGATGCAGGACGCATATGACCTAAATTTATTAGTTTCCTAATGTATTTGTTAGTTTCCTAGATTCTCTAGTTTTCCCAATTCTAGTAGGATTTCTACTTTTCCAGATTTCTAGTTTTAAGTTTCCTATTTTATTTGGGTTAGGATTTCCCTTTAAGCAAGGGATTTTTATCCTATTATGTCTAGGCTTTAGTTTGCTATAAATACCCCCATGTAGTTCTTTAAAATTCAGATTTGGATATTGAGTAAACCTTCTCTTAAAACTATGTGATTTCTGTTCTTCCTTCTCGGTTCTCTGATTTCGGTCCTTTCTTTCGTCGCTTCAATCTATATTTTCGTCTCCTCGATCTTTTATATTCTTCTATGTTCTATTGTTTGAGTGCTTAATCTAATACCTACGGGTTGTACTACATCAATGGGTATCAGAGCCAGGTCTATCACACCCACACACGCGCTTGCATTCGTTGGCCGATCACTTTCGTCATAGG
The DNA here is from genome assembly GCA_018703695.1 of Prunus fruticosa. Taxonomy (NCBI): domain Eukaryota; kingdom Viridiplantae; phylum Streptophyta; class Magnoliopsida; order Rosales; family Rosaceae; genus Prunus; species Prunus fruticosa. Next base: position 12,505,900 of record CM031923.1, read on the forward strand.
TCTAGGCAGAGCTCTCTATTTGCCATTCTTACAAGGACTAATGTTCCATGCTTGCGGAACGGCTGGTTTCAAGGTGGCAAATATGATGCTGATCTTGACGACCTAAAAAACGCAACATGCCTCTTCACACTTCCTTGGGATTTTGATTTTGTCGCTGTTTACTCGTAGGAGTCGAGTTCTTTTCGGCGGAAGAGAATGATGCAGGACGCATATGACCTAAATTTATTAGTTTCCTAATGTATTTGTTAGTTTCCTAGATTCTCTAGTTTTCCCAATTCTAGTAGGATTTCTACTTTTCCAGATTTCTAGTTTTAAGCTTCCTATTTTATTTGGGTTAGGATTTCCCTTTAAGCAAGGGATTTTTATCCTATTATGTCTAGGCTTTAGTTTGCTATAAATACCCCCATGTAGTTCTTTAAAATTCAGATTTGGATATTGAGTAAACCTTCTCTTAAAACTATGTGATTTCTGTTCTTCCTTCTCGGTTCTCTGATTTCGGTCCTTTCTTTCGTCGCTTCAATCTATATTTTCGTCTCCTCGATCTTTTATATTCTTCTATGTTCTATTGTTTGAGTGCTTAATCTAATACCTACGGGTTGTACTACATCAATTGGTAATCATAGCCTTCCCTCCCTTTCGCTTGCATTTGCTCTTTGCCATGGCACCCCAAACCGTAGCCAACCTTGCGGAACAATTTCATGCGTTCCAAGACAAGGTTTCTGACGACATCGCTGGCATAAAAACCCAGCTCTCCAAGTTCAGCATTGACCTCAAAAAACATTGTGCGATGACGGACCTCGCCATCGCCAAACTCCAAGACTCCGTTCAGATGCTTCTCAATCACTTTCGGCTTGGAATGACTGAGCCTTCTTCTACCTCAGCTGTGCTCTCAAGTTCGTTACGCCTCCGCCAAAAGGTGGCCTTCTTCCCAATCCACCGCTTGATCAAAAACTCAAGGCCAAGCCACAAGGTATTCCGAATCAATCAACGGGACTATCGATTGGCATGCCCAAGGCTCAATTGGAGCCCATCTTTTCTTTTGGTTCTATGCTGCAGCCTAACCATACCCAACATACGATGGGTTCTCCTCCTGGTTGACGACAACATTCATGTCCCTACTCCGCCACCCCGACCACACAACAAGAACTTCATGCACCAACCCTTGGATTTTGAGATAACCCGACATGCCAAGCTAGGTGTTTTTCTTGAACCAAGGCACTCTGGCGACGACTTACGAACACAATGGATTGAGGGTCTATCACACCCACACACGCGCTTGCATTCGTTGGCCGATCACTTTCGTCATAGGTCTAGGCAGAGCTCTCTATTTGCCATTCTTACAAGGACTAATGTTCCATGCTTGCGGAACGGCTGGTTTCAAGGTGGCAAATATGATGCTGATCTTGACGACCTAAAAAACGCAACATGCCTCTTCACACTTCCTTGGGATTTTGATTTTGTCGCTGTTTACTCGTAGGAGTCGAGTTCTTTTCGGCGGAAGAGAATGATGCAGGACGCATATGACCTAAATTTATTAGTTTCCTAATGTATTTGTTAGTTTCCTAGATTCTCTAGTTTTCCCAATTCTAGTGGGATTTCTACTTTTCCAGATTTCTAGTTTTAAGTTTCCTATTTTATTTGGGTTAGGATTTCCCTTTAAGCAAGGGATTTTTATCCTATTATGTCTAGGCTTTAGTTTGCTATAAATACCCCCATGTAGTTCTTTAAAATTCAGATTTGGATATTGAGTAAACCTTCTCTTAAAACTATGTGATTTCTGTTCTTCCTTCTCGGTTCTCTGATTTCGGTCCTTTCTTTCGTCGCTTCAATCTATATTTTCGTCTCCTCGATCTTTTATATTCTTCTATGTTCTATTGTTTGAGTGCTTAATCTAATACCTACGGGTTGTACTACATCAGCTGCTCTCTGGTGGGAGTAGCTGTTATGCAGCTTTCACATGAGTTTTTCTGTACCTTCATATATGATTTGAGTTTCCTTGTTGATGTGTTTTCATAAACAGAGCTATTTTTCCTATCATGTATATAATATGATTTTCCTTAGATTCCTGAAAGAGGAAGAGCTTTGAAATTTGTAGACAATTCTTTTTTTGTCGTTATACAAAATAAACTCATAAATTGATTCGCATTATGTTTATCATGCAATCATGTTTTCCTAGTATTATTATGCTTAATGAAATTTAAGTTGTTATCTCTTCATAAGATATGATGGCTATAGGTGATAGATTGCAACTGATTCCTCTGTTATGACAGTTGATGTTCTCCAGTTATAGTTGCAGTCAAGGTTCGTTCTTCATTACTTGCTGAAGGTGATCCAAGTTTCTAGGTTAGACATCTCCAAACTGAAGCAAGGGATTTTTACTTTGGTTGGTCCTCTCCTTGTTTTTTTTTTTTTTTGGTTTATAATGTGACTTTATTGTTTAGATTAAATATCATTTCTATTTGATCCGACTGTATATGTTTTTAGATTTTCTAATACCAAACGACTTTCGTTTGTTTTTCATTTTCTCTATATACTTCTGATTGTTTTATTTTACTTTCTTGGTTCTCAGTCTCATTATTTGTTACTTTTTGTACATAATCTATAAATCTGATGTGAAATATTTGTTCATATGTTATATGATTTCCCCATCCTTTTTTTTTTGTAGTTATGTTTTCTATGACAACCTGGTTGATGTTATTTAGTTTTAGGGATTTGGGGTTTTATTTTTCTAGAGATAACTGTTTGGGACTTGGTTCTGCAGAAGCATAGTAGAGTTGTGAATACTTCAAAAAGGCCTGACTTGATTGATGGGTTTCTCTTGATTTCATAGAGTGCTTAATGGAGGATTTGTTAAAGATTGTTAAAGATATGAACATGCTCTGATCTGCGGGGGTCTTTTTTTTCCTGTTTCGTACCCAACATTTATCGTGAAGGACTGGATTCGTTCCTGTTTTATTTAAATCATTTTTTAGTTTAGACCCTGCTATCATTCCTCTGACTAGGATTTGTTTATCAATTAATGGCAACCAAGATATGCGTAGTGATTCGATCTTTTCATCACCCAAACCTCTTGTGGGGGCTTCCACCTTCCACACAGAGGATTGCATTGCCTGAATCACGAGTCTTATATACTGTGTTGCGATCACCTCATATTGATAAAAAGTCCAGAGAGCAGTTTGAAATGGAAATCAAGAAACAATATCTGGTCATAAAGACACAACCGCATGAATTGCAGAAGAGTGTTTTTGGCTATAGCGCCAATGTATATTTGGAGCTCAATATGAACTCCTATTTTCTTGCAAGACTCGCTTGGATAAGGAACAACTGCAGAAATTGCTTTGAAGAAAGTTCCGTGCATTGACCCTTCCCTGAACCAGAACCAGCTTGGCGCCACTGGACGGTTCTGATTAACACAATAGGAAGGGAGGGGAAAAAGAACACTTCAAAAGATGCCCTAGTTTGCATTGTGGCTGGTGTTTTTCAAGTTTTGTAAGTTTAACATCTGTTTTTATCAGATAGGAAGATGCAGAACTGTTTTTGGTTATTGTGGGTTTTTTGTCCAAGTTAGAGAATGATGTGAGGTTGCTATAATAATCCAACACTTGACATTTTCAACTAGGAGTTGGATATCTCACTGAACGTTTGCATTATCTCTAATGTTAGAAGGCACAGGCGAAGAACTTCCTGTGCTGCAACTTTTGTTGTTTTTCGTTTTTGTTTTTCTTTGCTTTATGGTATTTACCGTGTGCCAGATTCGTCACCTATTCCATATCCCTGCTTTTATTTTTATTTGTTTGGTGACACCAATTAACATATTCATCAAATTAGTACAAACATGCATGGGTTTTACACTAAACCCTATATTCTTCACCTAGAATATTTTCGAGGGTTTTTACGCCAATTTCTAATTTCTTGGAAAAAAAATTATAGGTTTCAACTTACTCCCTTAAACATATATAGGTCTAAACTTCCCTATCACTCTCTCTGGAATCAATTGACCTCGTGGTGCAGTTGCCAAATGCAATTTTATTTATAATCCTCATAAATTTGTTTACATATACATTAATTTTGGAGTTCTTTTCTGCAAATTTCTTCTTCCATAAAGGGCTTGTAACAAAAAAAAAAAAATGCTTGTGCTCTGATATTAATGGGTTCAAAAGGAAAAGGAAAGATCCAAAAGATATAAAACGAGAACGAGGTGGGTGGTTCAAAGAAATTGTAAACCAGTAGATGGGTGGGTGTCAACTCTGTTGTGTTCTAGACAAAAGCACTAAAAGGTGCCTATCCACTTGCCTGATTTGTCTGGATAGGTGGTTGGCTAATTTCCCTGTTCCTAGTTGCCTTCAAATCTTTGCATATACCTGTGTTTTGTATACAGATGTCCAGCTAGGATTTGTCTATCCACCTCCCCGATTTGTCTACACAGGTGGTCTGCCAGGATTTGCCTATCCACTTGCCCGATTTGTCTGCACAAGTGGTTGGCCAGTTTCCATGTTCCTAGTTGCCTTCCAATTCTGTGCATGTACCTTTGTTTTGTATACAGGCGTCCAGCCAATATTTGTGTTTCCACCTCCCATTGATTTGTCTGACAGGGCGGTTGGCCAGTTTCCCTTTTCCGAGTTGCCTTTAGATGTTTGCATGTACATGCGCTTTGTAGATAGTTCTACGACCAAGATTTCCTCAACCACCTGCCCGAACAAGTCTATACAGGTGGTCTGCCAAGATTTGCTTATCCACTTGCCCAATTTGTCTGACAGGTGGTTGGCCAGTTTTCCTGTTCTTAGTTGCCTTTACATGTTTCCATGTACACGTGCTTAGTAGATTGTTCTCCGACCAATATTTCCTCAGCCACCTGCCCGACATATCTACACAGGTGGTCTGCCAGGATTTGCCTATCCACTTGCCCGATTTGTCTGACAGGTGGTTGGCCAATATCCATGTTTTTAGATGCCTTCAAATCTTTGCACGTACATGTGTTTGGCTAGAATTTGTCTATCCACCTCGATTTGTTTGCACTGGAGGTTGGCTAGTTTCACTAGTCCCAATTTCCTTTAGATGTTTGCACGTACCTCTGCTTAGTGCACAGTTGTTCGACCAAGATTTCCTAAACCACTTGCCCAACATGTCTACAGGGTGGTCTGCCAGGATTTGCTTATCCACCTGCCCGATTTGGCTACACAGGTGGTTGGCCCGTTTCCCTTTTCCTAGTTGCCTTCAAATCTTTGCATGTACCTCTATTTTGTATACAGGTGTCCAGCCAAGATTTGAGTATCCACCTGCCCCCTGTCCTGCAAAGGTGGTTCGCAGATTTCCCTTTTCCAAGTTGCCTTTAGATGTTTGCATGTACATGTGCTTAGTAGATAGTTCTTCGACCAAGATTTCCCTCAGCCACCTGCCCGAATTTGACTGCAGGTGGTCTGCCAGGATTTGCCTATCCACTTGCTCGATTTGTCTGACAGGTGGTTGGCCAGTTTCCATGTTCCTAGTTGTCTTCCAATTCTGTGCTTGTACCTTTGTTTTGTATACAGGCGTCCAGTGAATATTTGTGTTTCCACCGCCCTGATTTGTCTACGGGCGGTTGGCCAGTTCCCTTTTCCGAGTTGCCTTTAGATGTTTGCATGTACATGTGCTTCGTACATAGTTCTCGAACCAAGATTTCCGCAACCACCAGCCCGAACAAGCCTATACAGGTGGTCTGCCAAGATTTGCTTATCCACTTGCCCGATTTGTCTGCAAGGTGGTTGGCCAGTTTCCTGTTCCTAGTTGCGTTTACATGTTTCCATGTACACGTGTTTAGTAGATTGTTCTCCGACCAATATTTCCTCAGCCACCTGCCCGACATATCTCACAGGTGGTCTGCCAGGATTTGCCTATCCATTTGCCCGATTTGTTGTAAGGTGGTTGGCCACTTTCCATGTTCTTAGTTGCCTTCAAATCTTTGCACGTACATGTGTTTGGCTAGAATTTGTCTATCCACCTCGATTTGTTTGCACTGGAGGTTGGCTTGTTTCACTGGTCCCAATTTCCTTTAGATGTTTGCATGTACCTGTGCTTAGTGCACAGTTGTTCAACCAAGATTTCCTAAACCCCTTGCCCGACATGTCTACACAGGTGGTCTGCTAGGATTTGCCTATCCACCTGCCCTGATTTGTCTACACAGGTGGTTGGCCAGTTTCCCTTTTCCTAGTTGCCTTCAAATCTTTGCATGTACCGGTGTTTTGTTTACAGGTGTCCAGCCAAGATTTGTGTATGCACCTGCCCAATTTGTCTGCAAAGGTGGTTGGCCAGTTTTCCCTTTTCCGAGTTGCCTTTAAATGTTTGCATGTACATGTGCTTAGTAGATAGTTCTTCGACCAAGATTTCCTCAGCCACCTGCCCAATTTGACTGCACAGGTGGTTTGCCAGGATTTGCCTATCCACTTGCCCGATTCATCTACAGGTGGGTGGCCAATTTCCATGTTCCTTGTTGCCGTCCAATCTGTGCATGTACCTTTGTTTTGTATACAGGCGTCCAGCCAATATTTGTGTTTCCACCTGCGTGATTTGTCTCAGGGGGTTGGCCAGTTTCCCTTTTCCGAGTTGCCTTTAGATGTTTGCATGTACATGTATTTCGTAGATAGTTCTCCGAACCAAGATTTCCTCAACCACCTGCCCCGACAAGTCTATACAGGTGGTCTGCCAAGATTTGCTTATCCACTTGCCCGATCTGCCTGCTAAGGTGGTTGGCCAGTTTTCCTGTTCCTAGTTGCCTTTACATGTTTCCATGTACACGTGTTTAGTAGATTGTTCTCCGACCAATATTTCCTCATCCACCTGCCCGACATATCTACACAGGTGGCCTGGCAGGATTTGCTTATCCACTTTCCCAATTTGTTCTATAGGTGGTTGGCCAGTTTCCATGTTCTTAGTTGCCTTCAAATCTTTGCACGTACATGTGTTTGGCTAGAATTTGTCTATCCACCTGACGATTTGTTTACACTGGAGGTTGGCTAGTTTCACTGGTCCCATGATTCATGAGTTAGGGGTGGCTTTATATAACTTGTAACCAAAAACAATAAAACTTGGGTAGCTTTATATAAATTCAATTAGCCAAACTGAAATTGTTTTTTTTTTTACTTGTAGCCAAAATTTTTTTTTGAACATCTAAACTATTCTTTTGTTTTGTTATTTCTTAAATGTGAATAAATTATTATAAGGAACTAAAATACGACTACATAGTATAATTCGTTCATGTGTTATAATATCAATAAACGATAAGATATTCAACTTTTAAGACATAATATCAATATATCCATTTATATTATAATAAATATTACATAAACGTAGTCTGAAGCCACACAATAATTACTTCTCATTATATAAAAATATATATGTATTCGTGCTTATTTTAAAAATAACTTAAACAAATGTCTTATAACAAAAAATATATATTATTTTTTGAAGATGACTCATAGCATCTTCCAACAAAAATTTCGCTTATAATCCTTCTCTAGTTTTTGGTTCATATCCTCCTAATATAATTCGTTCACATTCCGATTAATAAGAAAATGTTAAATAAGAATATCTAATAATATAATACTTAAATAATATATATTGCACTTTTAATCAATATATAATACATAAATATGATAGTTACATATAATATATACAATTTCAACTAAAATACTCGAAATTTATATAAGACAAAATACTAATTGAGGAAGGGGAAGAAAGTGATTTAGTTACCCTCTCATTCGCTTTTCATGTACGAAATTTTAGAATTCAAGCTAATTCTAAAATAATTTGAGACAAATGTTTTAAAACTAAAACTATTTATTATTTCTTGAATATGACTCATAGCATATTCAAAATATGCTTTTACAAACTTATTTCCATGCCTAAACAAATAAATTAATATATTGTCATCCTCATATTCATGTTCCCACAAGATTTTCCCTTATAATCCTCCTCTGATTTTTGATTCATATCCTTGTTATATAGGTTTCCCCTTCCCATCTATAAAAAAAACTGTTAAATAAGAATATCCACTCATAAATATAGTATTTACATAATATGTGTAATTTCAACTAAAATACTCTAAATTTTATATATGTATTGTAACATAATAAAGTACTATGGGGTAATGAAGGAGAATAAAGTTACCAATCCCCTAGCTTCCCATGTAATCCTCATTTTATAAGGACATGGATCAACATTACAAGGAATTAGTAAGTGTGGACCTTAGGGATGTAAAATAGGGCCTTTATTCTAGTAAACACGAGCGTTTACAAGATTAAGGACCGGTATTACAATAGTTTGGATATGATGGTACCATAACATTGTAAGAGAATCCCAAAACTTATAAATTTGGGTAGCGATTTACAAGTTTTTGAACCAGGATTACAACATTAGGGTTCACCTAATCCATAATGCTGTAAATCCTCATTTTACAAGAATATGGATCCACATTACAAGAAATTGGTAACTGCAGACCTTGAAGATGTAAATTAGGTCCTTATTTTAGTAAAGATGAGGGTTTACAAGATTAAGAGCCGATTTTACAAATTTGGGATATGAGGGTATTATAACATTGTAAAGAGAATCTATAAACATGTACATTACAAGATTTGGGTAGCGAGTTACACTTTATGGACGGAGATTACAAAGTTAAGGTTCATCCAATCCATAATGTTATAAATCCTCATTTTACAAGGATATGGATCCACAATACAATGAATTAGTAAGTGTTGACCATGAAGATGTAAATTGGGGTCCTTATCCTTGTAAAATGAAGGTTTAAAAGATTAAGGGTCGATTTTACAATTTTTTGGATACGAGGTTACCATAACGTTGCAAAGAGGATCCATAAACATGTACATTACAAGATTTGGGTCGCGAGTTACACTTTATGAACCAGGATTACAAAGTTAAGGTTCACCCAATCCATAATATTTGTAAATCTTCATTTTACAAGGATATGTATCCACATTACAATGAATTAGTAAATATTGACCATGAAGATGTAAATCAAGGTCCTTATTCTAGTAAAATGAGGGTTTTCTAGATTAAGAGAAGATTTTACAATATTTTGGATATGAAGGTACCATAAAGTTGTAAAGAGGATCCATAACCATGTAAGTTACACGATTTGGGTAGTGAATTACAGGTTTTTACACCAGGGTTACCACATTAGGGTTTTCATAATCCATAATATTGTAAATCCTTATTTTACAAGGATATGGATCCACATTACAAGAATTGATAAATGTGGACCTTGGAGATGTAAAATGGGGTCATTATTCTAGTAAACACGAGGGTTTACAAGATTAAGGATCGGTATTACAATTGTTTGTATACGAGGGTATCATAGCATTGTAAGAAGATCCCAAAACTTATAAGTTACAAGATTTGGATAGTGATTTATAAGTTTTTGCATCAAGATTACAATAGTAGTGTTCACCAAATCCATAAAGTTGTAAATCCTTATTTTACAAGGATATGAATCCACATTACAAAGAATTAATAAGGTTGGACCTTTGTGATATAAAAACTGCCCTTATTATAGTAAACACAAAAGTTTACAAGAGTCAAGACCGATGTTACAATGTTTTGGATATAATAATACCATAACGTCGACAGGATCCCTAAACTTGTAAGTTATAAGATTGTACTTAAAATGCAATTGCATATTGGTATGCAATTGGATGCTCCCTGGTTGTCAATTATGTGCTCCCTATTTGTCAATTACTCAAATCGCCTTGAATATTGGTAATACTCTAGAAGTAGTTACTTAAAATGCAAAAAGTTGTCAATAACATGACAATGTCCAAACATAATTGCAAAAGCCGCCTAAGAAGTTGGTAATTGGATTCAAAAATCAAATGTCAAAGTACCTATTGCATTTTCATTCTCAAAATGCAAAAGACTACCAATAGGATGACAATTTATGTACACATATTACAAAAACCGTATGATGAGTTGGTAATTGCATTCCAAAATCACATATCAAAATACTTTGAAGCTTTCTCCATCTTTGCATTTCATCGCATCTCTAAATATCACTTTTTATTTTTGGTTGAAATCAAGAAAGCCTAAAAACTGCGGTGGGAGAAAAACAACCAACGAGTGTAGAAGGAAAAGAAAAAATATAAAAAATAAACACCAGGAAGGAATCAAGCTAAAGCCGAAAACACAAGCCCAACAAAATGTTCGCCAACCAGCTCAGCTTATATGCAGCTCCACCGTCCTCAAATCAATCCCTGCCGCTACATGCGCACCGTGATTCAGATGTCTGGGAATCCAAAGCCAAACAACTTCATCGAACCCAGCTTCTAATTTCATGATTTCATTTATCAGAGGGAGCAAGGTCCAATCCCTGTTTTACACACCACAATCCATAACAGCACATAACTCATTAATTTCTCAATTCTCAAATTCAATTCCACGATGTAATTTGCTAATAAAGTTAGAAAATTGATTATAAAAATTACCAAAGATTGAGCGCTAGTATTGATTTCATGGAATGGACCCATATTTGATTCTAACTCTAACTGTCTATGGGAGGGCCATGTTTGAACCAAGAAACTCAACATGAAAGAGAGAGAAGAGCAACAGCAGAGTGGAGGTGCACCAGATTATCTTAATTTTGAAACTTCAATAATAGATGTGATACCTAGCCGCTCTCCCTCTCTCCTTTGGAAAGAAAACCCAAGGTTTGGAGCTTCAGCCGCCACCCCCTTTGGGGGTGGGTGTTTTTCCTTTTCCTCTCCCCCCTCCCTTCCCCTCCCCCCTCCCTTCCCCTCTCTCCCGTCTCTACCTCACCCCCACTCTCCTCTTGCCCCCCTTTCCTTTCCTTCCCTTGCTTTCCGTCCACTTCTTCCCTCCCTCTTTGAGCCTTCTTCCTCTACCTCTTCTTTTGCTTTGTCTTTGGGCCTTTCTCTCATTCTCGCAGGTGGGTTTGGGTGGTTTTGTTGCTCTGCTGCTTGGCATCTCCGGAGATCTTTTCTGGATCTAGCTCCGGGGAGTGCTCTGGCTTCCGGTGGCCTAGGTGGTTTTCCCCTGTGGCCGCCGCGGTTGCTTTCGCCGGCCGTTTGTTTTTTGCTTTGTTTGTTTTTTTTGCAGATTTGCTGGAAATCTTCTTCAGAGTCTATGATTCGGTGACAAGCAGGGTGACTAAGCGTTGCTGTGCGGATTTCTACAGCCTTTGTGCTGCTTAGTTTTAACCCATTTTTGGTGTTAATTATCTATCTCTTCTAGTTTTTACTTGTAAGAGGCTCTGGTGCTTGTTGCATTTGTAGTTCAGCCGCTTATGGCGTGTTAGTGTTCTATGCCTGATCTTTCTGGGCTCGCGGTCTTCCTCACCGCAATATCTCCGGCCTTGCGGGCAGGATGGGGGTTGTTCCCCGCTCTATCTGGAAAACCTTTTATGGTTTCTGCTCTTCCACAACAATTGTATCAACCCTAAATGGGTGTCAATTTCTGTTATTGCTATGGCCTTTTCGGCTCTTGTACTGGTCTTTATGGCCTCTGTCCTGGCCTCTTTGGCTAACGGCCTCTGTGCCTGATCAATGAATGCAATATATCGCTAATTTTCAAAAAAAAAAAATAATAGACCTTAAGAAAAATTAAAAATATGAAACTTCAAATCACAGGCGGAGCAGCAAGCAAACGCAGAGGCTTTTAAGAGACATGCAATAATTTATATTCTATTCTTTCAATCTGAAAATATATGTTTTGATGCTATTGTCATGCGTGGGTGGTGACAATCACGTCTATCTCACCCTTTTACCCCCATTGGTTTTTTCTTAGGTCCTATTTGATTACCGAATTAGGAACTTGAGAATGGATGGATTACTAAACTAAGTGGATGATATTTTTGAATAATAATACTAGACTTATGAAGTAATACTGAAGCTGAACAAAAAAAGAATGAAGAGATACTCGAGCTATACTAGAAAGATAATTTTCTAGTCAGGATTTTGATATCACTATTGGGATAAAGTCTCATATTGGAAAAACACACAATAATATGAAAGCTTATAACGACTTAAGTAATACTTTAATTATTGCTGAGTCTAGTAGCGTGGGCTTATAACTAAGCAGGGCATTAAAGAGATTGATTGTTTGAACAAAGCTTTGTCCGATGAGGTGTGGTGCTCTTGAATCGTTCACTACGGTGAAGTCGAACAAAGCACGCCCTCCACCCTCGAGTAAGTAGGGCCACCCAACCGAAACGGGTGGGGAACGCAAAACTCTAAAAATTTGATTGGGGTTGTTGGGTACTAGAAAATAAATAAATAAATAAATAAAATAAAATAAAAAACCTGGACCTCAACCACACAGATCAAGAGCCATTACACCTCAGTGTGCTGCCTGGCTTGGCCTCTCATCACATAATCACTTTTTGTCTCTTCCTTTCTCTCCCAACTTCCAAAACAACACACACACACACACACACACACACACACACACACATATATATATATATATATATACAGTCTTGATCTCTTGGACCACATGAGTCCAAGAGATTGTGGTCACCCACCGTTGGATATTAATCCAATGGTTCAAAAAAGTTTCTTAAAAAGAGTGTAAGAGTGAGTGAACCGTTGAATTTACATCCAAGAGATCGGGACTATATATATATATAATTATAATGTTCTTTTATTTGTTGCAACTTAATAAATCAATAAATTGGTTCTGTTTCTAATTTTATATATTTATAATTATTGGAGGAATTATACCTATGACGATAGAAGGCAGCGGAGATGATTTAGATGTACTTGCATTGAAGCACAAAGACAGCAAAGATTTCTTCAAGACAGGGTATTGACCCATTGTCCCACATCGACCAATTGAAGGAAGGAGGAGAACGGAGCTATGTATAAAAAAAATCAGTCCAAGGCATTAAGAGCAAGTCCAGCGCTATCGACTTGCCTGGCATCAAGCCCCCCAAAGAAAGGTTTGGACCTCCAGCGCACAACACACAGCCCGGGAAAGGCATGGGACCCACCAGCCCGGGCAAGCCCACAGGCAGAAATTGACTGGGCTCTTGCCCTCAGGCTGCTAACGTCATGCTAATGTCAGCACCTAAAAAAAATATCAAAAAATTCTGGAAATTTTTTCTATAAATACCTACCAATATTATTCACTCTCCACACCAAATTTTTATATAAATTCATCTCCTTTCAATACTTTTCACTTTCCATACCAAATTTTATACTACAAAATTCTATTTGAAAATTTTAATTTAATAAATATGGACACGCGGCAACCAAAAATCTTAAGGAAATTTAGATTTTAGCCACAAAAAAAATTTCACTTTTGGAAAAAGCCAAAGCTTTTTGGAAAATGACAGAAAAACCTCTCAACTTTCACACCAAAGACATGCAAAGCAAATGTAAAGGATTCCTTAGGAAATCCAAAAATAAAAAGGGCAATTTTGTCCATTTTGGCTTCTTTTAAAAAATTTCTCTCTCCTTTGGCCTTTTCCAAAGTCTCCCAAAATCTTATCGAAAATTTAATTAGAAAATTTTATCCAAAAATGTTATCTGAAATTTGAGGTGATAATTTTATAATAAATTGTAACAGGTGGCAGCCGAAAATATTATATGAAAAGCTTATCAAAATTAATGGTTTAAAGTATAAAAAAATAGAAAATAAAGTACAATGAATAGTATTTGCCCTTGCCTTAGCCTTCAAGTGTAGTATATGTTCTTATCAGTTTAATATCTGATACTTGGGCCAATGGCTCACACGATATTAAATTAATATCTTTAATTTAAGGGGACGGTCCAGTGCATTTGTGCCTGGCGCACCCCACCAAATCTAGTTGAAGCTTTTTAGAGCACTTCCACCCCAAAAAGGCAAAGGCAAGGTAAAGACTGTAAGGCAAGGCACTATTCACATGAATAGTGGTAGCCCTTGCCATTTTGTTTCCACCCAAAAGAGCAAGGACAAAGGTAATTACTATTCACTTTAATTTATTTTTTAATTTTTATACTTAAACCATTAATTTTGATAAGATTTTCGATTGCCATGTGTCACTATTTATTATAAAATTCTCATCTAAAATTTCAGATAACATTTTCGGATAAAATTTTCGAATTAAATTTTCTGATAAGATTTTCGGTTGCCACGTGTCTTTATTTTGTTATAACATTCAGATCTCAAATTTCAGATAATATTTTCGGATAAAAAAAAAAAAAAAGAGAAAAACTTACCATCTCAACATTTGTATCCTTAGAAAAATCTTCGCAAAATTGAAATGAGACCAAAATATCTCCAATCATCGCCGTTGGCACTCTTTTTAGCTTTGCTTGAACTTATGCTACATGTGACTAGAAAATGCAATTCGATTATGTGAGAGTGACTAGTCAGGGCCATAAGCCACCAAAACAACCTATGAGAGAAAGATTTGATGTTTCGGACCTCAAATCTTTGAGAGGGAAAATTTTCTTATGTACCAATCAGACCAGTAAGTCAATAAAAAACCTATGAGAAATTGGAAACATCTCTAAATAAATTATGTGAATGATTATTTTCACTTGCTACAAGTGGCACCTTTTCTTGTATGGAGGTGGAGAGTACCGATGTTTCCCTCTTTGCGGCCGGGGAGGCTGATGGAAGGAGTTTTTGGTCCTTCTCTTGAGATGCGTAGGCGTGCCACCACCAAGCCACTTGATGGCTTGGATGGAAAGATCGTGTGAGTGTGTTTGCGCTTCTGACTTTTAATCAAACGATTAATCGGCCAAGCAAGGAACCTCCTCTTGGCCTAGGTTCTTTTCTTCCTTGAGATCAAGGGTGAATGAGCTTTGTATGACTATTTTTAGGATTTTTGTGATAAGTGTAATGAAATGTAAATGCAGTAAACGAAATGACAAAAATCTAAGTGCGAGAAATGTAAATGCAGTGAACGAAATGACAGAAATGTAAATGCGATAAAATAGATTAAAGCGATAACGACTTGAATTAAACTTGAATGTAAATACAATTGAAATTAAATTGCAAGAAAGTAAGCTTACACGAGGAAAACGAAGAACTTGGATAATCTGAAGAACTTGAAAGATAAAATCCTAGATTATGAATTGAAAAGTACAAGATAAAAAGATAGATTTTGTGTGTTCAGTTGGCGGTCCTCTTCTCTTCTAATGATGAGCTTTTTATAGAGTTTCCTTCAGTTCATGGATTCGGCCATTAAATGTCCCCAACTAATTCTGTCTTGAAAATCCTTTCAGTATTGATGTTTTCCGGAGCTCCAGGCATGAACCTCTCTGCTAGAAAACCCTAATCAAGCATGCCCAAAATGTCATTGGGATTGTGAAAACTCTCCCCTTGATATAAGGTGCAATAAGTCTTGGTATTGGCTACAAGTCTTCCCATCTTTGAATTCCACCTCTTGCAAGGAAGCTTTTGACTTGGTTAAGACTCCCACCAACATTAAGTGGCATATGAACTCCAAACATTTTGATATCGGCCGCATGATGAGTTCTCCAAGTATTTGGCTGTCTCACTGCAAGACCTCAGCCCGGCCGTGATTCCAAGGTGCTTGGGTGAGCTCTCCTACCTCCAAACATTCACTCACTTTATATATAATATATATAGAATATATATCATATAAATAAGTCAATCAGTTCCCAACTCAAAACCCTTTCAGCCTGGTTTGCAAAGAAACCAAATACCCCAGCCGCCATTCTCCAAAACTGTATTGGCTCCAAACCAAAAAACCCGGCCGAGATATCTCAATTCCTCCAACAAATTTGACCGCGAGATATCCTAGTAATTCCAGCCATGCCCAGCCGCACCTATGCAATTTGCTTTACAAAACTTTTTGGCCACATCAATTCCAAACACTCCAAGCTTTGGCCGCATTCATGCATGCATCCATTCATTCATATATATATATATATATATATATATGAATATATCAATATGATATGCCCAATCACTTCAGCCCAGCCTTTTTTGCAAGAGTAGTGTTCGGCCAAATTTAAAGATATGCCCAATCATTCTTGCAAAAGAAAACACCTTGGCCGCTTTTTGAGAAAACACTCGGCCACCTAGAATCCGCCTCTATGAATTCTTCCTATTATATATCTATATGTAATAGGACAAAACTCCAAGTTTTACAAAAACTCTTCGGCCGAACCAATTCCATAAACTCCAAACTTTGGCAACACTTATTCATTCACTTTATATATATAATAGCATAAGGAAAGAACTTTTCAGCCACATTGGCAGACCATCCAAATGCTCCAGCCATGCTTTTCTCATTCATCCACCTATAATGGGACACAATAACTTTTGGCCCATCTTCTCAAAAAACATCCAACCTTGGCCGCACTTGCATTGTTTCTTTTTGCAGACCCCCATGCTATCTCTCCAGCCAACGTATCTCTCCAGCCAATTCTCATTCATCCACCTATTATTTTCTTCAACCCACTTCTCTTCTTCTTCAGCCAACTTCTTCAAGACCCAAAACCGAGGGTACTGTTCAGAAATCCAGAAGTCATATTTTGGAAGCTCCGATCAGAAAACTTCCTTCATGAAAGTTGTTCGTCTACCTGAGAAATAAAATCTGTGAAATTTGTAGATTTTTCTGAATTTTCCTGATGCCTCAAAACGGGTTTGCATCTTTTGTGTTCAGCCATGGCTGGTGGGTTTCTGCAGACTCGGTTTCTGCATTTGATTTTAATATGTGATTCTTGGATGGTTGTGATTGCTTCACGAAACTTGCTCAAAATTGTGTTGGCTATAACATATCCAAAATTGAAGATCATCCAACCGTTGTAGTGCCCCCTGCCTTCATTTTTCTGAAGTAAGGATTTGGAGGCTACTTGATTTAGCTTGGATTTGGAGACCACATCCAAACAACCGATGAAATGCTTATCTGTGAAGTACTCCTAGATATTTTCACGAAGAGAAAGAGATAGCGAGAGAGTTCTAACGTCACTGAAGAGCTAACCTCGCCTAATCCTCTATTATTAACAAACAAACAAAAATGAAAAAACAAAAAGAGTTATAACACTAAACAAGTAAGAATGGAGGCAACAAGGCAAAACAAAGGAGAGAAGACATCAAATGCACACGGTCTGAGAATGGATAAATGCTCTAGATTTATAGGGAAGAGAGGGTCTGATTTTGTTTTTGGTAGAAAATACAATCTTCCATAAAAATTTTGCACACAGGAAAAGGGAGGTGTATGGAAATATAACTAAATGTGAGCTTTCAATTTTTTTTCCATATTTTAAAAAATGTTGTCACACATTAAAGGAAAGTGAAAACAATATATGCTTTTAATTTTCAAATTACATATTTTTAATTAGAGAGTAATTGTTTTTATTGTCCCAAATCCAATTATCATAAGGTTGCCTTGTACACCGTATTTGCTATTTTGATTAGTAACTTTGAGGCATTCATGTTCTTAGGCTGGCATAGTAACTATATTTAGTACTTCGACGTTCTAGAGGTCCACCAAAAACTGTAAAAATTGTAGCAGAGGGATCGTCAAGAACTATCTATTTATTTGAACTGTAAAAAGTTTAATGCAAGCTGGTAAGTAGGCCTGTCGATATTTGGTTGTTGAACTTTGAAATTTGATGGCACATTGAACTCAATGAAGTCGAAAAAATTGCAGCAGAGGGATCTTCAAGAACTATTTATTTGAAGAGAGAATTTAACATCAATCCTTGATAACTCTAAAAAATACATGAACTTATGCTTTAACCATCAGATCTGCTCAAACATTTGAATGATATACAAATGAAATCCAGTACGTGAATTATAATACACTTCAACACTTGGAATTGAAATGGGATTGTTTCTCAAGAAATGAGATGTGGAATTGCAACTTGCTATTCCAAACTTCAAGAACTCACTCTGTAGAGTCTGTATGCACATCCTCATAAAATTCTTCAGAAGAGAATGTTGGAAAAATGGCTCACCTAAGGATACAAGTGTGTTTTGGCGCTGAAAGGATGATTTTGAAATCTCTCTAAAAGCGACGGGTCGTCAGGACATTTGCGACCGGTCGTTTGAAACAGATTCGAAGTCTGGAGCAAAACCAAGGAGCGACCGGTCGCCAGCTCTTAGCGACCGGTCGCAGAAAGCTGAAGGGACCGGTCGCGTGACATTTGCGACCGGTCGTAAAGAAGCAGATTCAAAGTCTGGAGGGAAAACCTCTGGCGACGGTCGTCCCAAGTCGTCCTGTGACGTTTTTCTTACGTGTTTTCAACTGTGTTTTCGAGGGCTATCGCTTTCCACAAGATTTCAGAGGCTTAGTGGGTCACTTTTGAGTTAGAAGAAGGTTGACTACCTGCTGGATAGTTGGGAGAGCACTAATTGCCAATTGGTTACTTGTTTCAAAGAGATCACTCTCCATTTTCTGGTGTAAGTGGGAGGTGGCTGAGTGGAATATCATTTACCTACTTGATCTGACTTTTAGTCTAAGTTAGTGACTGAAGGAGGAACGTGGAGGACAAAGATGGTGCCTTATCTCTTGTCCATTGGCTTGTGTAGGAAATGGGGTGAAGTAAGATAACACAAGAGGAGAAAACAAGTTGAATAATAGTAAGTGGTTGAAGCTGGAATTCTGAGTTGAGAGAGTTGGAGTTTTCAGTTTTGTCAAGAAAGCCAAGGGGAGAGCAAGAGAGTTCTCTAAGTGTATCAAGGTGTTGAGCAAGGGTGTGAGAGAAACAGATTGTGAGGGTAGTATTCTAAGGGGGTTTCCTTTTGTAAACCAAAGTTGTAACCTATCTTCATTAGTGAAATTTCTCAAGGTGATCACCAAAGAGGATGTAGGCAAGTTGCTGAACCTCTATAAACACTTGTGTCATTTGTGCTTGGTTAATTTCTCTCTGTGTGTGTAAGTCTCATCCTTCATTGAGTTCTTTGTCCAAAGTCCATCAACAACAAGATCTTTAAGGGCAGTGAGTTAGTCATTAATTCACAACAGAGAACTCATCCTCCTCATCAATGTGCTGAAAAGAGGGAAACAATATTAAACTAGAAAAATAATACTCATCAGCTTATACTAAAATCGAATAAACACAATGAAAGTGTTCATCCAATGCACTAAATGTGAGAATCGTCAACTTGGGACTTAAAACTAGCCTTGGAGTGTTTTTGATAATGATGCAAAAAGCTACAAAATTCAGAAATCTCTAGACAAATCTACAAAATTCAAATTTTAGAAGGCTCTAAATACTCTGCCTAGGCATTTTTTTTAACTGAAGAAACTAGCTAGGAAAAGAAACTAGCTAGGAAAAATTGAATTATGCTATCATCAATTAGTCCCACAAATCCATAAAGAATGTGACCATGCTGACCATTCCTATCGGTATAATTTAACAAACCAAAACATGATCAGATCACTAAAAACAGTCAATTCCTATATATCATCATATGGAGATGCAAAATACATTAAAGAAACCTATTAGAAACCCAGTTAACGTAAATCCTAGCCATCTAGAAACCCCATCTTAATGATTTCCTTTGTGTGATTTGGCTTGCAAGAAGAAGTATTTTGTTCAACAAGAGAGAGGGGTGAAGAGAATGATGTACAAATATAAGGGTACATTTCTCTCTCATATTTTAGAGCAACCAGGGGTCTCCTTATTTTAATAATCAAGACAGGAGCATATTTGGAGTTGGGTTCCTGACATTCACTCTAAATTTTAACTTAGAATCACATTTAGGGAGGAGTCCATTGGAGATGTTCTAATGAGATACCACATCAAAATTAGGTTGTTTGTTTTGTTTTCGTCTACTATATCGCAATGATAGAACACTTGAATTAAAAAAACCTCAAACACACATGAAATACGTTGTAATTTATTGTCAAATTGAAGCTTAAACAATCTCACATGTAATTTTTTTGTTTATATCATTAGAACCGTAATTTGATCTTGCTAACTCAATTTAATTCTTTCCTTAATATGGCATAATATGGCGTATTTTTTTTAGTAAGATTTGCAAACATCAGTGTTTCCTTAATATAAAAGTTGGAGATGGCAACATATATATATATACTCACATTGAACGTGTTCATCCAATGCTCATCAGCTTATACTAAAATCGAATAAACACAATAAGTTACACCACATTGAACGTGTTCATCCAATGCACTAAATGTGAGAATCATCAACATTTAGAAGTTGGAGATGGCAACATATATATATATACTCACCTCTGCACTTCTCTGTGTTTCCCTGTATTCAAAAGAAAAGAACCTGTATTATTGAGATGCAATCAGGTTTGAAAAAGAAACACTTTAATTGTTATATTATTGAGATGCATACCTTTTTTCTTGAATGTTCCCTATAGTGCTATTGAGGTCCCCCATCCACTCAGACTTTCCCAACTCTGTGTACACTTGAATTACAGAATGTGTGTTGACAACCTTAGAAGCAAATGTTCTTAAATCTGGACATCTTATAACCTTCAATTCCATCAAAGATGGCAACTTCAAAGTATAAGCTTCAGCAGAGAAACAAATGAGGTTTGGTAGATCTTTAAGCGTCATGGAATTCAGTCGAGGAAATGTAATCTCCTGATCAGCACATTCAGTGTCTGCTTTTGCAATAACTTGTTCAATCTTCTCACAATTCCCAACTTTTAAGTCCTTTAAACTGACAAGGAGCTTAGCTACAGTTGACAAGAACAAATATCGCAAACTGCCACAGTGGGATACATTTAAGAATGTCAAGCTTCCGAAGCCTGTGACATGTTGTGAACCGCCCATTTCCCATACGTGCATTAAACTTGGCAATTGGTATAACGACAAGTAACACAACTTATTGAATGCTTGAACATTGTGGCTTTCCACAGCCTTTGGTCCCTTGAGTTGGAAAACAACTTCCAGTGACTCACAAGAACCTACAGAAAGACGTTCTAGATTATCATAATCATTTGAGTCTTGATCAAGATTTGTTGGTGCAACCTAGAAAATTGATAAGTTCATAATTTCACACATTTGCTTGCCTTCATTGCTTAGTAATTTTGTTTAGTTTCTCTTTATTTCAAGTCACTTATCTATGTTTGTGTGTTCTGTAGGTTATGGGAGCAAGAGATCACATTTTATTCAATCCATGCATATTAAGGGCTGATTGGGATGAGAGGAATACACTTGAGGCATTTGAAGCAAAATGGTGCAAAAACGTGCAAAAACTGGAGCCTGAGTTAGAAGTTCATTTCGGACTTTTCTTCTTCATCCGAGCTTGGATTGGGCCAATGTTTGTGTGGTTGGATCAATGACATTCTGAACTTCAAAATGGACATCTTAAAGTCATCATTTGATTCAGCCAAGCCCAATTCGTAGGCCCAAGAAGTTGTTCATCATGCTGACAGGAAGATGAGCTCATTGCATGCTTGGTCATGGTGAGCTAGGCATGAGCTATTGGTTTCTGGATGGAAGCTTGGTCATGCTGACATGTTGATGACCTAGGGCTGCTGGTGGGCTGCTAGTGGGATTTAGTGGAGTAACCATTTCTGATTATCTAATGCAAGTGCATCAACCACATTCTGATTTTCAATTGCAAGTGTTGTATGCATTTGCTATATTCAATTCAGATTTCTCACTCCCATCTCCCTATAAATACCATCAACAATCCACATTCAGATTCAGACACACATTCACTCATCCATTACTCCCATACACACATTCACCACAAAGAGAGAAGAGAGCTAGTTGCAAAGGAGGAAGAGCTAGGAGCTGTCCTGGAAACTACCTTGCTGCCACCAGCTAGTTCTTCTATTCTCTTTACTCTATCTATGTATTTCTTATTTTCTGTATTCATAATTATGTTTAACTAATCCATTTTGTTAGGGCTTAGGATGAAGCCCTAGTCATGAATATTCAATGTTATGGATGATTTCATAGTTAATTGATTTCCTTGCTTTCATTATCAAGTTGTTAATCTCCAGCTTATTATGTGCTTGATGTATGTTTTCTTGGAGTAGCTAACTAGGATTTTATGCATCTAGCACAGGTTGGGAAGGGGTTTAGATTCACCAATTCTACTCTCCTTTCACAAGCAACACATGAATGGCCTAAGAATCATTCAAGGGGTTAATAACCATAGGTTGACTAGGACAGATACCATGTTCTAGGACTTGTGTGATTATCATATTCTCAGGGAACTTAATGACTCTTGTATGCTTTATTCTAAGTAGATACCATGCTTAGGTTGCATATTAGAGATCACGTGTTGTGTAGATACCATGCACAATTACATGCCTTAGGAGAATCATGCATCCTGCACCTAGATACCATAGGCTTGTATGCGATAATCTATTGTTAATGAAGCTTGAGTCAATTTCTATGCATTCATAACTTGGATAGGAAGGCTAGTGGTAGATTCCAAGGCTCTAACACTTCTCAATCATTGTTTCACAACTTGTTGATTGCTGCTATTGTTTACTTTCCAGCACTTCCATTTCATTATCTTGTTTCCATTTCAACAACAAAACCCCCCATTCGAGTGCGTGTGTGGTGCTAGGATTCTGTCCTAGACCTTGCCATTTGTTAGTTTGTTTGTTTCTTGTTTTCTGTTTTTCCATCATTCTAAGTAATTTAACTTGCAACCAAGTTACCATTCTCCGTGGGATCGACCTCGTATTTACATAAGCTGTACTATAAATGGTTCGTGCACTTGCGAGAATTAAAGTTGCTGTTTTTAATAACTCATTTTAGTTGTTAAGAATAGGCTCAACAAGTTTTTGGCGCCGTTGCCGGGGAACCGGTAACGATGGTGCTATAGTTAGATTACTTTGAGTGTTTTTGTTTTTGTTAGTTTTATTTGTTATTTTCATTGGTTTTTCTTTCAGTATTCAGTCTTTTTTTGTTGTTGTTATCTCCATTTGAAAGCACTAATTTGGTTCTTGTGTGTGCATGTATGTCTGAATCTGATTCTGAGCCACTTTCACCAAGAAGTTTTGCTATACGTACTGGTTTGAGGAGGAGTTATAGTTCTTCAAGTGCTGAATCTGAGAGCTACGAATCTGAAGGTTCAAGCAAGATGGCAGAGATTCCAAACAACAACAATGATGGTGAAGGAGGTGGTGCGCTTGTTGCCCAACCTCGAAAACCCCTGCGTGAATTTTCCATCCCCAAAGTCACTGATCAACCTTCGTGCATCGTCTATCCTCAACTCACAATTGACAGGTTTGAGCTTAAAAGTGGTATGATTCATCTTCTTCCAACTTATTATGGTAATACCACTGAGGATCCTTACATGCATGTTAAGCAATTCTTTGAAATATGTGCTACAATCAAAATTCAAGGACTTGATGATGAGCAGATTAAGTTGAGGCTATTCCCATTCAGTTTAAAAGATAAGGCTAAGTCTTGGTTATATTCTTTGCCTAATGCTTCAATTCGTACTTGGGATGAGCTTTCTAATAAGTTTTTGCAGAAATTCTTTCCAGCTCAAAAGACTAACAAGATTAGAAAGGAAATTCTTGGTTTCAAGCAAGGAGAAGGAGAAGCTTTTCATGAATGCTGGGAGAGATACAAGGAGATGATGAGATCTTGCCCACACCACAATATAGAGAGTTGGATGCAAATGCAATCTTTCTATGAAGGTTTGCTTGATTCCGAAAGGATGATGGTGGATGCAACAAGTGGAGAAGGACTGATGAACAAAACAGCAGATGAGGCTTTTACTCTCTTTGAATCTTTGAGTGCTAACTCTCAACAATGGTGCTACAATAAAGGAAGAGGAGCTCCTATGAAAGCTGTGGTCTCTGAGGTAAGTACTAATAATGAGATTAATGCAAAACTTGATGTTATGTGTTCTTTGCTTCAACAGGCAGTGACTGGCCCTCTAGGAAACAAAGTGGAAGTTCAAGACCAATCTTTTGCGAAGCACATGTTAGAGCAAGCAAATGCCCTTCAAGGAAGAAATCCTCAGAATGATCCTTACTCAAACACGTACAATCCGGGGTGGAGAAATCATCCTAATTTCAGGTGGAGCAATAATTCAAATGTGCAACAATCTCAAGGACCTCCCCCAGGATTCCAAATACAACAAAGGCAATTCCAGCAAGCTCCCCAACAAGTTCAAGAGCAAAGGGGTGATCAAATGGGAGAATTGCAAGACATGTTCAAGAAGTTCATGGGGCAACAGATGCAAACCAATCAGAATCTTCAAAATGCAGTGAACAAACTAGAAGTGCAAGTTGGGCAGATTGCATCCTCCTTGAGCAATAGAGCATCCGGAACATTTCCAAGCCAAACGGAGGTGAATCCAAGGCATCATGAGCAAGTTAAAGCAGTGCACATCTTGAGAAGTGGCAAACAAGTTGATAATAAGGTTGGAGATGCCAATGAAGAGCAAGAAGAGGGAGAAAACGTGGAGATCATTCAGCCACCACAAGGGCAGCCCCAGGTTCCCACAAACAGCACCTCAATGCTCCTGGAGAGAGTACAGGCCCTAAGGTATCATCTAATACTGATCAAGTTCCAATTTCAACTAATGCTTTTAGGCCTATTGCACCCTTTCCCAGCAGGTTATCAAAGTCAAAGAAAGATCAAGGCTTGGATGAGATAATGGAAATATTTAAGAAAGTGCAAATCAACATCCCACTACTCAGTGCCATTGCTCAGATTCCCAAGTATGCAAAATTTTTGAAGGATCTATGCACTAACAAGAGGAGATTCAAAGAGCATGAACAGGTTGCATTGAGTGAAGAGGTAAGTGCAGTGTTACAAAGAAAGCTACCTCCAAAGCTAAAGGATCCAGGTTCGTTTTCTATACCTTGTATAGTTGGTGATTTCAAGATTCCAAAAGCTTTGCTTGATCTTGGTGCATCCATTAACCTTATGCCATATCATGTTTATGAGAAACTTAACCTTGGTGAGTTGCAAGCCACATCTGTGAGCATTCAATTGGCAGATAGAACTATTAGGTACCCCAAGGGCATTCTAGAAGATGTTTTGGTGAGAGTAGAAGGCTTAATCTTGCCAGCTGATTTCTTAGTCTTGGAGATGGAAGAAGCACCAATTCCTGACAATGAATTGCCCCTCATCTTTGGCCGACCCTTCATGGCTACTGCTAAGACCACGATCGATGTAGCACAAGGCACTCTCACCATGACCGTTAATGGAGAAACTGTTGCTTTCAAAGTGTTTGATGCCACGAATCTGCCAAGTGATGTTCAAGATTGTTTTCAAATTCAAGTTTTGGACAATCCAGGGAAGGAGAGATTTGATGGTCTACCACATTCACTAGAAGCATGCTTGCTGCAAGAAGTGGACAAGGAGGAGCAGGGGGCTGCCCACATATTCAATGCTACAATTCCTACACACAAGAAGGGGCTGCCCAAATTTGGAGATACTCCAATCATTCCTCCAGTTCTTTGCGATTATGTTCATAACCAAAAAAGGAAAAGGAAAGCAGCAAGGAAGCGATGGAAAACGAAAACAAGCTTGGTGAACAATCTTGCATTACATGAGGTGTTGATTGAGCCCAAACCCCCCCATTCACTATAGCAAGTTTGGACGTCCGGCTGAAGACATAAAACTTAGCGCTTCTTGGGAGGCAACCCAAGGTGACGAGGAGAAGATAGAACGTGCAAGAAGCTGCTTGCGTCCTAATCGCTTCAAAGGGGAGTTGTTTTCTAAACTCTAAACATTTGGTTATGTCTTTTCCTTATCTTCTTTCCTTACATTTATGAGGCATTGCTTGTTCTTATACTCTAAACATTGAGGACAATGTTTCATTTAAGTTTGGGGGGAAGGATTTAGTTATTTTGTTTCAAATTGTCAAAATTTTAAAATTTTTTAAGTGTGTCTAGTGTCTAAAAACGCAGGATTTTGTGTGTTGTTTCGTTATCCTTTCAAACACCTATGATAAGACTTGGATTTAACTTTAATATGGTTTTTCAGAAATTGATAGTCATTGTTTAAGGACTTTATGTGGTTCTGAGTTCACTTTGTCTTGCATGCCATCCTTGCACTTATTGAGCACTTTGCCAAGTTAGTCCAATTTCTTGCTACTTGGAGATGTTATGCAATTCTACTTATTTCATGATCTTGGTTTCGTACTCTAGAACTTATTTGAATATCTCTTGAGACATTCTGTTGCCATACAATGCTTAGGAAGTGATTTAGGCCATGTTTGAACCGTTTGAGCCTTTTTAACCATCACTCTACATGTATTCATCCCTAGTCAACCCATTTGAGCCTATGTTAAGCCTTTCTTTGTGTAAACCATTCCTACCATAATAAATTTCTGTTTCTCATCTTTACCTATTCTTTGAGCAATTAAAGCTATCTTCAAAAGAGAGTCATAAAGATGCAAGGTTTTTAGGAGCAAAAGTGATTCATTTAGTGCCATAACCCAAGTGTTGAAAAGAAATAAGTTTGGGGGTATTGGTAACTAATCAAAAGAGGTAATGAAGTGTGACCAATGTAGTCACGGCCCTAGGGTGTTATAAGGAGAAAATCATGGTGATCTAGGGTAAAGAGCCACAAAATTAGGCCAAATAAACACATTTGAAGTGCTGAAATTATGTTGAAAATCTGCTCATGTATGTGTTCCTTGCTTGTTACAAAGTTCAGTAATCTCTCATGCTTTTACCTATGCTTTAGTTGTGCTCAAAATGTTGTTATATCTCCATATCTCCTCTTTCATTCAACCACTACCCTAAGCCTCATTACAACCCTTGTAAAGTCCTTTTGATCCTTGGTATTGTATGGTATTATTGTGGAGAGCTGATTTGATAACGAGCTTATGGGGCTCGAAATTCTTGATTGTGCTCTAAGTGTGTGCGCATGTACTTATTTGAGTTGCAGGTGTTGTTCTGATTTGGCATTCACACACTACACGTAAGGATGTCATTGTAAGCTTTGCACACTCTTGAATCATGTGTGGAACTTAGATTGTGATTGTTGTGTTTCTTTGGAACCATATACTTTGGTGATTCTTTGAGGATATTGTTTGGAAGGCTAGCTGCTTATTTTCTGTTTTCTGAGTTGTAGTTTTATTTTGTTTGCTCGAGGACTAGCAAAGTCTAAGTTTGGGGGTATTTGATAAGTTCATAATTTCACACATTTGCTTGCCTTCATTGCTTAGTAATTTTGTTTAGTTTCTCTTTATTTCAAGTCACTTATCTATGTTTGTGTGTTCTGTAGGTTATGGGAGCAAGAGATCACATTTTATTCAATCCATGCATATTAAGGGCTGATTGGGATGAGAGGAATACACTTGAGGCATTTGAAGCAAAATGGTGCAAAAACGTGCAAAAACTGGAGCCTGAGTTAGAAGTTCATTTCGGACTTTTCTTCTTCATCGGAGCTTGGATTGGGCCAATGTTTGTGTGGTTGGATCAATGACATTCTGAACTTCAAAATGGACATCTTAAAGTCATCATTTGATTCAGCCAAGCCCAATTCGTAGGCCCAAGAAGTTGTTCATCATGCTGACAGGAAGATGAGCTCATTGCATGCTTGGTCATGGTGAGCTAGGCATGAGCTATTGGTTTCTGGATGGAAGCTTGGTCATGCTGACATGTTGATGACCTAGGGCTGCTGGTGGGCTGCTAGTGGGATTTAGTGGAGTAACCATTTCTGATTATCTAATGCAAGTGCATCAACCACATTCTGATTTTCAATTGCAAGTGTTGTATGCATTTGCTATATTCAATTCAGATTTCTCACTCCCATCTCCCTATAAATACCATCAACAATCCACATTCAGATTCAGACACACATTCACTCATCCATTACTCCCATACACACATTCACCACAAAGAGAGAAGAGAGCTAGTTGCAAAGGAGGAAGAGCTAGGAGCTGTCCTGGAAACTACCTTGCTGCCACCAGCTAGTTCTTCTATTCTCTTTACTCTATCTATGTATTTCTTATTTTCTGTATTCATAATTATGTTTAACTAATCCATTTTGTTAGGGCTTAGGATGAAGCCCTAGTCATGAATATTCAATGTTATGGATGATTTCATAGTTAATTGATTTCCTTGCTTTCATTATCAAGTTGTTAATCTCCAGCTTATTATGTGCTTGATGTATGTTTTCTTGGAGTAGCTAACTAGGATTTTATGCATCTAGCACAGGTTGGGAAGGGGTTTAGATTCACCAATTCTACTCTCCTTTCACAAGCAACACATGAATGGCCTAAGAATCATTCAAGGGGTTAATAACCATAGGTTGACTAGGACAGATACCATGTTCTAGGACTTGTGTGATTATCATATTCTCAGGGAACTTAATGACTCTTGTATGCTTTATTCTAAGTAGATACCATGCTTAGGTTGCATATTAGAGATCACGTGTTGTGTAGATACCATGCACAATTACATGCCTTAGGAGAATCATGCATCCTGCACCTAGATACCATAGGCTTGTATGCGATAATCTATTGTTAATGAAGCTTGAGTCAATTTCTATGCATTCATAACTTGGATAGGAAGGCTAGTGGTAGATTCCAAGGCTCTAACACTTCTCAATCATTGTTTCACAACTTGTTGATTGCTGCTATTGTTTACTTTCCAGCACTTCCATTTCATTATCTTGTTTCCATTTCAACAACAAAACCCCCCATTTTCGAGTGCGTGTGTGGTGCTAGGATTCTGTCCTAGACCTTGCCATTTGTTAGTTTGTTTGTTTCTTGTTTTCTGTTTTTCCATCATTCTAAGTAATTTAACTTGCAACCAAGTTACCATTCTCCCGTGGGATCGACCTCGATATTTACATAAGCTGTACTATAAATGGTTCGTGCACTTGCGAGAATTAAAGTTGCTGTTTTTAATAACTCATTTTAGTTGTTAAGAATAGGCTCAACAAAAATCAAACATCAATTGAGCAACCGTATATAATTTATATAATTTCAATATGGCAATGTCATTGTCATTCTCAATTGTAAAATAATAGTAAATTGAAATGCTTACCTCTTGATTGACTGGACGTGGCAATATTTGAACAACATTTCTTCTTGAAGCATCATAACTTTGGCAGCAGATCAAAACTATTTAGTTTGGGAAACAAAGTCATGCCCGTCTGATCCTCTTTTTCATTTTCGTCTGCGGATCTTACTATAGTTTCCATTTTCAAGCAATCCACTATGCTGAGCTCTTCAAGATTCACAAGTAGCCTGGCAATTGAGTGTGGGAACACATATTGGATCTGACCACGTTTTATTTTTAAATATCTTAAGTTTTGGAAGCCCTGGAATTCACACGGAATGTTCTTCCAAAAGGTGTCGACATCGAGAAGCCAATGAAATCTCCAATTTTCATAAAGGAGAAAATGATGGCCCATCCGTAACCACATCGCCTTTCAGATCAACTAACACACCTACAATGCCATCGCAAAAATATAGTTTCACTTCTTCTAGATTTTGTAACCATAAAATGCCCTTTGATGGAAATACTGCTCTTCATATGAAGTTCCTACCACATTTTGATCCTTAGGCGTTGTTACCTGAAAAGTTTCATTAAATAGATCAACTTCAGACATTTTCCTCTCAAAAATGAAACTAATAACAAGCTCAATTATCTATATATATAAAGCAAAAGGTAGAGAATGGTGAAATACTTAAAATACCAGAAAATGCCCTTGGTTAATGAAACCATTAACAAAAATGAGTCCAAAATTTTTACAAATAAATATATGGAATGGATATGTGATGATTTTCTTTGTGGTCTGCACATGCTCAATTATTTATTTTTTTATTTTTATTTTTTTTGTAAAGGCAAGTAAACTAAATTCCTCATTTATCAGTATGAGAATATTTTCAGTTTTTAGGAAGAAAATGAGTAAATAATAGTCAAACTAAATTCAGACTAAAAAAAAATAAAATTGAGGCACAAACAATTAACAAAACAAATATACTATTCAAGCACCGAAATAATAAGTTATATATCTAACATAACTCATGGTTGGAGTATAGCTTGTTGGCTTCGTAGAAACCAACGAATTCACTGGATAGAGCTTGGAGTGTCAAATTTGTTAATTTGGGGACAGCGGACAGCAAGTAAGCTTTGGAGTTGAACCAACGAATTCACTGGATAAAAGAGCTCTGTGGAGTTGGATTGATTGGATGAGAGGGAAGGCTGTTTGTTGAGTCCAACTTGCTCCATTTACAAGGTATTCTGTCTCAGGGCACTCCCGAATTCTTAAAACTTTTAAGTGTTGCAATCCCTCTTGGTCTAATTCATTGAGGACATACTTTAAATTCTTAATCTCGAATAAGAATAAATCTTCACATTTCTGAAATAAGAGTCGAACAATTTGAATCTCCATGAATTCCGTTGCATCACTTTTAACAATATCCTACTTATTTTCGAATGCATAACAACCATTAATTGTTGATGGACGTCTACCTCTAATAAACAACCATCGTGTTATCTCTCTGTTGGATATGTGGAATCTTATTGTTGTCTGGAATGTCAAGTAAAAGTCTTTAGGAAAGAAGTTGAAATCGGGTATATCTATGACTAAAACTTTCAAATGATTTGTAAGACCCGTGTCTTGGGGAAACAAGAACGGTGATCAATCCCACATCGCTCGGGGAGGGAAAGGTGAAGTGCTTTAAATGTGTGAGCACTTCTCTTCCTAGCACGAGGCCTTTTGGGAGCTCACTGGCTTCGAATTCTTAGGAACTCCGAAGTTAAGCGAGTTGGGGGCCAGAGCAATCCCAGAATGGGTGACCCACTGGGAAGTTGCTCGTGAGCTCCCAGAAACAAAACCTCTGAGGGCCAGAGGGGGGTCTTACAATAAAATGGAATTTCCAATTTTGCCCTTGAAGTGGGGGCAAAAAGGTCAATTTTTATCCGGAGAGAGTTTGGAGCAACGGGTGATGTTTTTAGGAAGGTTGTCCTGAGCCGAGTCCGTAGACACGCGGTAGGCTGAATTCGGACTTGAAATGAAGAAGTTAAGATTGAAAAATCATCGAGGGCCTAAATGAAATTATTTCAAAATTAATTTGATTAAAATCAGATTTTCCTTTTTCATTTTCTATTTCTCTCTCTCTCTCTCTCTCTCTCTCTCTCTCTCTCCGTGCGTCCTCCCTCCCTCTCCGCAGACCCACTTCTTTTCCCTTTCTCCCAACTCCGGCCACCGTCCAAGGCAAGCCACGAGATCGGACCCATTCGAACCGCCACCTCCTCCTCTCTCTTCCCGGCCAGCACAGACTCCTGAACTGTCGAGATTCACCGGAAATCGCAGAAAATTTGCCGGAAATTCGCGAAACTTCCAACCGTTCGATCTCCGCCGTCCGGCCACCGTTTCCGACGAGTGAGGTATGGTTTCTCATCTACTCTTCAAGCTCTTGCTAGTTGTTGGGTTGTAATTATCTGTGTTTTCGACAGGTTTGAAATTTGGGTTTTGTTCTGTTTCCAGGGGAGACTCTGCCAAATTTTTGGTAGAAAGCCTCGGTTCTTAGTAAGTGGGCCCGACATCTGTAGGATGTCGGACCAAAGATGGGATCCGTCCCGATTTCCGAGGAGATTTCGGGGTGGGTCCTGCAGCTGGTATCAGAGCATTAGGTTTCTTTTCCTTGACTATCATGCTTCTTTTGCGTGTTGGTACTAATGATTTTGTGGTTTCTTTTGTTTAGAACCATGCATCGCCGTGGTGCTCGAATAAGAGGTGGTGGTCGTGCTCAGAGGTATGGACCGAATCCTCCACCTCCACCTCCATCTCCTCCACCCTCTCCACCACCTTCACCTCTGCCTCCACCACCAATTGGAGAGCAAGCTGGAGAGAATATGCTGGACTTGCAACAATTTATAAATCAGTTCACATATTAGTTCACCACTCAGCTCGCCCAAACTATGGCTACAGCCATGCAAGGGAGACGAGATCAAGAAGGTTCAGACATCAGGAGAGTCAAAGAATTGGGAGCCAAAAAGTTCTTTGGTAGCACTGATCCTCCAGAAGCCGAGGCTTGGCTCACTGATATGGAAATAGTTTTTGAGGTTTTGCAATGTCCGGAAGGGGATAAAGTGAGATTGGCGGTCTTCCTGCTTAAAGGGAATGCTTACCATTGGTGGAAAACTGTCGAGGAGAGGTTACAATAGTATTGCTGATATTACTTGGGAGGAATTCCAGCGCATCTTCTTCGTGCAGTTTTATCCGCATTCTTATCGGAATGCGAAGAAGATTGAATTTTAGCAATTGACTCAAGGAGCTATGACAGTGTTTGAATATGAGCAGAAATTCAATGAGTTATCAAGGTTTGCACCGGACATGGTGACCATAGAAGAAGAAAAGTGTAGGCGGTTTGAAAATGGTTTATGGTTGGATATTCAGGGTATGGTTCCTGCCACCCCATATCCTACTATGAGGGCACTGGCTGAAGCCTGATAGAGTGGAAAGGACAATCAGATTGAGTGTTGGTAGAAGACGTAGAGACATGTCAGGTTTTGGTGGACCGAGTCAGGGTCCATCAAAGAGAGGAGGATCCAGCTCCAGTTCAGCAAGTAGTGGTTGGTCGGGTGGACGGGGATCTAGCTCCAGCGAGTGGTAGGTCTAGCGTTCGACCAGTGTGGAGCCAACACTCAGGGACGGCGTCGGTGGCCAGGACAGGTTGCTATTTCTGTGGACGCAGCAGGACATCTCTGGAGGGATTGACCATTACGTGGGCAGACTAGTGGTCCCACCTAGAGGAGCGGAGACCCCGTTTTCAGTGTGGATAGCCAGGGCACTATAGGAGTGAGTGTCCACTTCTTACTGTTGGTGGTACTCCTGGACAGGTGATTGGGGCCCAGCAGGGGGCAAGGTAGTAGGGGACAGGGTCAGACTTGGGGTGGTGCATCTTCGCCTGCAACTGGTTCATCGAACACTAGGGTTCAGTCCACTTTCCGTGGACGAGGCGGTAGGAAGTCAGAGGGGTCAGCCGGGGCGTGCTACTACTGAGGCCCGTGTTTTCTCCATGACCCCAGCAGGAGGCTCAGGCTACACCTGATGTTATCACTGGTATGGTCCCTATTTTTGATTATTTTGCACATGTATTGATAGATCCCGGGGGTACACATTCGTTCATTGCACGTAGCTTTGTACCTTATGCCAGGTGTTAGACCCACACCCATGGCAGGAAGTTTTAGTATTTCTTTACCTACGGGGGATGTCCTGTCGTAGGATTAGAAGCTGATTTGATTCCCTTAGATTTGGTGGATCTTGATATTATCTTGGGAATGGATTGGTTAGAGAAGCATCGAGCATTAGTGGATTGTTTCAGGAAGGAGGTAATATTTAGAAGTCCGGGACAACCTGAAGTCATTTTCTGTGGAGAGCGTAAAGTTCTTCCATCTTGTCTCATCTCCGCCATTATGGCAAAAGGTTACTTAAGAAGGGATGCGTGGGGTACTTAGCCCACATCATTGATACTCAGGAGATCACTTTGAATCTGGAAGATGTTCCTATTATTCGTGAGTTTCCAGGATGTCTTTCCGGATGATCTTCCTGGTTTGCCTCCTCAGAGAGAAACCGAGTTCACTATTGAACTCCTTCCAGGCACAAATCCAATTTATCAAGCTCCTTATAGGATGGCACCAGCAGAGTTGCGGGAGTTGAAGATTCAATTACAGGAATTGGTTGATCTTGGATTCATTCGACCTAGTGTTTCACCTTGGGGTGCACCGGTGTTGTTTGTGAAGAAGAAAGATGGAACCATGAGGCTATGTATCGATTCCAGACAATTGAACAAGGTGACAGTGCATAATCGATACCCCTTGCCTCGAATCGATGATTTGTTTGATCAATTGAAGGGTGCCAAGTATCTTTCTAAGATCGATCTGAGATCGGGTTACCATCAACTCAGAGTACGAGAGGAGGATGTTCCGAAGACAGCATTCAGGACTCGTTACGGCCATTATGAGTTCTTGGTGATGGCTTTCGGATTGAAAAATGCTCCAGCAGCGTTTATAGATCTCATGAACAGAGTGTTCCGACCTTACTTGGATCGCTTTGTGATTGTATTCATAGACGACATCCTTGTCTATTCTAGAACTTTGGAGGGTCATAAGAAGCATTTGAGATTGGTATTGAAGACTTTGAGAAGGAGGCAACTGTATGCCAAGTTCAGTAAGTGTCAGTCAATGTGGAAAAAATCGAAATTATCGCTGATATTTCGGCGATAATTTCGTTTTTTTCACCTGCCGACAATCCGGGAACAAACCAAACAATTTCGTCAGAATATTCGATATTGTCGCCGAAATTGTCGCGATATATATCGAGCTCGATATTATCGAGCAACTTCAACACAAAACCGTATAAATATCTCGATATTATCGAGAATATCCCAAAAAAACTTGAAAAATGCTGAAGGCGCGGAGAAGGCGTGAGGAGGCGTTGCAAGGCGTTGAAAGGCAGAGTGAGACGGAGCAAGGCGCGCCTGGTCTGGACACTCTGAAGCGGAAGAAATTTTGCAACTCTGCAAATTTTGGTGCGGCTCTGCGAAGAAGACGACTTCGCGAGGAGGAAGACGACTCAGCCTTTTTTTTTTTTTTTAGGTTTATTGTAATGAAATGACGTCGTTTCGATTGAAGTGTTTTAAAAAAAAACTTAAAGTGAAACGACGTCGTTTCACTTGGAGGGTTTTTAAAAAATGAAAACACGCTTTGTTCTTGTTTTTTTTTTCCTTCCCTTTATTGTAATAAACCTAAGGCAATAATTAATATCTTCTTGCCTATTCTATATTAATATATTAGCTTTTCTACTTAACCTTTTTTTTTTCCTAAATTAATATATTAACACATGGAATTATATATATTGTATAGTACAACCCTAATTTCTAACATTATTAGATAATCTCCATCAATTTCAAGAATTCTCTTCATCTTTCAAACTGCAAGTAAGTTATTTCATTTCTCTCTCTAATTCTTCGCAGCTGTAATTTGAAGTTCCGTATAATTGTTTTTCAATTTTTTTAAAAATATATTAGTTATCTTATTTATAGTAGAAATTCGACGTACATACATCATACTTGTACTTATATTTAAAAGATTGATATGGTTCAATAAGAATTAGTTGTACAATTTAATTGTATTGTATTATTCATGAATTTTTTTTGCAAAAAAAAGTTGTTTTGAATTCTTTTGACCATGTATCTTACCATGCATTGTATAAAGTGTAAAATATTGTACTAATTCATTATTTATAAATGATTATGGTGTATTTAATCTTTTTTCATTAATTACTACATATTTTCTACACTCACAGTGTTTGCCAGCTCGCTATATAATCAACTTAAATAAGTTAAATCCATCATGCAATGCATTTCCTTCCAATATTTATGATAAACTAATAGATAATTGACTAAATAAACATCCTGCAAACTTTCAATAAAAATTTCCAAGTTTTTCTTACAATTTCCGTGGTTTTTATTAAATTTTTATCTGAATCGATAATATCCCGATATTTCCATCGAAATTTCCGTGTTTTTGGCCTACCGATATTTCCGATATCACCGATATTTTAGACCTTGGTGTCAGTTTTGGTTGGATAGAGTGGACTTCCTTGGGCATTTGATAACAGTAGAAGGAATTTATGTGGACCCTCGGAAAATAGAAGCAGTTGTAAGTTGGGTGACCCACTTGGGAAGTTGCTCGTGAGCTCCCAGAAACAAAACCGTGAGGGCCAGAGGGGGGGCCCAAAGCGGACAATATCGTGCTAGGGGAGTTGGGTCGTGACATGATTAGACAAAGACATCACCTCAACAAGGCTTGCCATCCTCTTATCTTCGCTTTCTGCCTGCTGATTGTTCCCATTTGCGAAAACTATTTTCCAAATACAACTCATCAAGACTAGATAAGCTCAATAAGAGACCGTGTGTGGAATCTTCTCAAGATGATTACAATCCGTGATATCTAACAACCTTAAATGTTTAAGAAGTCCAATTTCCCTCGGCAACTCTAAGATGTTAGCGCATCTACGAAAGCTGCTGATTGTTCCCATTTTCGAAGGCTCTTTAGTAGTCCTAGTGAACTTGGCAAGGTTGATATCCAAACCCCTACAAATGCTAAAACCTTCGGCTCTTTCATCCCTCTACACATGATGTCCACACTATCTTCCGAATAAAAGCCGCCTTCTAAGTGTAGAAGCTCTAGTTTTGGACACTCCAGACCAACTGGGATCTCATCAATATTAATTGGTATGAGTGAGATTGTTGTGTAATGGTCGTATATCTTTGGCCACCCTTTCTTTTCAGAATCACATCTTATTAGAAATCTACGTGGATCTCTTTAGGCAATTTGTATGGCAACATCACGAACTATGTCATGCATCTTGGTATGGTCTTTCAATTTGCTATCTAGCAACAAAAACCTTCTTTGAAGTTTGTCAACCAAATAATGCACTCTATTTCTTGCTTCTTCCACCGAATTAGTGTTACTAAAATACCCTCGACCCCACCCATATCTAACCAAATACTCAATTGGAATATCGTAATCTTCATGAAATAAACAACAAAGCAAAAGTGTTGCGTAGATTCAGCTGCACCAAAATGGGTTCAACTGCATCCTCAACTTGTGATACTCGCAAGTGCACGAGCCGTTGGTAGTTTAGCATATGTAAGTGCGAGGTCGATTCCACAGGGATTGGTGATTGAATGATCCAATTCAATTTTCCTACAAAAAACAAAAATAAAAACAAAAAAAACAAAAAGGTTTTGTACAACATTTGAGAACATTGAGAGTTTTTGGAGAGAAAGAGAGAGGTGTTTGAGAACATGGGGAATTTGGAAGAGAAAGGAAAGTGTTTGGGAAGCTTGAGGATTTTGGAAGGGAATGTGTTTAAGACATGGGGAATTTGGAAGAGAGTGTTTGAGAACTTGGAGGATTTGGAGAAGAAAGTAGAGAGGTGTTTTGAGAGCCTTGTGGATTTTGGAAGGGAAAGGAAGGTGTTTGGAAAGCTTGAGGATTTTGTGAACTTGGAGAATTTGAGAACTTAGGGAAGGGAGAAAAAGATGTTTGTGAAGTGTTTGAGACATGGAGACTTTTGAAGAGAATAGAGAAATGTTTGGAGATTTAGTACAAAGAAAATTTAGTAGAATGATCTTATTACAACAATTGAGAACTACAAAGGGAAACTAAGAGAATTTGAGGGAGAGAGGGGAAGGGAGCTCTAGAGAAGTGCTTGAGAGCTCCCCCCTTGGGGTGTTATTACAAGCTTAGAGAACTTCCCTATTTATAGGCCTAGGGGAAGTGAAAATCTGAATTATACAATTGAATTTTCTAAACACACTAACTTCACTAACTTACAACACTTAAATCACTTAACACACTATTGCATTTGAAAACAATTCTTCTTGTCATTAAGCTTAGTGTTGCATCATCCACTTCAACATCTTTTAATTCATTTAGCTGCTGCAAAATTCCACTCAACAATAGGTATTGAATATGCTTCACCAAACTTTCCCACAATCAACAACACTTCATCATGCATATGTCATGCATGACAATGCATATGTCATGCATGACAATGCATTGCAGCCAGCTTATGGGCTCGTTTTGGGCTTGTGGCTTCAATCTGAAAAATCTGGAAAAATATGGATCTTGAACCTCTTTGAATTATCTTTCCAAGCATATGCAGCCCAACTCAAGGCAAAATCCGGAAGGCCTTCAAATGTGATTTTTGGCCCAGTAACGCAGATGCTGCCGAATTTGACCTTAAGTTGCCAAAACATGTATAACTTCCTCTAGGAGACTCGGAATCATGAACCGTAAAATTAGACAGAAACTAGACTTCCGTATCTTTCCAATGGTATATGGCTCATCATCTGGTTCTTCTTGAGCAAGTACAGTCCAATCCGTGAAGTTGACTGATCTGCAGACACCGTTTTGAGCTAACTTGTCTCCAAAATGGAATTAGTGAGTCCTTAAGCTTATTACACTGAAACAAACACAAAACTTATTAAAAGCACAAGTTTAACTCAAAAACATAACCAAATCATAAGTTAAAAGGGTACAAAATAATATGTAAATATGCACCGATCAAATACCCCCAAACCTAGATTTTGCTAGTCATCGAGCAAAACAAAAGGAAAACAAAGATAAAAACAAACAAGAAGTTCACTAGACCACTTTCGTAGGTAACTCGATTGCATTGAGCGTATGCAACAAGCTTTTAAACCTCTAAGCATCCCTAGTAGGAGGAGTTGTGTCTCCTGAGGGTTTAACAATATACAATACCCACAAACGTTTTTACTGACTCTGTAAAACAAAGTAATTAGAAAACTTAAAAGATTGTTAGTACTTAAGCAAAACCAAAAA
Organism: Prunus fruticosa; assembly: GCA_018703695.1. Lineage (NCBI taxonomy): Eukaryota > Viridiplantae > Streptophyta > Magnoliopsida > Rosales > Rosaceae > Prunus > Prunus fruticosa. The sequence goes on from CM031923.1 coordinate 12,544,105, forward strand.
CAAAAACAAACAAAAATACATTAATTAACAAAAACAAAACAAAAACAAAAACAAACACAAAGAACTCAAAACAATCTTTCCGAACATTTTCTGAAGGGAAATGACTCATGCACATGACTCAAAAGTTTTTAACAATAAAAGCTCAATTTTGGACATTATTCACAAAGCGGCAAAGTTCAAGACATAATATGCTCAAAGTGTAGTAGTGTGATAGCCAAATACAACAAATTCTCCAATCTTAGTTTTCACACAATTTCAAAAATCATACAAAGCATAAGTTCAACTTCAAATCTCACCAAAGTTGTCCTCTCACAAATGAATCACTCAGAAGAGGGCTATAATGCATCACTCTGTTATAAACATGAGAATAGAGTTAAACCATAAGGACTTAACTCGAAATAGAAAGATGAAGAACTTGCATTAATATGATCTCAAGAAGGATGCCAAACACTTAAAAGTAAGAAAATGGATGCAATTCAACCACATGACATTTAAGATCAATTTAGGTCTTTAGTATAGGTTGTAATAGGGCCAAGGGTGTAAGGTGAGTAAGAAATGAAAGGTATGGATAATACAAAGTCCAAGGAACTCGCAATGTAAGAGCATAAAATAATTGTTTACAAGACTTCGAATCATCACGATTAGATTTTTTTCTTTTACATGATCAAAACTCCTTATACCTTCATTTACATTGATTGATACTCCTTTCCTTTAATTGAACAAACACAAATTTATTTTGAAGGACCAAAAATGAATTTTCAATCAACCACCACTTAACTTTTCTTTCACCAATTGTGTGAATTTTTTTTTTTCTTCGAAATGTAACACCCATTCCCAAACTTAGTATGAAAAACACATCCCAATTAAAGCTCATGAGTTCCTTAGAAAGGTAAATATTTGTTTTTCAGGCTAAGGCGAGGAAATAAAATTGGTTAAATGAAAGAAAAGGTTTACATGTAGGCTCAAAATGGTTAACAATGGAAAATCATGCTTAAGCATGCATAAGGTTAGCTTGAAAGGCACAAACGATCCAAAGAAGGCCTTAATATCATTTCTTTAATGTCATGAAATCAAATTGCATAAGAATGATTGACTTTTAAGTGTTCAACCAAATCAATGAATAATGAGATCAAACAACAACTTTGATGACAAGAAAATTAGAGTATGTATATAACACTCATGAATTGAAGTACAAGGCTCAAAAGCTCACTTTATATGGTTGGTTATATAAGTCTAATTTATGCTTCATACAATTCTTTAGATCATGCAAATCCTTTAATTGGAAAATTATGAAACAAATGGCAAGTGTAAAGAAGGTTTCAAGCATATCATGTTAGAACAATGCCAAATTAATTTTTTTAAAAATAAAAAATAAAAAAAACATTAAAATAAAATGAAATCCAATTTTCATTTAAGTCATGCAAACATTTATCACAATCTCATCAAATGTGTTCGGAAAGTGAATAAAATCAAGATAAAAATAAAAGCAACACTCAAACAAAATAAAATAAAAATAAAAACAAGCAAATAAAAAAAAAATTAAATTAAGGAAAAACCAAATTTACATGCTAAACTCTAATACCCCCAAACCTAGAAATGAACATTGTCCTCAATGTTTAAAAATTAGCCACAAACAATGTCATAACAACAAATGAAAGGTATTAAAGCAAATAAAAATTACAAAACACACAAAAATAAAATAAAATAATTACAAAACAAACAAACAAACAAAAAAATGAAACAGTAAACCCTAAACAGACAGTCTTACGCAAACTAAAACATAAACGATTTAAAGCCCAACCCAAAAGAAAGTTAACCCACTTTGAAACCAAAACAATGGTGAAAAAAAACCGACCCAAAATGAAATCCGAAGCCCAAAATTTTTTATTTATTGATTTATTTTTTCAAAATGAAACGTGAATTATGAGCGCAAAGCGGGATTTCGAAAAGAGGGAATGTGGTCCCTGATGCCGTCTCATGGTTAGTCATGGGCAGAAAGCAGGAGCCACGTGTCGACGCATAGAGGCGCCGCAGATTTCACAAGCGGAAATTACGGGCTAATGGAAAGGCGCGAAGACTTTCCTGAACGCGTCCGTTCAGAAAAGACATGTCGAGATAAACGAGTTGGGTGTGGTTGGAAAGGGAGAAGGTTGTGGGACTGGAGGAATGCTGGAGATTAGAGAAAATGCTCGGGGGCGCTGCACTGGCTAGGGTTTGTCAAACACTATGTCTATAAAAAGGAAAAAGAAGGGCAAAAAAAACAAAACCACAAACTCAGAAACACAAAAGAGAAAAGAAGCAAGAAAAAAAAAAAAAAGTGAGAAATCAAATGGCTTCTTCCTACCCCTTTTCGTTGGATCTCAACCTAGCTCCACCGACTCAAACACGAGGCCAAGCAGGTAGCACCAGTATGGATGCCCTACTTTGCCTCCGCAAGGGGGCCTGTGACAGGAGCAAACTCAATACTCCTGGACAACGATGTTGCCATTGGAGTTGGCAGAAATTTGGTGACTCCTAAAGATATACGTGTGTTCGGGACAAGGGATGACAACCGGGTCATGAGTGATGCCCTGGCACTGAGCATGCAGAGTACAGCATGTGTTGCAAGTTTGGTTCATCGCCTACTTGCGAAGTCCCATGAGGTAGAGGTGCTGAAAGGTCAGTGAGCGGCGGAGCACAGGTATGGTTGAAGAGTGTCAGAGTTCTATAAAAAGCTTGAAAAGGGAGCGGTCAAGGATAGTGGAGGTGAATCGACACCAGCTAGACGTATCAAAGATGGTAGAGTTGTACTCTCGCGACATGCGAAAACAGCTTGAGGACCTAGACCGACCGGGTAAACGCAAGAAACCAGATCGCGAGAAAAGTTATCCTGAAGCTAAGATTGCGATCTTTGGGAGCTCATGTGATGAGCCCCAAGAGGCTGTGCGTGAAGCCCCGGAAGAGGACAGTCAGAGGGCCAAACTAAAAGATCCTATGGTCGAGACACCGAGCGCCAAGAAGAAATGATTTCAGCTTTTATTTATTTAATTTTAAAGTGTATGTTTTTTTTTTTTTTTAAATTGGGAAATAAAAAGTTATGTTATCTCAAAGACACGAATGACCCTAAATTTAAAGAACGACGATCAAACAAAAACATGAAAACCCAAACATGCATTTTTATTTTTAATTAAGTAAACACACAAGTAACTGTTTTTTCTTTTAAGAGAAAAACTTAAGGATGACCAGTTAAGGGCCTCAGAAAACACAGCCAGGGGATCCGGGAAGGTTGGAGGGGTCACAATGGTCCCGCTTAAAACCCTAACTTCTTAGACACCGAAGGTGTCGCCTTAAAGAACTCCTAGACATTGTATAGACTGTGGTTGCTCACTGGAGTTACCAAAAGTTTAGCTCCTTCAAAGAATATCCTATGAGTTTTAAATTATACTACATAATTAAATAAAAACAAAATAAATAAATAAAAACTGAAATAAACACACAATTCAAACAAGAATTTAAAAGAAGAGTTGGGATTCTTGCACCAGGTGTCCAAGACGCATCTTTAATTTTGTCTCTTCTTCCAACTAAATTCTTGAGAAACCTGACAAACAAGAAGAAAACAATTGAAAAAGAAAAAATAATAAAATAAAATAAAATAACAACTGAAAAAGCAAAAACACAAACATCAGAAAAACGGGAGGCAAAAGTAAGTGAAAGTGTAGACATGCTCCCTTTTAAAAAACGTGCTCGCAATTTGCGCCTGAAATGAAGGGATCCGAGAGAAAGGAGCACAAGATAGCACCCTCGAGATCCGAAGTGCTTTCGGCTCCCTCGTCTGCATAAATCTATTTAAACACTTCTCGGTGAAGTAGAAGAGCACCTCGCATTTCTTCCTCAAATTCAGAGAAAAACATCAAAAAATCCAGAAACAAAACAATGGCATCTTCATGCACTCACCTTGATGATCTCAACCTTGAATTGACCCTTGCGCCACCGAATGCGCAGATAAGGGCTCGTCCAAACCATGTCTTCCCAAATTCCACATATCATCACGGTACGGCCTCAAACTTTGCTGAGGTAACACCGAACTTTTCTGAGGCATGTGTCGAACAGAGCAGTGCTCCTGGAAGGCATGATTAGCAGCAAGCTCACTCTCGCAGATCATCTGTATGTGGCAAAGAGGTCTGACAAAGCAGCGGTGGAGGAGTCCAACAATTTAACGGTGCTCCACGCGGTCTCGGCTACCAATTTGGGCATTCGATTAATGGCGAGGACACTGGAGTGTGCCGCGCTAAGCGAGGAAGTAGCTTCCTTGAAGGCTATGGTGGCGGACTTGCAAAAGCGGCTCTCCTGTGCCAATCAGCATGTGGAAGCACTGCAGAGAAAGAATGAGGACCATGTAGAGCTTCTGCAGATTTTGCAAGTAAGAGAGAATAGAGGCATGCCATGAAGATGAAGATGAAGAAGTTGTTTTTAATTTACTTGAATGTTTTTTTTTGTTTTTAGTTTTTTTTTTTTTTTTTTTTTTACTTTTTTACTTTTTACTTTGTTTGCAGTGTTTGAAGTGAAATAAAAATGTGTTTTTAACACTCAGAAATAAACTAACTAACCACACCACGTAAATAAATACATAAACTAACTTAACAAAACAAAAAAAGAAAACAAAGAAGTTCCAACTTGATTTTTTTTTAAATTTATTATTATTTACAACTAACTGACCACACAAAGAAAAAAAAAACAAAGAAGTTCCAAATTGCAATTTACAAGGAAAATAAATAAAAACTCAAGTTTCAATTTTTTAATTTTTTTTTTTTTTTTTTTTTTTTTTTTTTAAACACACAAATATACAAGCAACTCATGGATAACCAGTTAAGGGCCTCAGAAAACACAGTCAGGGGATCCGGGAAGGTTGGAGGGGTCACAAAGGTCCCACTTAAAACCCAAACTTCTTAGTCACCGAAGGTGTCGCCTAAAGAACTCCTAGACACTATTATTACGGAGACGCTCACTGGAGTTACCACGAGTCAGCTAATATAAAAAAATCTTTTTAATTTTTTTTAATAAACAAAAATAGAAAATTAAAATTACTGAAATAATAACAAAACAACTCAAGAGAAAGGATTGGAATACTCCCCCTTGAAGCGATTAGGTCGAGCATGATGCATTTGGAGGTCGCGACTTCTCCCACTACTCCACACTCCCCATTCTTATGATTGAGGTTACCATCTCTCTCCATTTTTATTAAGCTGACATTACTTGCTTAAAACAAACATAGAAAACTTGAAACAAAATTAAAGGATTAGGAGATAAAAACTAAAATGTAAAGGAAAATCAACACACATCCAATTTCATGCTTCAAAGTAACAAGCAACAAAGTAAATCAAACTAGCTTATGAAGTTCGTTCTTTCTCAAATATGATTATCCATATGGTGTGTGGTTTTAATCAAGTATTCAGAAAAAGCATTTAGCTATGGTGTTTAGTCTAAACACAAATTCCGAACCCATTAAGAACAAGAAGAACAATAAAGAACCAAGTAGAATTTAAACATGGTGTTTGTCTTCAATATCTACCCATTCATTCACTAATCAGTCCAAGAGTCATATGGTGTTTATGTAAACTTGAACAAAATATTTAATTAAGAGCAAGTGAATGAAACCATAAACTAGAAATAATCAACATGCTACTTGAACATTTTTGTTTTGGGGTGTTGTGTAAGCTGGGACTCAAACTCAGTTCTCTTGCTTGTCAGGCAATTGTCCTTGTCAGTTGGACTACAAACACAACTTATCAATTAACATCATTAACTTTAAAACATGAAACTGTCCAGTTATATACAAAAAATAAAAATAAAAAGTAGGAAAACCAAATAGAATCAAACAATGTTACTGATCCCGGCAACGGCGCCAAAAACTTGTTGCGTAGATTCAGCTGCACCAAAATGGGTTCAACTGCATCCTCAACTTGTGATACTCGCAAGTGCACGAGCCGTTGGTAGTTTAGCGTATGTAAGTGCGAGGTCGATTCCACAGGGATTGGTGATTGAATGATCCAATTCAATTTTCCTACAAAAAACAAAAATGAAAACAAAAGAAACAAAAAGGTTTTGTACAACATTTGAGAACATTGAGAGTTTTTGGAGAGAAAGAGAGAGGTGTTTGAGAACATGGGGAATTTGGAAGAGAAAGGAAAGTGTTTGGGAAGCTTGAGGATTTTGGAAGGGAATGTGTTTAAGACATGGGGAATTTGGAAGAGAGTGTTTGAGAACTTGGAGGATTTGGAGAAGAAAGTAGAGAGGTGTTTTGAGAGCTTTGTGGATTTTGGAAGGGAAAGGAAGGTGTTTGGAAAGCTTGAGGATTTTGTGAACTTGGAGAATTTGAGAACTTAGGGAAGGGAGAGAAAGATGTTTGTGAAGTGTTTGAGACATGGAGACTTTTGAAGAGAATAGAGAAATGTTTGGATATTTAGTACAAAGAAAATTTAGTAGAATGATCTTATTACAACAATTGAGAACTACAAAGGGAAACTAAGAGAATTTGAGGGAGAGAGGGGAAGGGAGCTCTAGAGAAGTGCTTGAGAGCTCCCCCCCTTGGGGTGTTATTACAAGCTTAGAGAACTTCCCTATTTATAGGCCTAGGGGAAGTGAAAATCTGAATTATACAATTGAATTTTCTAAACACACTAACTTCACTAACTTACAACACTTAAATCACTTAACACACTATTGCATTTGAAAACAATTCTTCTTGTCATTAAGCTTAGTGTTGCATCATCCACTTCAACATCTTTTAATTCATTTGGCTGCTGCAAAATTCCACTCAACAATAGGTATTGAATATGCTTCACCAAACTTTCCCACAATCAACAACACTTCATCATGCATATGTCATGCATGACAATGCATTGCAGCCAGCTTATGGACTCGTTTTGGGCTTGTGGCTTCAATCGGAAAAATCTGGAAAAATATGGATCTTGAAGCTCTTTGAATTATCTTTCCAAGAATATGCAGCCCAACTCAAGGCAAAATCCGGAAGGCCTTCAAATGTGATTTTTGGCCCAGTAACGCAGATGCTGCCGAATTTGACCTTAAGTTGCCAAAACATGTATAACTTCCTCTAGGAGACTCGGAATCATGAACCGTAAAATTCTACAGAAACTAGACTTCCGTATCTTTCCAATGGTATATGGCTCATCATCTGGTTCTTCTTGAGCAAATACAGTCCAATCCGTGAAGTTGACTGATCTGCAGACACCGATTTGAGCTAACTTGTCTCCAAAATGCAATTAGTGAGTCCTTAAGCTTATTACACTGAAACAAACACAAAACTTATTAAAAGCACAAGTTTAACTCAAAAACATAACCAAATCATAAGTTAAAAGGGTACAAAATAATATGTAAGTATGCACCGATCAAAAAGGCATGACTTCGCTTCATCAATCTCCAATCTATCAAAACTCCATCGTATGTTTGAATAAACTCTGTCATTTATCGAAGGGATGCTTCCAGGAGCTGAACTTTTTAGCTGCTTGAGGGCATCAACCCATTCATACTTCCTCTTATTTTCTAGTGCTTTCGCAACCGTTATAATAGCAATAGGTAAACCTCCACACTCATTCGTGACTTGTTTCGCCAACTCAGGATAGTCCAAGGGTTTACCTACCATTTCCCGGAAGAGTTCCCATGATTCTTCTGCTGTTAAAACTGGGAGTGTAAAAATTTCTTGACTTCCCATTGCTTTGCACACCTCCAAGTTTCAACAAAACTTTGCACCCTTTATGAGTAAGTCCAGAAGGAAGTCCTATAGCCTCAAAATCAAGCTCTGTCCACACATCATCTAATACAATCAGGATCTTATTTATTTGCTTGAGTCTTCCGTAAAGCCTTAGTGCTCTTCCAGTTTCGCTATCCTCCCTGTCATATGTAAATCCCAGCTCGTCTGCAATTTCTGATTGAATCTTCTGAATGCTTGGGCTTTGGGACACAACTGCCATCACAACATTATCGAATACTTTCAATCCTGCCAATCTTTTAATGATTTCTTTCACCATTGTGGTTTTACCCACACCCCCCATACCACAAATCCCAATCATTCTAACTTCTTCATTCTTCAAAACCTCTATCACGCTATTCACACATGTCATTCTGGATTTAAAATCCTTAAAACCTTCTTTGAATGTTGACCATATCATCGGTGGAGGTGCAGGATGGGCAACATTATTATTGAATGTTCTTTCTTTTTGGAGATGACGAACATCTTGCGTAATCTTAGTGGCTTTCCTACTTATGTTCCACCGGCACAAGCATCGCCTTTTCATGTTGACTTCTTCTTCAAAATGCGACACTTTCTAAATTAACTCGTTAACGCTTGTTAGCCAACTTTGAACATCAGAGTTGATAACTCCACCATTCCTTTTGGCAGCTTAAACCAATTCTTGCACCCCATCTTTCATGTCAAAAATCTGTTTAAGTTCACCCTTTAGATCTTTCATCTTGGTATCATAGTAAATAAAATAACCAAATTCTTTGCCTATTGGTGTCACCAAGGACTCTGCAATTTTGGACGCAATTGAAATAACAATATCCATTTCCTTGTGAGATCAAAGACGCGTAGGTGAAATGCTTATCTATGTATCTTGTCTCCCAATCTGTACAAAGTCCAATGAAAAATAGATCAAGACAAAAATAATTAGGGATGGCTGTTTTTGGAAAAATTGTATATTGCATATATTTTATATTTATTTAAACACTTTGTACGATTTTACCATTATCAACGAAATTTTTATTTCCATCTTCCAAAGATTATGTTTTCTTTAACGGGATTAAAGTTTTGATTATGTGAAAATTAAATACATAGGTTGATTATAGTACTTCTATTAAAATTTTATTTTATTTGACTACGCCATTTTTTATTATTAGCTGGCCTCCATTGGAACCAAAAGGAATAAGTTTTACATTAAATTAACAAGTTAATTTGTTAATCGTTTCCCTATTCTTACTAGATTTGGTTGAATTTTTTATGCATATAATTCCAGTCTTTAGTCTCTACAGTTTCTTTTAGGATATTTGACCTTGAACTCAATTATCTTCATTCTAACTTCTATTCTATAGCTTTATCATTTTATTATATGTATTTTGGGACTGTTTGGTTCACTAGACAACAACTTATAGACCCTAACCTGCATCAAATTGGTACCAGAGGCTAGGAAAATCCTTCCTCCACACCATGATTCATCATGGTAGAGGTTGTGGACAAGGGAACTAAGCCCAACACAGATAGATGACTAAGATGCAACGTACAATGGAAGATATGTCGAGAGCAGCGCAAGCCCTCCAAAGACAGAAATTCACATATGCCTATATGGAGATTCTGAAAGGCAACTGTGGTGATGGTGATCGAGGTGGATTGGAAGAGCAGTTGGTTTGTGCATTGAGTTTGAATGGTGGAGGAATTAAATTGAAGTTGCTGATTTTTGTGGAAATATGCATGCAGAGATTATTTAGATACAGAGGCAAGTCTAGAGAATGGAAACCGATGGTCGTTGTCATGACAATTGAGCATGAGGCCCACATAGGCAATGGGTTTCTCATAGAAACCATAGGGTCTGCTTGTATTTATGCTGGTAAGATCTTAGATAAATGTTCCCAAGTGTTGAAGAACGTAAAAAATCCCACATTGGAATCTTGACAAAATAAAATAAAATATATATTAAGTGGTTCTACTATTAATAGTATCGAGATCTTTTGTGATAAAACTCCACATACTGAGTGTGGGCTGCTAGCCTGTCTCTCCAGAAATCTTGACACCAAGATCAACCAAAGTTTTTTAATATGTTAATTTTGGTGACATTGAAAAATTATTAACCCCATTGATGGGAAATTTGTCATCAATGCTTCTGAATTTGGTATTAGTTGAATTCTGCTTTAGTCATTGAATTTGAACTAGGCTTCATTTGGCACAATTCCTGTAAAAAAATCTTCAAGATTTTTGTAGTAGTGAAGGAAATGCAATGTTAACAATTGTAGTAGGGCTTTTTATCACAAATGGTCCCTTAGGTTTGTAAAATTATCACCTTTCGTCCCTAGAGTTTTTTTGTGACACCAATGGTCCCTAAGGTTACCCTCCACACATCAAAATGGTCCCTGTCGTTAGCTTCCATCAAATTTTCTGTTAAATGGTTGACATGGCACGTGTGTAGAGCCCACACATCCAATAGTATACATCCACGTGGCTTTAAATAAAATATATTATATTTTTAATATTTTAAAACTTAAAATCCAAGAAAAAAAAAACCAAGAAAAGTTGTACCATCTGCATTCTCCCTCTCCCTACGCCCTCTCCTCTCTCTCCCTCTTCTCCCTCCCTTCTCTTTCTCTCTCCACCTCATCTTCCTTGATTTTTACAGGCTACCATAGCTTGATGTAGTTTCTGCATCAGGAAGTTTCTCCATGGCCAAATCTAAGCTTCAAAACACAAATTCTCTATGTTGGTCACTGTGAATATGAGCTCATGGCAGTAATTCCCAACTCCAGAGTCCCTCGCATGATAATCCGATGAAATAAACACTTGGGTCCTTTTTTGTTTGACCAAAACCTACAAATCAATGAAACCCAAATCTTAAAAGTTCGAAAAAAAAGGGTACGAGATGAGACTCAATAGTGAAGATGAAGTGATCCAATTATAAGATTTACAAAATAGCAAACCTGGTGGCTGGTAAGTAACTTACAGAGTTGTTGACGCCAAAAAGTGGTTCTTTGAATTTGAGGGTCAACTTAGTAGTTTTAAGCCTTTGGTATCCTGATGGCCTCGGTAGGGATCGTGATCTCAAAAAGAGAGTACGCTCGGTAAGACCTAAGGCACCGGTGTGGTACCAGCCGAAGGTTCTCCGATACTTGAGAAAGTTCGGGATTAGAAAGTTTAACTGACAGACAGATCAATAGGCTTGTATGCCGTAAGTTCTGATTACCTCTATTTCGGGGTAGGTGACCTCTTTTATAGGCCTTGGGAGGTGTGCACTTTGTTGATAATTTCGATGTGGGACCTGTGGACGTCGCTTGGGAGCATGCCACGTGTCCCATGAGAGGGTGTTGCCCTAATGGAGCGATCGGTAGGCAAGGTGCCAAAGGCTCCCCTGGTCAGGCTCGATCTCTTCCACATGTCTTGTTCTTATTGGCTGTTCATTTTGGGTATAAACAGGAGTCCCCAAGTTCTCAGTCAAGATTTCTCGGTTGGGGACTTGTTTGTTCTTTGGTAGCCGCTAGGTTGCTCTACCGTTCGGTAGCTCGAGAAGAGAGCATGTTGGGCCCTTGTCCCAGTGCCGATTCATTTCAGAAATTTGTCCAGGAGCCCAAGAGTCGCCATTTTGAGGATTACCGTTCGACAGCTCATGGCGCGTCGCAGGGGTTCCGAGGAGGCTTGCCGATTGCTTGTTAACTTGGGCAAGTTTGATCATTCCTTCGCGATCCACTCACTGGGAGGGGGAGTGATGGGACAGAGTGACGCTTCGCCTTCTGTACCCAGCGTGCTGTCAGAGGTCCCATTCACTGCGTGACATGTGGTGTGTCTAATCACGCGGAGCGGCGCCATTAATGCGCCGTTTGGTTTTTCGAGGTGTGCCGTTGCAACTTTCGCCCTATAAATAGTAGTGGTCTCTGACGCGAAATTCACTTTGCGTTTGTGAGTGAAGCGAGAGCTCTCCAGGCGATTTTCGGCGAGAGCAAACGGTAACCAAGGAGATTTCGGCGAGAGCGACGGTAACGGAGGCGATTTCGGCGAGATCATTCGGAAGGCGGAGCGATTTTCGTCCTTAGACTTCAGTTCTCATAAGGTACCGTTCGGTAACCTTTATTATTTTCTTTCCTTTCGTTATGCGTACGTCCTCCCTTGGTTTGAACTAGACTTAGAACTTTATGCAAGTGGGGGTGTAGTTCGGTAGTCTATTTGCCATAGGTAGAGATGTAGGCATCGGTAGGATAGTTCCCTGCATGGCCCTTAGTTTCCTTTCGTTGTTTTTGTAGATGTCTGATAGCGAGTCAGGATTCGAGAGTGAGCCCAACGCGTTCAAGGGTGAGTCTCCAAATAGGTGAAGGGATACCAATAGTGAGGAATCGGGCCAGGGATACCGAGAGAGATAGTGGCTCCGAGGTGGAAGTGGTCGGCGAGAGGTTTAGACCTGCACCAACCCATGGGATCGGTAAGGGGCTTATGACTAGTTAGCCCTGACCGTTGACGGTCGTGTATAGTGACGGTCGGCAAGTTGGGTTGGGCCTGCATTCGAGCCTCAGGTGGGGGACGCTCGGGTTCCGGAGGCATCTTCCAGTTACCGTCCGGAGGCCTCCACTTCCGGTCGTGGAGAGTCTTGTTAAGCTCACATTTTCATACATATACATGCCCTATTTACTTACTTCTTTTGCTTAGTTTCCTATAATTCTGAGTTATTTGTCCCTCTTTGTGTGTTTTGTAGGCCAATAGAGCAAGAGAGCATAATTCATGCAATTCAAGCATGTTAAGGCCTAATTTGGATGAATGGATGAAGAGCTTAAAGACAAACCCATTTTGGCTACAGCCCCTTGCCAGCCCAGTTTCGTAGGTCATATTGCAATCTTTGTTTCAGCAACCTACACAGCTCGAATGAGGCGGAATGCTTCATGAAAGTTGTTCCAATGGGTGTGTACTATAACATATCCAAAATGCAGACCCATTGGATAAATCTGGAGTCCGTTACCTAGCAAACACAGAGCCATGCTCAGGATGGATTTTATCCGCGCGGAAAATGAGTTAGCAATTTGTTTCGGCCTTAACGTCTTCCTCCGAACCTGGATTGGGCCAATACTTGTGTGGCTGGAAAGAAGACATTCTGAACTTCAAGTTTGAGTGCTTAAAGTCTTAATTTGCTTAAGGGAAGCCCAATTCGTAAGCCCTTGAAGTTGCTGGTCATGCTGACCTCAGGATGAGCTATCATTTCTGGTTGGATGCTTGGTCATGATGGCATAAACATGATGTGTTATTGATTGTGGGGAAGTTAGGTGAAGCAGATGCATTTCTTATATTTTGGGTGGAATTTTGCAGCAGCCAAATGAAGTAAAATAATATGAAGTGGATGCTGCAACACTAAGCCTAAAGACAAGAAGAATTGTTTTCAAATGTAATTGTGTGTTAGGTGAAATAGGTGTGGTTAGTGAATGTAATTGTATAATCTGATTCACTTAACCCTTGTGCCTATAAATAGGGAGTCTCTAGAGTCAGAAATAGAGTTCCATAATTTACACTTCCATTGTACACAAAGAGAGGGAAAGTTGAGAGTCACAAAGGGAGAGAAGGGAGAAGGCAGGTAGCTGGGAGGCTTTGGCCTCCTGGCAGCCATGGAGGTGAATCTTTTCCATCTCTAGCATGCTGTCCTTATCTTCTTCTCCTCCCTTTGTCTTTTATTTTCTTCTTGTATTTCCTTTGTTTTACTTTGTTTTTCTGTTATTAGTTTTAATAAACATCTTGCTAGTCTTGTATCATGGTTTGAGTTTATAAAGTTTGACTTCATTCATGAATTCTTCTTCACTATTTTAATGGAGCTGTTTTGCATCCTTTGATTGATCACCTAAGGTTTTATGCGTTATGCTCTTGTTGGGAAGGTTTGGGGATCATCTTCATTCCATCCATTAGCAACTCATGTGATTTGGTTTCTAGGTCTCCTAATGTAAACACCATGCTTGGGGTCCTTGTGATGTTCAATGGAATTTGATCCAAACACCATGGACTTATTTATGAGCATCTTCATGAGTGAATCAATTTGTTTACTTGCTGCCATAACATGATTAGAACAATTAGGGTGGATTCTAAAACAACACCATCTTGTCCTAGTTACTTTCTTTCTTCTTGTTTTGTTTCTTTTATTTTTGTTTTGTGTAGGAAAACTGAGTTGGATCATTCAATCACCAATCCCTGTGGAATCGACCTCGCACTTACATACGCTAAACTACCAACGGCTCGTGCACTTGCGAGTATCACAAGTTGAGGATGCAGCTGAATCCATTTTGGTGCAGCTAAATCTACGCAACAAGTTTTTGGCGCCGTTGCCGGGGATTGGTAACATCGCTTGATTCTATTTGGTTTTCCTACTTTTATTTTATTTTTTTTTATAACTGGACAGTTTCATGTTTTGAAGTTAATGAGGTTAATTGATAAGTTGTGTTTGTAGTCCAACGGACAAGGACAATTGCCTGACAAGCAAGAGAACTGGGTTTGAGTCCCAGCTTACACAATACAAAAAAAAAGGTTCAAGTAGCATGTTGATTATTTCTAGTTTCTGGTTTCACTCACTTGCTCTTAATTAAATATCTTGTTCAAGTTTACATAAACACCATATGACTCTTGGACTGATTAGTGAATGAATGGGCAGATATTGAAGACAAACACCATGTTTAAATTCTACTTGGTTCTTTATTGTTCTTCTTGTTCTTAATGGGTTTGGAATTTGTGTTTAGACTAAACACCATAGCTAAATTCTTTTTCTGAATACTTGATTAAAACCACACACCATATGGATAATCATATTTGAGAAAGAACGAACTCCATAAGCTATTTTGATTTACTTTGATGCTTGTTACTTTGAAGCATGGAATTTGATGTTTGTAGTGAAGTTGAATCCCTAATCTTGATGTTTTAGTTTAGTTTATCCTTTTCATTTATGTTATGGTTTCCTAATCCAACAAATCTGAAATTCTGTTTCAAGTTTCCTTGTCTTTCTTTAAGCATTTCTGAAGTAGCTCAATAAGAAAGAGGGAAGGAGAGGAGACAACCCAATCCATAGAAACATGGAGTATGGAGCAGCGGAGAAGTCGACCTCCAGCTGCTATGGTCAACCACGCTCCAGCTATCACTTCAAAGGGAAGCATTCCGATCATATCTCTTTCATTTGTATAATAACTGCTACTCATTCTTAGTTTTGTCTCATTTTCTGTTTTGTTTTTGTTAGGGTTTTCTTTTCCTTGATGTGGGAGAAACATGATGAGCAGCTGACCCAAATACTCAAAGAAGAACATGTGCTGCCATACTATGTGCATTTCCCTCTCATTGTCTTCAAGGGGAAGTTCTAAACTCTCTTTCTTTTATTTCTTTCATTTCATTCCTTTACCCTGGATTTCATGTGCATTGCATGCTTTACATGGATTCAAACATTGAGGATAATGCTTCATTTAAGTTTGGGGGTGCTGGAAAGTTTTTTTTTAGTTTTTGTGTTTGTGTTTGAAAACGTAGGCTTCTTCATTGCTACAAAAATTTTATTTTATGCTACTGTTTTGAAAGTTTGGTCCGAGTTGTGTTCTTCATTTTTTCATGCTGAATCCAACGACATAAAGAACGTTAAAATTGACCAAGTGGTTTGAAAGTTACATGTCAAAACAGATTATATGTTGAAATTGAGCAAAACAGCAATTTGAAACCTCACGTTTTTCTTTTATGTTTCTTTTCTTTGAGTCATTTTCAGTTTTCCTTCCCACACCAATGATAAATCATGAGTCTAACTTCTAATATGGCTCTTAGGAATTTGATAAGCATTGTGTTAGGTCTGAATCTTATTCTTTTGCTAGCTAAGTCTCACATAATTATGTTTGAGCTTTCTATGCACTTTAGCCATGATTATACAACTCTTGCATGTCTTACCCAATTGTATGCATTTTTGCTTGTGTGATTCACTGGAATGTTAAGTTTATAACCAAGATATGATTTAGGCCATCTTTGTTAAGCCTCTTTCTTTTTCCTCCATCAACCCATACAATACATATTCCATTGTAAACCCCTTTGTGCTCAAACACTTAGCCATTTCTTTCTATCACCTTATCATCCATTAAACATCCTACCATCTAGGGGACATGTAGAGTATGATTGTATTTGAGATTGTAATGTATTCAAGGCAATAAATGAGCTATAAAAAAAATCAAAAGAAAAAGAGAAAAGAAGTGTGGCCAATGTAGTCACGACCCTAGGGTGATATAAGGAGAAATCAAGGTGATCTAGGGTGAAGAGCCGCAAAATTGGGCCAAATATTATACAAAGTGTGTAAATGTCAAAATCAAATTGTGAAGTGATTCAATTGCAAAATCTGGTGTTGTGAGCTCTTCAATTTATGTGCCTTACATGTCAAATGTCAATGATCTTGTTTACATGTCATGCTCTACTTTGTTCTTTAGACCTTGTGTTTCCATATCCATTCTTTGTCTAACCATTATCATAACCCCATTACATCCATAAGTAAAGTCCTATTGATTTTGGTTTAGCTTGGCAAACTTGTGTTCATTCTTGCAGGAATTCATATCGTTGTTTGAGAAGCATGAGTTGTATCTTCATGGCTATTTCACACACACACCTTGAGCATGATTTTTGTGAGATTGTGGTAGCACTTGAATAATGTTTAGAACTTCCTTAGTGCATGTTTTGTTCCTTGTTGAGCCATGTCTATGAAGTTTAAAATTTCTATTTGGTTGGAAGGTTAACGTTTTCTTTGTTTTTCTTTTGTTTTGCTCGAGGACTAGCAAAATCTAAGTTTGGGGGTGTGTTAAGCTCACATTTTCATACATATACATGCCCTATTTACTTACTTCTTTTGCTTAGTTTCCTATAATTCTGAGTTATTTGTCCCTCTTTGTGTGTTTTGTAGGCCAATAGAGCAAGAGAGCATAATTCATGCAATTCAAGCATGTTAAGGCCTAATTTGGATGAATGGATGAAGAGCTTAAAGACAAACCCATTTTGGCTACAGCCCCTTGCCAGCCCAGTTTCGTAGGAAATATTGCAAGCTTTGTTTCAGCAACCTACACAGCTCGAATGAGGCGGAATGCTTCATGAAAGTTGTTCCAATGGGTGTGTACTATAACATATCCAAAATGCAGACCCATTGGATAAATCTGGAGTCCGTTACCTAGCAAACACAGAGCCATGCTCAGGATGGATTTTATCCGCGCGGAAAATGAGTTAGCAATTTGTTTCGGCCTTAACGTCTTCCTCCGAACTTGGATTGGGCCAATACTTGTGTGGCTGGAAAGAAGACATTCTGAACTTCAAGTTTGAGTGCTTAAAGTCTTAATTTGCTTAAGGGAAGCCCAATTCGTAAGCCCTTGAAGTTGCTGGTCATGCTGACCTCAGGATGAGCTATCATTTCTGGTTGGATGCTTGGTCATGATGGCATAAACATGATGTGTTATTGATTGTGGGGAAGTTAGGTGAAGCAGATGCATTTCTTATATTTTGGGTGGAATTTTGAAGCAGCCAAATGAAGTGAATCAATTTGTTTACTTGCTGCCATAACATGATTAGAACAATTAGGGTGGATTCTAAAACAACACCATCTTGTCCTAGTTACTTTCTTTCTTCTTGTTTTGTTTCTTCTATTTTTGTTTTGTGTAGGAAAACTGAGTTGGATCATTCAATCACCAATCCCTGTGGAATCGACCTCGCACTTACATACGCTAAACTACCAACGGCTCGTGCACTTGCGAGTATCACAAGTTGAGGATGCAGCTGAATCCATTTTGGTGCAGCTAAATCTACGCAACAGTCTTCCGAGCCAATTCCCGGGCCGAGGGTGACAATAGTGACAGTGGGAACCCTAGGGTACCGATGGGGGTAGCGAATGAGCAGCTGTTCGATGTGGATTACTTGTCGCCCAACAAGATGACCTACCGTGAGCTGGCAAAGATTAGGGCAGAATACATGATCCCCCATTCGGTAGGGATGAGGATCCCAGGCCCTACCGAGTCCCTGAGCAACCCCAAGGATGGCGAGGTTGCGTTCTTCACCGATGTCCTTCGGCAGGGCGTCAGGCTGCCGTTGCAGCCTCCAGTTCAAAGGATTCTGGCTCAGATTGGGTATGCCCCTGGGCAGTTCAAACCGAACTCTGGGCCGTTCTCATTGGGGTTATCACGGCATTCGGACTTGCCGATGAGGGGGAGCCTACTTACGAGCAGTTCTCCCACCTGTATAGCATCACGAAGTCCAAGAGTACCGATCATGGAGGTTGGGTCCAAGCGACTGCCTCAGGGCTTCCGAGAGGGGCTATTTTCTGGCGATTGGGAGTCGCCCTGGGAGTGCCCGTTCGCTTCCCCATCCCCACTACTTTTCAGATTGCCGGTAGGTTGCTACCATGCCGATCGGTAGGTCACTTTTTTTTTAATGGACTAATCTGTTT
Source organism: Prunus fruticosa (assembly GCA_018703695.1). Taxonomy (NCBI): domain Eukaryota; kingdom Viridiplantae; phylum Streptophyta; class Magnoliopsida; order Rosales; family Rosaceae; genus Prunus; species Prunus fruticosa. Next base: position 12,562,254 of record CM031923.1, read on the forward strand.
TTGTTATTTTTGCAGGCAAACTGAAGCAGCCCACGGCACCCAGTCAGAGATTCGCAGATGGAAAAGCTGAGGCTGAAGGTTCCTCCGTCGCAGGGAGTACCCACAGTTCCTCTTCACCGAAAACCTTATCAGAGCCCGCCTCGTTGACCCTCCGAGAGTAAGATCACTTCTTATTTTCCACTTCGTCTTTTTGTTTGAATACCTTCGGCTAACTCCTGGGTTTGGTTTCGTGTAGTGTCCGAGACCAGGAAGACTGTCAAGGCCAAGAAGATGTCCGAGACCTCCGAAGAGGCGCTACCAGGTGGCCGCAAAGGGAAGAAACGGCGGCGGCAGCCAGGAGACTTCTACCGAGAGGGTCGTGGAGGCTGACCTAGCCCGCGGACAGGAGGGTGCCGGTAGACGAGCCGGTGCTCAGCCCGCGTCAGGGTGCCGAGGCTGCCACTTCCAAGGCGTCCGGGAAGCGGCCTATCAGGTGGATCTGGACACTGATCCACTGCCAAGCGGGTGCGGCTTGCTGATCCTCCGAGGGCCATCTTCGCGGCCGAGGACGAAGGGGGCCTCGGAAGGAACCGTCACGCTTGCGTGTCTTTCCAAGACGGTCCAGTTTGCGAACCACATGATCGTGGGTTCGCAGATGGACTTATTTGAAATTGACGAGCTGTCGAAGAAGGCCCTTCGGGAAGAGGCGGGGCGCGCCTTCCGTCTCCAAGCCACGGTAACCTTTAACTCCTGTTGTCTTTTTGTTGTTGTTGTCTTTTGTTCGATACTAATCTGTGCTTCACTTTCCAGGCATCGATGGACATGTGGCTGTGCATGAAAGGGCCATCACAGCTGCCGAGCGCGCCAAGAGGCTATACGAAGAAGGCCGTTCCAAGGTTGCCGAGGCGGGGAAGGCCCTTCAGGACCACGCGAATCTTGTGCAGGACATGCATGCTGCCGAACGGCAGATCAAGGCACACGACGTGAAGCTTGCCGAGATGCGTGAGGCCCTGGATGACGCTCGCAGGCGGCTAAGGATGCCGAAGAGGCAAAGGGGGCTGTGAAGACGGCCCTCGAGGCTTCCGAGCGGTCGAAGGCAGCGGAGATCGAGGTCACCGTTCGTGAAGCGGTGGCGAGCTACCGTACCTCCACGGAGTTCACTCACCTCTTGGACAACGAGGTGGCCTCCGAGATGGCGGACCTCATCTACCGCTTCAAACGGTTCAACCCCGGGTAGAAGCTGAACCTGAACTTCGATGCCAATCCCCCTCCTCCTCCGGAAGGTATCACCGAGGAGTATGAGGGGGAGGATGCCCCCGAAGATGCCGATGGTCCTGATTCCGAGGGCGCTCCTGATGCCGCCGCCGACGCCAATGTCGAGATTGCCGATGACCAGGGGAATCGGGCTGCCAGAAGCCTGAGCTGCTTTATGTTTTCGTTTTGTATCATTAACTGCCGTTGGCAGAATTTTCGAACACCTTAATGCCGAGGGCATTTTTAATTTAAGTAATTATTTTCTTTCATGACTTGTGTTCTATTCCTGCTTGAATTCTTCCGATGCTTGTTCGGTAGGAGTCTAGCCATTGGTTTTTGGTTAGTTCTTTCGTCTCAGATTGACCAAGTGTCGTTACCTTCGGTAGTCAAAGCCCAAGATAAAGCGGTACTGTCGTTGGCTCGTATTCCACTTGGATCGTTTTGTTTAGAATATTGTAGGTAATCCCAGAGCAATGTACTGCCGTTGGCTCGTACCTAATGTCTGTTTTTCGAAAAATTTGGTAGTAAACACTCAAGAGTGTAGCTTTCTATTGCCGTAGGCAATGTTGCTGTGGCTCGTATATAATGAGCTCTACCGAAATATTTTGTTTAAAGAAGGTGCCGATAGGCTATAACATTCTAAACATGTGCAACTCTGGATAATCTCATTGTATATATAAGTGTCGTAGGCAAAGATACAAACTCCACCCTGCCGTTGGCTAGGGGGCTTCATTTAAAATAACTCTTGAGGTGCTCCACATTCCACGGGTGACCGAGGGTCTTCCCATCTGTGCCTCGAGCCTGTAAGTGCCGGATCTAAGGATGCCGATGACTTCATAGGGTCCTTCCAGGAAGGTCCAGAGGGTTCCTTCCGTTGGGTTTTTGGTCGCGGGGAGACCTTGCGCATTACCCAGTCTCCGATCCTGAAGGAACGGGGTCTGACCCTCGAGTCATAGTACCGAGAAACGCGCTGTTTGTATGCTTCATTCCGAAGGTTGGCTACCGTTCGGCGTTCTTCGATTAAGTCCAGGCTTAATGCAAGTGCTGCCTCGTTCGCCTTCGGTTGGAAACCTTCCGTTCGGTAAGACGACTCGCCGATCTCGACTGGGACAACGGCTTCTGAGCCGAATGCAAGGCTAAAGGGAGTTTCCCCTGTGGAGGTGCGGTAGGATGTTCGGATGGCCCACAGAGCTTCGGGAAGCTTCTCCGGCCAGGCGCCTTGGCACTGTTGAGTTGCTGTTTCAAGAGTTTCTTGATAATTTTATTCACGGCTTCTACCTGACCGTTCGACTGAGGGTGAGCTTGGGAGGCGAAGAATAAGTTGATCTTGAGGCGAGTGAGAACTGCCTAAAGAGTTCCGAATCAAACTATCTGCCGTTATCAGTGATGATGGCGTGGGGGATGCCGAAGCGGCAACAGATGTTGGTCCAGATAAATTCCTCGATTCTTGCTGCCGTTATGGTGGCCAAGGCTTCAGCCTCAACCCATTTCATGAAATAGTCCACGGCAACGACTGCGTATTAACCTGCCATTTGCCTTGCGGCATTGGTCCGATTAGGTCAAGTCCCCATTGGGCGACGGCCAAGAACTTACGATCGGAGTAAGAGGTTCGGTGGTTAGGTGCGGAATATTGCCGAACTGCTGGCATTTGTCGCACTTCTTCACCATCGTAATTGCATCCCGATGCATGGATGGCCAATAGTAGCCCTGCTGAAAGGCCTTGTGTGCCAGAGACCTGGAAAGGAATGATCACCGCAAACTCCGCTGTGGATTTCCCGAAGGACGTACTCCCCTTGTTCTTCGGTGATGCATTTCATGTACGGGGTGGTGTAGCCACGCTTGTACAGAACGTCGTTGATGACGATGTATCTTGCCGATCGGTAACGCAGCAGCTGCCTTGCCTTGGCCTTGTCTTCAGGGAGGGTGCCGTTCATTAGGTAAGCATGGATAGGCGACATCCATGTGTTGTTATATTCTATAGCGCAGATCTCGGCAACGGTGGTGCTCGGTAGGGTCAGTATCTCGACGGGGATCTTTCGACCCACTTTGTCGTTGATTGCCGAAGCAAGCCTAGCGAGGGTGTCGGCATGACAGTTCTCGTTTCTTGGTATCTGCCGAATCTCATATGCCTGGAATTTGTTTAGCAGTTGGTGTGCTGCCGTGAGGTATGCCGACATAGACGCGTCTTTTGCTGCGAAATCAGCAGTTACCTGGTTCACTTTCGAGCTGGGAATCGCTGGAGATGCTGATATGAATGGCCTCCATGCTTTTGGCGAGCCGTAGGCCGGCCAGAAGTGCCTCATATTCGGCTTCGTTGTTGGACGTTCGGAAGCTAAACCTGATGGCATATTCCATGTTGGTTCCATCCGGAGCGGTGAGTACCAGGCCAGCTCCGCACCCATCCTGGTTTGCCGAGCCATCCACGTGTAGGATCCAGACAGGAGTTGACTGGCTCGAGACGGTTGCCGTTCGCAGGCTTTCCAGTTGAGGGGTTTCAGGTTCCGATACCTCCGAAGGTGTTAGTTCGGCGATGAAGTCCGCCACGGCTTGTCCTTTCTCGGGAGGTCTGGGTTTGAACTGGACGTCGAACTCTCCCAACTCGATCGCCCATTTCACAAGCCAGGCGGAAACGACCAGAGCTAAAGCCAGCTGCTCGAGTGGGGGGTCCTGAGACTATGCCCCTTGTAGAGCTTTGCTGACGTAGAAGATCGGTAGCTCTGCCTTCTCTGGTATCCGTATCAGAAGTCCTAGCTCGACGGCAGTGTTGGATACCGATAGATACAGGGAGAGAATTTCCCCTGTGAGGGGTTTTGACAGGAGCGGAGCTCTGCCCATGTAGTCCTTCAAGTCTTGAAACGCCTTTTGCATTCCGTAGTCCACTCTATATGGTGTTTTCCCCCTTTCAAGGCTTTGAAGAACGGTGCACATTTGTCTTTGGCTTTTGAGATGAAGCGAGTGAGGGCTGCCACTCGTCCGGTAAGGCTCTGGATGTCCTTCTGTGTCTTCGGCACCCCCATGTCGAATATGGCCTCGATTTTATCGGGGTTTGCCTTGATACCCTCTGGCTGATCATGAAACCGAGGAATCTCCCAGAAGAAACGCCGAAGGCGCACTTCGTTGGGTTGAGTCTCATTCGGTAATCCTTCAAGATGCCGAACATGAGCGATAGGTTTTTCAGATGCTCTCCTGCCGTTCGGCTCTTTACTAGCATGTCATCCACATAGACCTCCATTGTGTCGCCGATCTGCTCGGCGAAGATTCGGTTGACCAGTCTCTGGTAAGTGCCCCCGCATTCTTTAATCCGAACGGCATGACGTTATAGCAGTGTAGGCCTTTGTCTGTTATGAACGCCGTGTGTTCGCTGCGGCAGGGTGCATGAAGATCTGGTTGTATCCAGAGTATGGATCCATGAAGCTGAGCAGTTTGTGACCTCCAGTGGCGTCAACTAGCTGATCGATGCGCGGCAACGGAAGCTATCCTTTGGACAGGCCTTGTTTAGGTCGGTATAGTCTTGGCACATTCGCCGTCCGCCTTTTGCCTTCCGAACCATGACAGAGTTCGCCGGCCAGCCTGGGTATATGGCCTCCGAACGAAGCCTATGGTCAAGAGTTTGTCTACTTCGTTTTTCATAGCTTGATATCGTTCGGCATCGTAGGATCGGCGCTTTGCCTGACGGGTTTGAACGCGGTGAGATGCTCAGCTTGTGGCTGATGACATCAGGGATATGCCCGGCATGTCGTTCAGGCAAAGACCTCCGAATTTTGCCGAAGGAACTGAATGAATTCGGCATCGGAGAGTGGCGTTCATCATGGTGCCGATCCGCACGCACCGGTCTGGCTGGCTTTCGTCTAGCGCCACGATTTCGAGATCCTCAGGAGGTGTGCCACCGGAGTGGGCGTTTCTTCCCTTGGGTCATCCACTGGTTCATTGCCGTTCGGCAAGACCCCGAACCGTGAAGGTCTCTCTTTGTTTCTAGGGGCTGCCGACTTCAACGTCGTGGCATAGCAGTTAGGAGCACTCACCTGATCTCCCCTTATTGCCCCCCCGTGCCGTAGCAGGTTGGGAACTTCATGAGTAGCATGTGGGGGGACAGGTGGGCCTTGATCGCCGTGAGTGCCGTTCGGCTGACTATGACATTGTAGGCCGTCGGGCAGTCCACCACGAGGAACTGGTCGTACACCATGGCCCTTCATGGGGCTGTTCCGAAGGAGATTGGCAGACTGACACGCCCGGTCGGCTGGACCAGGTCTCCTGAAAGCTGAGGAGAGGCGAGAGTTGCCCGGTTGACCTGGCTGTTCTCTATTCGGAGTTCTTTGAACGCATCGGCGAAGATGACGTTTACCGAACTCCCATTGTCGATTAGGATTCAGCCGACATCGAATTCAGCGATCTCGGCTCGGATGATCATGGGGTCGTCATGTGGGTAGACGATCCCTTCTTCTTCTTCCTCGGAGAAGGTGATCGGTTCCCACCCGACCTTCGGTATCTTGGCATGCCGGCTACTTTCAATGCCGAGAACTTGGGGGTATTGTGCCGCCCTAACATCCTGCTTCATTGACCGGTTGGATGCCCGGCGAGGGTTGGGCCTCCATTGATCGTGCTGATCATGTTGATTTGCCGATTGGCGTTCGGTATTGGCGCCTCCTGCGGCCTGGCTATGTACTGATCCAATTTGCCTTCCTGAATTAACCGCTCGACGATCTTTCGCAAGCTTATGCAGTCCTCGGTATTGTGGCTGTTCTGCTGGTGGTATCGGCAGAATTTTCCTGTATCCCGTCCGTCCTGCCGATTAGGCTTCCGGAACGCTGGCTTCGGAATGATCTCGTTTTCATTCATCAGCACCGCTCGTCACAGGTGTTGAGCAGGGTGAACACTTCCGTCCCCTGCCGTACATGCTCTTATTTTTCTTGGAATGCCCTGTTTGAGAGCTTCAGGCGTCTTGCGCTTGTGGCTCTCAGGGTATCGGCAGGTTGCGCTTCGACGTGAATGGTGATGCCTGCGCCGTTGTGGACCACTGTATGGGCTCGTTCTGCCGAGCCGTGGGCTCGGCCCTTGAGTTGAAGTATTCGGCCTTGGCGTGGATTGCCGCTTGCTTCATGAGCTCATCGTACGTACGCCAATTGCTCCTGTGTACCAGATACCGAAAGTGTGAGGACCGTATGCCACTCTTGAAGGCGCCGTAGGCTAGCCTATCATCGGTATCCGGACATCTTTAGTATTCATGGCTGAATCGTGTGGCATATTCACACAATGGCTCATCATCTCTCTCCGAACGATGTACAGGTCATCGGCAGAGTACAGCCTGCCCTGTCTGAATCATGAATTTAGCTCGTCAAAAGAGTCACCGTCCCTGGTTCCAAACGGTAGAAACGGTTCAAGGCTGCTTCGGTGAGTGAGGATGGGAACAGGCATGCACAGCCCTCGTCTCCTGTGTAGGGCGAGATGCGTAAAGGCTGTATGTCTCTCTCCTCCGCGAGCGCTTTATACGCTCGGTGAATGGTCCTGGCCGAAGCCTTCCCCAGTCGGGTTCTTGAGTGCGTGTTCGATCGTCCTCCATCTTTTATACCCTCTGAAGAGGAGGCGAATCACAGGGTCCCTTTCCGGTATCTACTCCGCGGCTCGATGTACCGACCGCTCTACTGAGACCTCGCAGGGTTGACCTCAGAGAACTTAGTTGGGGTTGCCGACAGGAGGATGATGACCGGTTCGTGGAAGGGATGTACTCTTAGTCAGAATCTGCCGTTGATTCCAAGACTGGTATCTTTCGTATCGGCGACTTCCTCCCAGATTTCTCAGCGGGGATCGTCTAGGTGCGCATTTATCCTGATTCGGTGATTCCTGTCGTTCGGCCTGCCTTTCGACCTCCCGATCCAACAACCTGTGTCGGGCAATCGGAATAGACCTTTTTCGGCACATGTGGCTTATTTTTTGGTGCCGGGACTACCAATTGTTTAGACGGCACAGGCGTTGCCTTTGCCGCCCTCTTGCCCTTCCTCTGTCGACGGGGAGTCTGTAGGCTCTCGGAAGACCGATCGGTCTGAATGTTTTGCGTTTGCTGCTGGTTGAGCAACTGTTGTGTTTCGCTACCCTGGACGAAAGGAAATTGTTGTGTTCTTGTAACCTAGCCATGTCCTGCCGAAGGGACACGACTTGAGTTAGAAGTTCCGCGTTTTGAGCGGCTTGGATTACAGGGGGATTAGTTGCCGGTGTGTAAGGGGGTGGTGCAGGGCTAACCCCACTTGGCATGCCGAATGGCATTCCCTCCTGCGGTAGGAACGTAGTTTTCGGGTTGGTCCCCATAAGTTTTTGGGATAAAGGGTCGATTTTATCGTTTCCCACAGGGGCGCCAACCGTTGACGCCAAAAAGTGATTCTTTGACTTTGAGGGTCAACTTAGTAGTTTTAAGCCTTCGGTATCCTGATGGCCTCGGTAGGGATCTTAATCTGCAAAAAGAGAGTACGCTCGGTAAGACCTAAGGCACCGGTGTGGTACCGGCCGAAGGCTCTCCGATGCTTGAGTAAGTTCGGGATTAGAAAGTTCAGCTGACAGATCAATAGGCTTGTATGCCGTAAGTTCTGATTACCTCTATTTCGGGGTAGGTGACCTCTTTTATAGGCCTTGGGAGGTGTGCACTTTGTTGATAATTTCGATGTGGGACTGTGGACGTCGCTTGGGAGCATGCCACGTGTCCCATGAGAGGGTGTTGCCCTAATGGAGCGATCGGTAGGCAAGGTGCCGAAGGCTCCCCTGGTCAGGCTCGATCTCTTCCACGTATCTTGTTCTTATTGGCTGTTCATTTTGGGTATAACAAGAGTCATAACATAAACATTGAGTTGGGTTTTTGGATCAGGGAGAGAGAGAAGGGAAAGCCTGAGAAATCAAAGAAGATCAAGGAAGATGAGGGAGAGAGGGAGAGAGAAGGGAGGAAGAGGAGGGAGAGAGAGGGGAAGAGTGGGTCTTGCGAGGGTAGGAGGCGCTGGAGGAGGTAGAGGTCTGCTTGTATTTTTTTTTATTTTAAAGTTTTAAAATATTTAAAATATAATATATGGATGTATACTATTGGATGTGTGGGCTCAACACACGTGCCACGTCAGCCATTTAACAGAAAATTTGATGGAAGCTAACGACATGGACTATTTTGATGTGTGGAGGATAACCTTAGGGACCATTGGTGTCACAAAAAAATATTAGGGATGAAATGTGATAATTTTGCAAACCTAAAGGACCATTGGTGATAAAAAGCTTTGTAGTAGTGAAAGCTTTTTGCCGCAAGTCTTTATGTCTGCAGCAACACTGGAATTCTGTGTTATTATTTTGATTAGTAACTTTGAGGCATTCATGTTCCAAAGTTTGAACTTGTGTGTTATGGAAAAATTAACTGGACGTCGGTACTTAGGCTGGCATAGTAACTATATTTAGTACTTCGATGTTCTAACGGTCCACCAAAAACTGTAAAAATTGCAGCAGAGGGATCGTCAAGAACTATCTATTTATTTGAACTGTAAAAACTTTAATGCAGGCTGGTAAGTAGGCCTGTCAAAATTTGGTTGTTGAACTTTGAAATTTGATGGCACATTGAACTCAATGATGGTCTGATGTGTTGGAAAATGAAAGATATTTAGGAGAGGTTATGAAATTTTGATGTTGTATTCTGCTAACAAAGTCGAAAAAATTGTAGCAGAGGGATCTTCAAGAACTATTTATTTGATGAGAGAATTTAACATCAATCCTTGATAACTCTAAAAAATACATGAACTTATGCTTTAACCATCAGATCTGCTCTGATCAAACATTTGAATGATATACAAATGAAATCCAGTACATGAATTATAATACACTTCAACACTTGGAATTGAAATGGGATTGTTTCTCAAGAATTGATGAGGTTAGAGATGTCGAATTGCAACTTGCTATTCCAAACTTCAAAGAACTTACTCTGTAGAGTCGGTATGCACATCCTCGTAAAATTCTTCAGAACAGAACTCAAACCTCCTCATCAATGTGCTGAAAAGAGGGAAACAATATTAAACTAGAAAAATAATACTCATCAGCTTATACTAAAATCGAATAAACACAATAAGTTACACCACATTGAACGTGTTCATCCAATGCACTAAATGTGAGAATCATCAACATTTAGAAGTTGGAGATGGCAACATATATATATATATATACTCACCTCTGCACTTCTCTGTGTTTCCCTGTATTCAAAAGAAAAGAATGTGTATTATTGAGATGCAATCAGGTTTCAAAAAAAACAACACTTTTATTGTTATATTATTGAGTAAACACCAGTAAACATTCAGGTGCATACCTTTTTTCGTGAATGTTCCCTATAGTGCTATTGAGGTCCCCCATCCACTCAGACTTTCCCAACTCTGTGTGCACTTGGATTACAGAATGTGGGTTGACAATCTTAGAAGCAAATGTTCTTAAATCTGGACATCTTTTAACCTTCAATTCCATCAAAGATGGCAACTTCAAAGTATAAGCTTCAGTAGAGAAACAAATGAGGTTTGGTAGATCTTTCGGCGTCATGGAATTCAGTCGAGGAAATGTAATTTCCTGATCAGCACATTCAGTGTCTGCTTTTGCAATAACTTGTTCAATCTTCTCACAATTCCCAACTTTTAAGTCCTTTAAACTGACAAGGAGCTTGGCTACAGTTGACAAGAACAAATATCGCAAACTGCCACAGAGGGATCCACTTAAGAATGTCAAGTTTCCGAAGCCTGTGATATGTTGTGAACCGCCCGTTTCCCATACGTGCATTAAACTTGGCAATTTGTTCAACGACAAATAACACAACTTATTGAATGCTTGAACATTGTGGCTTTCCACAGCCTTTGGTCCCTTGAGTTGGAAAACAACTTCCAGTGACTTACAAGATAGTACAGAAAGACGTTCTAGATTATCGTAATCATTTGAGTCTTGATCAAGATTTGTTGGTGCAACCTAGAAAATCAAACATCAATTGAGCAACTGTATATAATTTATATAATTTCAATATGGCAATGTCATTTTCATTCTCAATTGTAGCTCGAGGGTAGAGGTTCATAGAAATAAATTGAAATCCTTACCTCTTGATTGACTAGACGTGGCAATATTTGAACAATATTTCTTCTTGAAGTAGGTGTACATCCACAAGATCCTGATGACATACCTTCGTCTTCGTCTTCATGTTGAGCTATTGAATCTTTCTCCAACTTTTTTATTTGTGGAATTACTGAAGTCAATGTCTTCAGTTTGCCGCATCTTCTCACAGACATAAATTTGGTGGCTGACCATAGAGAAGTAGAAGCATCAGGACAAAGACTCTCAAGACTCCGAAGCCCCTCTAGATCAAAACTATTTAGTTTGGGAAACAAAGTCATGCCCGTCTGATCCTCTTTTTCACTTTCATCTGCGGATCTGACTATAGTTTCCATTTTCCAGCATTCCGCTATGTTGAGCTCTTCAAGATTCACAAGTAGCCTGGCAATCGAATGTGGGAACACATATTGGAGATCAGGACCATATCCTATTTTTAAATATCTTAAGTTTTGGAAGCCCTGGAATCTACGTGGAATGTTCTTCCAAAGGTGTCGACATCGAGAAGCCAATGAAATCTCCAATATTTGTAAATGAGAAAATGCTGGAACCATGTGGCCTTTCAAATCAAATAACACATCTACAATGCCATTGGCATTTTGTAGTTCCACTTCTTCTAGATTTTGTAACCATGAAATGCACTTTGATTGAAATACTGCTCTTTCAAAGCTTCTAGAAGATTGATGCTCATCATATGAAGTTCCTACCACATTTTGATCCCTAGGCGTTGTTACCTGAAAAGATATTCATTAATTAATAAATATTTAAAGAAACATTTTATAGATCAACTTCAGACATTTTCCTCTCAAAAATGAAATTAATAACAACAAGCTCAATTATTATTATTTAAATTACTTCAATATGACTTCATATTAAAATATTAATAAAACCAAATTTTAATCGGAGGACTAGTCAGTTTCTAGATTCTTTTCAGACACCAACTCTCCTCTACTTTGCAGAATAATAATCACATAAAAGCTTGACTTTGTGGTCTCATGTCAAACTAAATGCTTCCACGTGGCAAGAATTTTCCAGTAAACAATTTGGAGCGTGGCAATTAAGACCATAAGTAGTTTATAGCTTTGATTTCTCGAATACAATCAATTCAGGTAAGGCAGTCCACGTGCAAAAAATATATATATATCAATTGTTATTTATTTAAGTTATTTTTTTTTTTGTAAAGGCAAGTAAACTAAATTCCTCATTTATCAGTATGAGAATATTTTCAGTTTTTAGGAAGAAAATGAGTAAATAATAGTCAAACTAAATTCAGACCTCATGGCAAGTAAACCAAAAAATTAAATAAATTTGAGGCACAAACAATTAACAAAACAATTCAAGCATCGAAATAATAAGTTATATATGTAACATACCTCATGGTTGGAGTATATCTTGTTGGCTTCGTAGAAACCAACGAATTCATTAGATAGATCCACGAGTGTCAAATTTGTTAATTTAGGGAAAGCTATGATGTCCGATGCCGTCTCATGTTCCCTCCACTCCTTTGAGACGATTTCTTTCATTTGGGGACAGTTGTAAACAAATAAGCTTTGGAGTTGAACCAAGTTGTTTGCTACTGATAGAGAAAAGACATATTTTAAAACAGGGCAATAATGTAATTCAAGAGATCTTAAGTTGATAAAAGAGCTCTGTGGAAGTCGGTCGTGGCATATTGCTTTTAGCTTGGGCATCCACATGAGTTGGATTGATTGGATGAGAGGGAAGGCTATTTGTTGAGTCCAACTTGCTCCATTTACAAGGTATTCTATCTCAGGGCAGTCCATAATTGTTAAAACTTTTAAGTGTTGCAATCCCTCTTGGTCTAATTCATTGGGGACATACTTTAAATTCTCAATCTCATATAAGAATAAATCTTCACATTTCTTAAATAAGAGTCGAACAATTTGAATCTCCATGAATTCCGTTGCATCACTTTCCAAAATCTCCAACTTATTTTCGAATGCATAACAACCATCCTTTTTCCTCTCTGTTGATGGAAGTCTATCTCCAATAAACCATCCTTTTTCCTCTCTGTTGGATATGTGGAATCTTATTGTTGTCTGGATTGTCAAGTAAAAGTCTTTTGGAAAGAAGTTGAAATCGGGAATATCCATGACTAAAACCTTCAAATGATTAGACAAAGACATCACCTCAACAAGGCTTGCCATCCTCTTATCTTCGCTTTCTGCTGCTGATCGTTCCCATTTGCGAAAACTATTTCCCATATACAACTCTTCAAGACTAGATAAGCTCGATAAGAGACCATGTGGAATCTTCTCAAGATTATAACAACCCGTAATATCTAACAACCTTAAATGTTTAAGAAGTCCAATTTCCCTCGGCAACTCTAGGATGCTACGACAATTACGAAAGCTGAGGATCTCTAAATTTTCCAATCTTCCAATAACATCAGATATATCTGTTAAATAACAACCATTTAGGGACAAGGTTCGAAGGCTCTTCAGTACTCCAAGTGAACTTGGCAAGGCTGATATCCCACCCATGCTTAAAACCTTCAGCTCTTTCATCCCTTTACACATGATGTCCATGCTATTTTCCGAATAACGTTTGCCTTCTAAGTGTAGAAGCTCAAGTTTTGGACACTCCAGACCAACTGGGATCTCATCAATATTAATTGGTATCAGTGAGATTGTTGTGTAATGGTCGTATATCTTTGGCCACCCTTTCTTTTCAGCATCACATCTTATTAGAAATCTATGTGGATCTCTTGAGGCAATTGATATGGCAACATCACGAACTATGTCATGCATCTTGGTATGTTCTTCGAATTTGCTATCTAGCAACAAAAACCTTCTTTGAAGTTTGTCAACCAAAGAATGCACTCTATTTCTTGCTTCTTCCACCGAATCAGTGTTACTAAAATACCCTCGACCCCACCCATATCTAACCAAATACTCAATTGGAATATCATAATCTTCAGGAAATAAACAACAAAGCAAAAGGCATGACTTCGCTTCATCACTCTCCAATCTGTCATAACTCCATCGTATGTTTGAATAAACTCTGTCATTCATCGAAGGGATGCTTCCAGGAGCTGAACTTTGTAGCTGTTTGAGGGCATCAACCCATTCATGCTTCCTCTTATTTTCTAGTGCTTTCGCAACAGTTATAATAGCAATAGGTAAACCTCCACACTCATTCGTGACTTGTTTCGCCAAATCAGGATAGTCCAAGGGTTCACCTACCATTTCACGAAAGAGTTCCCATGATTCTTTTGCTGTTAAAACTGGGAGTCTAAAAATTTCTTGACTTCCCATTGCTTTGCACACATCCTCGTTTCGTGAGGTCAACAAAACTTTGCACCCTTTATGAGTAAGTCCAGAAGGAAGTCCTATAGCCTCAAAATCGAGCTCTGTCCACACATCATCTAATACAATCAGGATCCTATTTATTTCCATGAGTCTTTCGTGGAGCCTTCGCGCTCTTCCGCTTTTGGTATTCTCGTCATATTTGAGCCCCAGCTCCTCTGCAATTTCTGATTGAATCTTCTGAATGTCTGGGGTTTGGGACACAACTGCCATCACAATACTATCGAATACTTTCAATCCTTCCAATCTTTTGATGTTTTCTTTCACCATTGTGGTTTTACCCACACCCCCCATACCACAAATCCCAATCATTCTAACTTCTTCATTCTTCAAAACCTCTATCACCCTATTCACAGATGTCATTCTAGATTTAAAATCCTTAAAACCTTCTTTGAATGCTGACGATATCATCAGTGGAGGTGCATGATGGGCAACATTATTGAATGTTCCTTTTTTTTGGAGATGAAGAACATCTTGTGTAATCTTAGTGGCTTTCCTACTCATATTCCACCGGTACAAGCATCGCCTTTTCATGTTGACTTCTTCCTCAAAATGCAACACTTTCTGAATTAACTCGTTAACACTAGTTAGCCAACTTTGAACATCAGAGTTGATAACTCCACCATTCCTTTTGGCAGCTTTAACCAATTCTTGCACCCCATCTTTCATGTCAAAAAGCTGTTTAAGTTCACCCTTTAGATCTTTCATCTTGGTATCATAGTAAATCAAATAGCCAAATTCTCTGCATATTGGTGTCACCAAGGACTCTGCAATTTTGGACGCAATTGAAATAACAATATCCATTTCCTTGTGAGATCAAAGACACGTAGATGAAATGCTTATATCTGTATCTTGTCTCCCAATCTGTACAAAGTCCAATGAAAAGTAGATCAATACAAAAATAATTAGGGATGGCTGTTTTTGGCAAAATTGTATATTGCATTTTTATCACAAATGGTCCTTGAGGTTTACAAAATTATCACCTTTCGTCCCTACGTTTTTTTGTGACACTAAGGGTCCTTAAGGTTCCACACATCAAAATGGTCCATGTCGTTAGTTTCCGTCAAATTTTATGTTAAATTGTTGATGTGGCACATGTGTGGAGCCCACACATCCAATGGTATAGAGCCACGTGGTTTTAAATATAATATAATATATTTTAAATATTTTTAAAACTTAAAATTCATTAAAAAATAAATTAAAAGTAACTTTTTTATAAAAAAAAATTTAATATCTTTCATGCTCTTTTCAAATAGAGAGAGAGGAAGAGTAGTGGGTCTTTGAGGGGGGGAGGGAAAAAGAATACAGGGAGAGAGAGATATTAAAAAATATATAAGTTGCTTTTAATTTTTTTAATTTATAGATTTTAAGTTTTAAAAATATTTCAAATATATTATATTATATTTAAAGCCACGTGGCTCTATACCATTGGATGTGCGGGATCCACACATGTGCCACGTCATCAATTTAATAGAAAATTTGATGGAAGGTAACAGCAGGGACCATTTTGATGCATGGAGGGTAACCTTAAGGACCATTAGTGTCACAAAAAAATGTTAGGGACGAAATGTGATAATTTTGCAAACCTCAAGGACCATTTGTAATAAAAATTCTATATTTTATATTTATTTAAACACTTTGTATGATTTTACCATTATCAACGAAATTTTTATTGCCATCTGGCAATTGTTTACTTTCACGCCTTAAATGTACAAACCTTTCCGAAGATTATGTTCTCTTTAAAGGGATTAAAGTTTTGATTATGTGAAAATTAAATACATAGGTTGATTATAGTACTTCTATTAAAATTTTATTTTATTTGACTACGCCATTTTTTATTATTTGTTGGCCTCCATTGGAACCAAAAGGAATAAGTTTTATATTAAATTAACAAGTTAATCTGTTAATCGTTTTCCTATTCTTACTAAGATTTGGTTGAATTTTTTATGCATATAATTCCAGTCTTTAGTCTCTACATTTTCTTTTAGGATATTTGACCTTGAACTCAATTATCTTCATTCTAACTTCTATTCTATAGCTTTATCATTTTATTATATGTATTTTGGTACTGTTTGGTTCACTAGACAACAACTTATAAACCCTACCTTGCATCAAATTGGTACCATAGGCTAGGAAAATCCTTCCTCGAGACCCTGATTGGTCATGGTAGAGGTTGTGGACGAGGGAACTAAGCCCAACACAGATAGATGACTGAGATGCAACGTACAATGGAAGATATGTCGAGAGCGGTGCAAGCCCTCAAAAGACAGAAATTCACATATGCCTATATGGAGATTCTGAAATGAAACTGTGGTGATGGTGATCGAGGTGGATTGGAAGAGCAGTTGGTTCGTGCATTGTGTTTGAATGGTGGAGGAATTAAAATTGAAGTTGCTGATTTTTGTGGAAATATGCATGCAGAGATTATTTAGATTCAGAGGCAAGTCTAGATAATGGAAACCTATGGTAGAAGTGTAAAACATTACATTGTAATAAACCATATTAGAATGGTCTTCTAATCACATAAGCAGTTGCAGTTTAGTATTAATCAAGAAACAGAACTCAAGAATATCTGCAGTTATAGTTTAAAGTGCAGTTTAATTAGAAAACTAGAGCTCTTAGGATTCCTAATCCTACATGGATTAAAACATTCTATCCTAGTGCAATCAGGATTTGTTTAAGTGTTCTTCTATGGGCAAAATACTTAAGCAATGCATATATAGAGAGGTCCCTTTCATAGTAGTCAAGGCATACTCATATTGATATCTCCCCCCATCTAGAGAAAGTTAAAGGACTGCATAGGAGAAGAATATTTCTATACCTTCACCACAACCATTTTTTACCAAAGTTAGTGTTAGGTTATTCCTGGGGAGAAGCATTGAAAACGGAAAATTATATAATGAATAAAGTACCTACTAAACGTGTAAATGCTATCCCTTATGAAGTTTGGGTTAAAAGAAAACCAAGTTTGAATTACCTCAGAGTGTGGGGCTGTAAAGTTGAAGCAAAATCATACAATCCTATGGAAAAGAAGTTGGATTCAAGAACAGTCAGTGGCTATTTTGTTGGCTATCCAAAAGAACTAAAGGCTACAGATTTTACTGCCCTCAAAATACAACCAGATTTGTAGAAACTCAAAGAGCAATGTTTATAGAATCTAAAAATGAGGCAACAGAAGAAGAAATTTTCGATTTTGATGAAGTTATAATAGAAAATGGAGACACAGTGAATTCTAATGCAAATAACAGAATTCCTGGTGTTACCTAGCTTTGACTTGAGTAGCACGCAATCTGTCCAGGAAGATGAAAATAGTTGGAGATCCAATGATACCTGAACAAGAAACTCAAGAACAGCAAGTTCTGCCACCAGAAAACACAAATGAAAATCAACTAGCACAACAACACCATGAACAAATGGACATAGAGTTGGGAATATCACAAAGACCAAGGAAAAGAGCACTCCTGATGACTACTATTTATATTTACAAGAATCCGAGCATGATGTGAATGCAATTGAAGATCCCATGAACTATATGCAAGCAATGTCCAATGAGAAAAGTGACATTTGGTGGGGAGCTATGAAATCATAATTAACTCTATGGAGAAAGATGGTGTGTGGGTACTAGTGAACCTGCCACAAAATTACAAACCTATAGGCTGCAAATGGGTTTTCAAAACCAAGAGAAACCCTAAGGGACAAATTGATGGATATAAGGCAAGACTAGTTGCCAAAGGATACACACGGCAAGAAGGGATAGATTACAATGAAATCTATTCACCAGTTTCAACTAAAGACTCATTTAGAGTAATCATGGCATTGGTAGCACATTTCGATTTACACTTACATCGAATAGATGTAAAGACTACATTCTTGATTGGAAATCTAGAAGAGGGAATATATATGAAACAACCAGAAGGTTTCATTCAAGAGAAGGGAGAAAATCTAGTATGTAAACTGTGTAATCGATTTATGGTCTTAAGCAAGCTTCTAGATAGTGGTATATCAAATTTGATGAATTTGTTAATCAATAGGGTTTTTACAGAAAATTCATTGGATGAATGCAATTACATGAAGCAAAGTGGGAGGAATTTCATCATATTGGTATTATATGTGGATGACATTTTATTGGCATGCACAGGATTTATCAATGTTACATAACTGTAAAGAATTCCTGTCTAAACATTTTGAAATGACAGATCTTGGTGAAGCATCCTATATTTTGGGAATTGAAATTAGTAGGAATCGAGAGAAATGGGTTCTTGGATTATGATAGAAGAATAATATAGAAAAGGTACTGCAGAGATTCAATATGCAAGGATGTGGTGGAACTGATATGCCTATTTCAAAAGCAGGCAATTTGAGCAAGGAACATGCACTAAGGACTGAATAAGAGAAAATTTAGATGAATGACAAACCTTATGCCTCCTTAGTAGGCAGTCTTATGTATGCACAAGTCTGCACTAGACTTGACATAACCTTTCCTATTAGTGTGCTAGGTAGATTTCAATCTAATCCTGGACAAGATCATTGGATTGCAGGCAAGAAAGTGTTGAGATATTTACAGAGAACCAAAGATTACAAATTGGTTTTAAGAAGAAGAATTAATTTGAAATTAGAAGATTTTGCAAATGCTGATTTTGCAAGTTATAAGGATGATCTCAGATCAACATCACGGTATGTGTTCATATTTGCACGTGCTGTTGTATCATGGAGAAGTATCAAGCAACCTCTCACAGTTGCATCTACAATGTTAGCAGAATTATTCGCCTCTTATGAGGCTATTTCTCAAGCTATGTGGTTAAAGAATTTTATCACTAGATAGTTGAGTCTATACATAGACCCATACAACTATGGAATGACAACAGTGCAGCAATTTTGTTTTCAAAGGGAAACAAAAGGACAAAGGCTTTAAGAATTTTGGATGTTAAGTTTCTGATCCATAATTTAAGCCCTTTTAGTCTATAGAGTAGCTTTTGGGATTTTTGACCTATAGAACTCAATTATCTTCATTCCAACTTCTATTATATAGCTTTATCCTTCTATGCTCTGTATTTTTGGACTGTTTGGGATGCTGGACAATAACTTGTTGCCGCTTCGCTGCATCAGAAGTGATGATTTGATATGATGTTGAATGCTGTATTTTTTCATGATATTTTTTTGAGTGTGTAAAACAACGTTGCTTGACTGGCACATTACATAATCTATTCACTGAGCGGTGGTTTGATCATCCCTCGCCCTTTTAATTTTTTTTTCCTAGATGAATTAGTGGTAGAGTCAATGACTAAACCAGTTAACGTTGAATTATATGAGAATAATAAATCTTTATTTATTTCTAGTATTTTTGTAATATTTTGGAGTTATTTTATAAGAGAAATTTATTCTGATCCATAATTTAAGCCCTTTTAATTTATATTTTAGTTATCACACACTCAGCTCTAGATTTCTACTCTAGTCTACCCCAGATTCGAAGCGTGACACATTAATTAATGAATTTATGATATAAAAGATTCATTTATCTTTTAATTTTATTTAATTTAATTTTTTGAAGACAACGACATAACATTTTCAACTCAAAGAAGAACAATCCTAAAAATCGGGTTGTTGTTAATTAACTAGGGTTAATTATCAAACTTCATTAAATTATTTAATTATACATGGATTCAGTTATTATTAAATTATTAAATTATATATTTATAAATTCCTTCACACGTCGCATTTTAGTCATTTTATTGTTAAATTATTTTTCTGGTAATATAGACTAGTATATGGTTTATCTTTAAGGGGTAATATAGACTTTTCACCGGGCAATAGTGAAAGCCGTGGTCAAAGTGGAAACCCAGTTCAAATTAGCTGAGGATCACCTTAAGCAATCCGTGGAAACTCACACAGAAAACTAAATTTCCTATTTGTAATATTTATAAAAAATTGTCATGAAAAATAATCGATGGAAATTATTTTGACTAGGCGTTGATGGTTGTGAAGCAGGGGGAAGAAGGAAAGCCACCACTATGGTACATGCTCTTGACGTGAAGGTATACTTTGTTAGTGTTTTTAAATAGCTCCAAAAAAAAAAAAAAAAATTTGTTGTATTTAACTCTAGCTGAAACCATTTCTTGCCATTCGGCAGGCTCAGTGATTCAGACTTGGAACTAGTCTCCAAACAAGACTCTTGTTTGCTTATATGAATTGCACATATACAAGAGTAAGGCAATTCAATGTTCATGATACATATGATGCAAATGAATCTTTTATCAATGGTTGTTTTTTGGTCATCGGAATTCTGGTGCTAAGGTTTCTTTGGATTGAATCTTTATTTTTTTTTTCTTCCAGGTATTGTAAGAGAAAAATTTTGTTTAAAGTTTTAATAATTTTTACTAAATAATTCAAGGGTATTGTTGGAAAACTGAACACTTTGTCATTCCTAATACTACACCTTATTTCAGTTTTTTCACATCAAATTCTTAGGTACGAAGACAATGAAAAATATATATTTCATGAGATCGGTATACTATTTACATCTATATACATATATCAAATTATATAATTTGTGTGTGTGTTTTTTTCAATGGATCAGAGTAAAACCAATAACCTTAAAGTGCAAAGACATAAAGTTTTCAAGATGTACGTACCTCTAATATCCTTGTAAGTGTAAGTTTCTCCACCAACTGTTATGAGAAACGTAACGTTGAATGAAAAATTATGAGGATGAGGCAATCAAGGAGAAGGCAATACAAACAACTGAATTATGAGAAATATGAAAGCAATGCATAAGCAGAGAACTCAAATGGAAAAGTGAAATTGATACTTAGGTGACGAGGGGTAAATTTAACTAAACAAACAAGACACAACAACTCAACAAGCAAGAGAACACACAAGGTATGCCACAGAGTACCTGCAGTCCTAGAAGATTACTAGTGACAACCTAGGCACTCAGAAGGACCCATCAATCTAGGCATCCCCTGTGCTAGCAACAACTATGGTGAAAGTGTGTGAAGTCATCAATATCAAGTAAACAGCAAACAGCAGATATAGATGACTAGTCAACCACCAAGAACAGAAACCCAGATAAATTTACAGATATGCAAAACAGGTTTTGTTTACCCAGAAACCCACCATTGGGAAAAACTGGAGTCATCAACCGACTAGGCAATCCACTAAGTAGAAAAAGATTCTTACAAAGGAATACAAGCAAGCTCAAGCAAAAACCTAGATCTATTTAGGAAGATGAGCTTTACCTCCTTTGTGCAATCTTCTTCTCCAACTTAGCAAAGCTTGAAGCTCAGTTCATCATGGCAATGGCAGCTCCTTCTCCAGCTCGATCATCCCATGGCACTAGCTTGCAAGCTCCAACTTAGAACGAAACCAAACTTTGGATTCAAGGGAGAAAGACCAATTTCTTCAAGAAACCA
This sequence comes from Prunus fruticosa, assembly GCA_018703695.1. Classification (NCBI taxonomy): domain Eukaryota; kingdom Viridiplantae; phylum Streptophyta; class Magnoliopsida; order Rosales; family Rosaceae; genus Prunus; species Prunus fruticosa. The sequence continues at coordinate 12,583,315 of CM031923.1, forward strand.
TTCTCTTGAAGAAATCAGTCACGAATCCGATCTAGATCTATATGAGAGAATGATTTAAATAGCTAGATGCAGATTCATATTTCAAAAGCAGTTTTTCAAAAAGAAATCAATTAGAAAAACTCATGGTTGAAATATATGGTTTACTCTTGAGAAGGAAGAAGAGAAAGATCGCAAGCCAATCTTTCCAAAACTTCCACACAAAAGAAGCAACTTCCAAATGAGGGATTTACTTGCTTTTACAGACAAAAGAATCCCTTAGGTCAGACTGACACATGGCAGCAGAGAGAGAAAATAGAATAGGACAAAACAGATGGTTAACCAGCTGGAAATTGCACTGAGCAAAGATGACTAGTCATCTTTTATGAAAACAGTTTTAATGCATGATATGCAATGCATGATTTACCTTTGTCAAATTGCTTGAACCTCCATAGGATAGATGAGATTTAAGAACACTTAGAGATGCTAATCTTAATCTATCCTTGAGCTTGATAAATACATATAAAAGACCTATTACAAAATTGTCAAGGGAAGCCAAAAGAATTAATCAAAATTCATACATTAACAAAATGCCACTACGAGTTTTCGTACGCTACCAATAGACAAGGGAAAGATAACGAACCAGGCATTGATTCAAGAGAAGGTAATTCCAAGCAAACGGAATTTCCTAGAAGCATCTGATCCAAAGCTTAATTACATACGAAGTTCGCTTGTTATATGTATAGAAGCATCTCATCCCCAAAAGCCAAAAAAAAAAAAAAAAAAAAAACAAGCCTCTATGCCAAGGCAACGAAAAGTGAAGGACAGCTTGACGCAGTGGACAAAGTGAAAAAGAATTGGATGCATCGCTTACAAATATGGACAAGAGGGGGAGACTAAGAAAGCGATGAAATTATGGAATTTGGGGTTATGGAGGAATCCACACATCATCGAGAATGAGAAGAACCTTTTAATTGTCACAAATTAAGGAACCTTGTTATCACTGTGGATCCTTCATGTACATCATCCACCCCTGCACCTAACAATAAATCGATTGATTTTACACTGGAGTCTAATCCAACTGAGTTCTCCACAGAAGTAAACAATGAAGGACGTAATCTTTTCCATATCGCATTGATAATATCTTTGATGAGCATGGTTTGGAACCTACAACATATTAGAAACTGTATCAGTCATTTTAATTGTGTGGACATAAGGAATCAAAGTTTAGATATGTTTTTATAATATAGGATCTGACTTAAACTAATTAAACGATTGTCCTCGGATTTAATCTTGGCCGGAGAGGATTTAGATGTACTTGCATTGAAGCACAAAGCCAGCAAAGATTTCTTCAAGACAGGGTATTGACCCATTGTTCCACATCGACCAGTTGAAGGGAAGGAGGAGCGGAGCTGTGTCAAGAGCTGGTTTTGTGATTGTTTCCATAGAAGTGATTTTAGCAAAATCACTTGGTGACTCAGTCTACCAACATATATGAAAGTGCTTTTGCGCATAAGTTCTTTAGATGTTATTTATAGGGTTTCGCTACCGAAGATGAAAGGGTGATGCACTTTCACAGTTGAAGAAAATTTTTAGAGTCCCATGTCAAAACACACTCGATCCATGCTTATAATGACTTACTACTTTGTTATCATCACACAATGCTTATAAGAGAATTTTTTTTCTTCTCTTGTTTAAATCTGAATTTCTCTGTTTTGATGTTGATTATTTTTATTTGCTTATTGGTGACGACATGTGGTACATAAAAATTCCTTATATATAAATTATATTCCTACCAAAATGAGGGACTTGAGAATAAATACCTCTTAATTATACGAGTGCGGCTAAACTAACCCTATTATAATTTTGAGGAATACTTTATTTTTTTGAATACAAAAGTTTGGGTGTGCTGAAAATTATTACTGCTCTTCCTAGCCCAAAACCACAAACTCCTGAGGCCTTAACTCTCTCCTCATTTAATTGTGCACGTGTTTTGCTTTTGGAAGGAAGCAACCTCTTTGTGATGCCCATTTCCATTGCACACACATAGAGTTAAGTTCGCAAAACTTAAATCCACTGACACCAAAACGATATAATGAAAATTTTGAAACATAAATGATTGCAATTCATCGACTAATTAATTATATAGACAATTTAATGATTAATAAAGCAACTGTTAAGAAGAAACACTCAATTTCATATTAGAGAGCTAGAATTTGCTAGTGAGGATTTTGAATTCGCTATTGAGGTGTCATAATGATGATTATTCTAAAGTCCCACGTTGGAAAAACACTCAATAATACAAATGCTTATAATGGATTACATAACACTATGATATTGCCGAGCCTAGTAGCGTGGGCTTGTAACTAAGCGGGGCATTAAAGTGATTGGTTGTTTGAGCTAAACCTTATTAAGTGAGGTATGATGGTTTTGGACTGTTCACCTTGTGTGAAGTCGCATTAAGCACACCTCCTACCCTCAGGTTAGTAGGGCCCCCCAACCTCAATGGTTGTGTTGCAAACCAAAACTACAGATATGATTGGGGTGATGGGTTCCAAACCTAGACCCCACAGATCAAGAGCCACTCTACCTTAGTGTGCTGCCTGGCTTGCACTCTCATCACACAATCACTTTTTTTTTTTGGATGAGATCCAAGGGTGTCCATTGCCGGAGGAGTGTCTAATCCCTTTTGCCGGGAGCTCTCCCAGAAGGAGGGAAACAGCTGGCCACGAAATGCGCTCCATTCACATGGGCGGGACTGGAACCCCCAACCACATGGTTAAGGAATGAGGTGAGCTACCACCACACCACATCTCATGGTTATCACACAATCACTTTTGTCTCTTCCTTTCACATCGAAAAACCAAATTTCATAATTTAGTTTCATCCTATTTGAGTTTTTGTTTAATTATTATCATTGAAAATTAAATCATTTTGAAAAAATGAGGCCCATTTGCTCCTTCTATTTGTATATATTGGTAAATTCTGTTCAAATTCTGTTAAATCTTTCTTTTTTTATAAAATTTTAAATTCAATCTAAAATGGATTTTTTTAATAAAAAAATTCACCTCCTCTATTTTCCCGCTGAGACCTCAACCACAGGGATGGGAGGTGCATAGAGAAAGTGAAAATTTTTAACAAAAAATTAATTATTTAATTAAATATATTTTCTTTATTTGGTCCACATACCAAAATATGGGTGAGTTCACGTAATAACATCACATTATTATTTAACGGAAAACATGATGGTGAAACTAACGAATATATTAAAGTGATACGAAAATAAACTTTATGCATTAGACTCAGATAAAAAAAAACTTAAGCATCCAGCAAACTTGAGGATAGTAAAGTAAAAATTACCGAAAAAACAAAACAAAATATCGCAGGTTGAATTTGTACTATTGAGTTTCATACGGTAGCAGAACGAAAATTCCTAACAGCAGACCTCCTTCAAAAAAACACACCCGTACACTCCCTTTTCGTAATTTAATTGCTGCTGCGTTCTTTCTTCTTCGCCATACCGACTTACAACGCCGAGAGAGAGAGAGTGTGTGTGTGTGTTTTGGAGAGATGGGGCTTGAAATTGTGGAACCAAACGCGTGCATTAGAGGTTGCTGCAGCAGCAATTCCATTCCTCTCCATCTTCCACCTTCCTCTTACACTCTCCTCAAACCAATTGCCCGAGGTAACTCACACTCCTTTTCCTCTTTCCAGTTCAGGCTAAGGCTCTGTTTGGCTAATGCCTAATGCCTATCGCCACTTGTCTTTTCTTTTCGATATTTCTAATTAATTTATTAATTGGTTATTTTCCGGCATGCTTTTTGGTGCTGATTGTGTGTGTAAGGGGCTGAGAGTGTTGTATATGAAGCAATTTTGGATGGAAATAAAGTTGCTGTGAAGAAACCCATCTTGTGTACTTCTGAGGATCTTGATAAGTTCCACAAGGAGTTGGAATTGCTATGGTATGTTTATGGTTCATGTATAATTCACATTACATGTTTCAATGCTGTGAGGATATAGTTCTGTATATGTATGTATGCATATGAATCTATTTATGTGTATGATTCGAGTATATGAATTCGAGTATATATGAACATTGAAGTAAGTTTGATCATCCGGGAATAGCAAAACTGGTTGCCGCACATGCAAAGCCACCCAATTACATGTATTTCTTCGAATTCTTTGAGCCTCCGAACTTATCTGAGAAATTACACATGGAAGAATGGAGTCCGAATATCAATCAGGTGCTTGTGGTTGCTGTCCAATTAGGTATGACTTAGTTGCTTCTGTGATTTTCTCTGAGTGATTTTATGAGTTCAGATCATCTTAGTATCAGCCCTACCATTAACAGAGGAAATGTGTGAACTAATTTTGTAGGAAGGGCATGTTATAATTGTGATTTTGATTATATGATTTAATGGGCTCTGACATTTTACCCTCTTTATTGAACCACCTGGGTATCAAGTATCACAATAAATACACACACACACATGTGTGTATATGTCTACATACATATTTATGTACACACACACACACATACAGATTTATACATATAAACATACATACATATGCATATGTTAACCCTCTGAGAGGTCTATGGTTTCCAGCCTCACCACAAAGGGTGTCTGCAAATATTTCTTAAAATAACTCTGGGTGTGCATGCATGTGTATGTGTGTGTCTGCAGGGGTTGAGCTAGGATTTGTAGTTTGAGGGCCATAGAAATTAAGAATGGGGGATAACCGCAAGATGGTCTATAGGATAAATTGATGATGGTTCAGCAAGACGTTGTACTGTAACATCATGAATTGATCAAACTCGTGTTATGTTGATGAGTTTGCTATTACAGCTTATTGCCAGAGACAGGCATTTTATTTTTACTACTATTTTCATTTCGAGGTTTCTAAAATTATTTAGTTGCATGATTTAACATTGTTTTCCTTTTCCAGCAAAGGCTTTGCAATATCTGCATCACCTCGGGATTGTACATAGGGATGTGAAACCAGCAAATATTCTTGTAAATGCCTTCCTTTATCTTATTCTGTAGCAAACAGAAATCCTCTTTTGACTAGTTTTGGACGAATTTAACTAATATTATACCCTTACGATGCAGCTGGACAAAGATCTTTATCCACACTTAGCAGACTTTGGTTTGGCTGAGTACAAGAAAGATCTTAAAGGAGTTTCTATTGGGAATTGGAGGTCATCTGGAAAACCCACTGGTGGTTTCCACAAAAAAAAACATGGTTGGCACTCTCATTTACATGGCACCTGAAATACTAAACAAGGAAATACATACAGACAAATCAGATGTCTACAGCTTTGGTATATCAATTAAGTAAGGATTTAAGATTTGATTATGCTAAAAACTAGCAAATTTTATTCTACTTAGATCTATGCCTACAAGACAAATGCAACTGAAGTTGTGTTCTTTCAAGTGACGCTTTTTGCTGTTTGTTATGGATTTTTGAATTGAGCCTTAGAACCTTTAGGACCTTTCAGGGAACCTAAATATTCTTAATGGACAAAGTTTCTATATGGTCTTTGTACCTACCCTTTGCACCTTTAACTTGTGGGTAGATGCTAATCAGACTTTTGACTTTGCTGATAAAGTATGTTGATGCCAAAGATTGGATCAACATCGAAATAAGAAAAATAAGATCATGCATTCCTGGAACCAGGGTAGCTGTGGTATTAATTAGTTTAAATCACTTTCAATACATATCCCAATTAAACCCAAGTCACTCTCTTACTGTGAATAAAATGAGTATAATTGGGACATCTCAATAGAGGTAAAATTGATGTCATAATGTTGAATGGTCCTTTTCGCAGAAGTAGGATTCCTTCAGAGAGTAATTTGGGGATGAATTTCTGTCTTTTTTGTCCAATATTGGAGGGATTTACACTTTAGATATGGATTCTAAAGTCAGCTATTCAATGAAAACTAGTCGCCCCAACACTTCCTCGCAAATTGGTGCAAAGATATCTCTATTTCCAACTTGTTCAGTGTAGAATAGAAAAACATTATTAGACACCACCTTAGTTAAGTTATCTGTTAGACAATGAGTTGATCTTCGGTTTTCACGAATGAGTGCAAATAATCTCTTATGTCAATTTTTCCTTTATAAAGTATCTCCACCTCAACATTCTTAGTATTTTCATTTTTAACCGGATTGTGTTCAATGTTAATTTGTTGTCTCAGAAGAGTTTCATTGGTTTCTCAAGAAAGATTCGCTCATCAAGCCCCTCTGCTTGCACAGATTCTTGAGCTATGGCTCTAAATTCTGTCTCTGCACTGACCAATTCTTGCTACGCTATGTAACCATGTTTCCTCCTACAAAATTACAATTTCCAGAACTCGACCTTTTATCTATAATAGAACCTGTTTGCATGTGTATCTCGTTCAACATCTAGGTGCCAATAATTAGTAGAAAGTAATAACCGTTTACCTGGAGCATACTTAGGATTTGATATACAACTCCCCCTATGAGTCTCACTAGGTGCATGCATGTCTGGACATGTGCGAAAAAAATACGTAGACTTCATTTGAATAATTATGGTAAATATATATAAATTCACAGTCAAGGATCATGCTTGCAAGATACTATAATATAGTACTGCAAAATTAGAATTATAGATGTAATTGAATCATAGTGAATAGTAACATTGTGATAATTACTATTTACACTGGTAATTCATTATTAATGCTACTATTGTATAGAAAAATATGCAGTTTACAGTTTTTGTGCTCTTTTTCCCATGAAGTTGCGATTTGACTATGATCCTCTTGCAGTGAGCTTCTTACTGGTGTTGTTCCTTATACTGATCTTCGTGCGGAAGCCCAGGTTAGCCTTTCTCAATTGTATTTGGCTTACTTGTGTTATGATTTACGATGCTGATATATTGTTTGATTGATGTGTCATATGATTCTTGTTGCTAATACACATGTTTGCAATTTTAGGTATAAAAAGAGGGACTTGTATTGAAAATTCCGGTTTATTTTTTGGCGTTCATTATGGTTAAATGCAGAAATAATAATATTGTAGAAATCAAATATTGGTTAGAAATAGCGGCCATCCAGATTCAGAAAGGTTAAAATATTTTTCTTGTCGACGAGGCGCGCAAGGCGCATGTTCCAGTTGCAATTGTGCCACATTACTCGTGGATGAAAAGTTTCAATCTAGAATTTAGTAGAATTTAAAGGAATTTGGTGGAGGTAGAAAGTCTAGGTGTATTGAGTTAAGATTTTTACAAACGACATTTCAGCTAATAACTGTTAATCATTCGTACTAGTATTTGGAATTTAAGTTACTGGATAGTTGAAATTCCATTTAATCATAGTGAGAAGCATTTAAGGACTTCTATTTTCTATTATTTTATTAATCAACTAGTTCAAGGATCTGATATAGAAAACATGCAGTACTTCTGTAGAAAAAAATGTTAATAACAGACCTATGTCTAATTAGCTATTTACTTATTTAAATACCTTTAAGCCATTTGGTCCTGGTGCCTTTATGTTCTATATTTTGACTTCAACACGGAAGAGTATTGCTAACTGCCCAACAATCCATTACTGTGCCTGAAAATTTCTTCCCTATCCATTGGTCAAGCTTTTGCTTCTATCCTGTAACATATTTTTGTTTGACAGTCATCCTTTATATTTAGTAAAATTCCTTATCATCTATCAATGGATTCATGTATATGTTCTGACAATACTATTTTCTTGGGTTTCAGCGTGGCATCTTTTGATGGAATTGTGTTTGTTATACAACACAAATTTTGTAGCTTAATATGAATAGGTTTTTTATTTTATGGATTTGACTCTTCAAATTTATCACTGTTTAAGATCATGGTAGCTGCTGACTGATGCATAATATTTGTGTTGCTGGCAGGCACACACTGTACTGGAGATGACCTACACTGAGCAGCAACTAACAGCAGCTGTGGTGTCTGATGGATTGCGACCTGTTCTTGCTGGTCCTGAATCTGGTGCACCATCTACTTTGTTGTCACTGATAGAGAGGTGTTGGGATGCAAATTCTCAAAACAGACCATCTTTCGATGACATAGTTGCAGAACTTGGTACAATTTTGGAACAGAGAGAAAATATAAAAGAATCGGATATTGTCTTTCCCAAATCTTCTAATTCTCTTGGTGATCAGCCGGTAGATGTTGCTAGCAGCCTTCAAGCTTACCAAGAGGGTATTAACTGGTTTACTCAGGGAGAAAATTTCATCACAAGAGCTTGTCTACCTAAACCTGGTACAGCAATCTGGCTTGCATCAAATGATCCTTTGGCATATAATCCAATACTTTCTTGGGGATCCTTTGCTACATGCGGGAGACGGGAGACCATGGAGGACACTCATTTCCTTTTGCCCCAAATGTTTCATCAAGGAGACATACATGCTTTTGGTATCTTTGATGGTCATAGAGGTGATTTTCGGTGATATATCTAATTCTAATTGTGTATTTAGGATTTTCACTGGTGTCACGGTTGATTCAGTCCTTCTACTAATTCTTAATGCATCCAAATTCCAATGCTATGCTACAAGGATTTACCAAATGCAGGTGCAGCAGCTGCCGAATTTTCAGCTCGAGCGTTTCCAGGATTCTTGCAAGCTTTAAGTTCAACTAGCAGGTTTCTTCCGTTTCTATTTCGTTTTCAACATTATACATATATATATATATGTGTGTGTGTGTGTGTGTTATTTGACCATAATTGATTTTATCCTTTAATGCAGTCCAAGTGGTGCATTTTTCGAAGCATTCATTAAGACAGATATTGCATTTACAGCTGAGCTGGATTTTTCTCGTAAATCCAAAAGAGTTATCCAGAAGGACTGGCATCCCGGTTGCACTGCAGCAGCTGCTCTTATTGTTGGAAACAAGCTTTTTGTGGCTAATGCTGGTGATTGCAGGACCATATTGTGTCGGGCTGGCCATCCCTTTGTTCTAAGCAAGGTGACCGGAACTTCTTACGTTCCTGTTTGGTTCTGGTTTCATACAAGGTGTTCTTTTTCTCAGTATAATGGATGAAATATTAGGATCATGTTGCAAGCTGTCTTGAGGAGAGGGAGCGGGTTATTAATGCTGGGGAACAAGTTAGATGGCAAGTAGATAATTGGCGGGTGGGTCTTTCTGCTCTTCAGGTTTGTCCCTTTAGATATCATGATAGTTTTGTAATGTTGTCTTCCAAAAATGTTTTCTTTTTGTTTGCTGATTTAATGGACTGTATGCTGCAATTTACTTGAGCAGGTTAGTATTATTTTCCAAATGGAAGGCTCGCACACAAACCTTTTTTCTGAGTTAATTGGTAGAACTTTTAGAATCAGTTCAGAAAAAAATAGACAATTCATAAAATCTGGCTGAGAGGAAAAGCAAATATAATCATCTTCCATTGTAATGTCAAAGTAAGATTTTCTTTGAAGGCACATATGGGCCACTTAGATAGGGCTCATATATTATTTTATACATGAACAGCTACCAAAGAGAAATTAATCAGTTCTGTACAATCCTAATTTGGAAATAATTGCAACTTTGTTGAGACTTGTACAGTTTTGCGACACAACTTGTTGTCATGTTGGTTTTGCACATGAACCTATTTTTCGAGTTAATTGGTAAAACTTTTATAATGAGTTATAAAAAAATTAAACAATTCATAAGATCTGGCTGAGAGGAAAAGCAAAAATAATCATCTTCCATTGTAATGTCGAAGTAAGATTTTCTTTGAAGGCACATATGTGCCACTTAGATAGACCTTGTATATTGTTATTGTATACATAAACAGCTACCAAAGAAATTAATCCGTTCTGTACAATTCTAATTTTGAAATAAAATAATTGCAACTTTGTTGGGGAACAGTTTTGCAATACAACTTGTTATCATTTTGGTTTTGCACATATTTCTTCTAAGAAAATGGAAAATAAAATTTGAAACCAACGTTTTTGGTTGATCTTCTATGACAGAGGAGTTCTTGCTGACTTTTACGAAAGAAAGTTCATTTTTCTGAAGAGGAAAGGTTTTGTAGCAGAGTTAATAAAAAAAATTAGACTGACAGGTCTTCTATGTTTATGAAAAATCATTCATTGAGTTTATAAAAATTAGACTGACAGGAGAATGGCAAACAATTTATAAAACAGATTGGGAGGTACAGTTCATGGATACCGTAGCAGCATTGTAGCAATTTTGTGTTAGTTTCCCTAAGCTAATTTGACAAGTGAGATTAGTTTTATTCTGAGGGCTACAATTTTGTTTCTGGAATTCTAAACGTTTGGCATTTTTGAGTTCCTTTCAGAACCTTGGAAGCTTCACTTAGGGATTTCTCATAATCCAGCAGTGTCTCCATGCCCAATCCAAACCCTCTCGCTTCTCGAAATAACATTCTTTGAACAATAACCCCACCAAAAGCTGGACCAACCATCTCACATCCTACTTCAATGATATACAACCAATTTGGTAAGCAATGGCTCCTTAATACCTTCCTATCAATGAATTTTACATATAATCCTAGGCACACCAACTCATATACAAACTGATGTGGTAGTACTTCATTTGTTTAAACCATCATTGGGGCAAACAAACTCACAGCTTTGCCTCAGGGATCCTAGTGCATCTGTAGGATTGCAAAAGAGGAAGATAAAGACTAAAGCAGTTAAGCATTTGTAACCCACTCTGCTTTTTCTTCAATTCAATTTCTCAGGAATTTATATATTTCAAAGGGTGATGATTTTGGCACTCCAATTATCACCTTCCACACTCCTCTACTCTCTCTCTCAAGAGGACCCTATGAGTTTGGCACTCATCTTGTGAGAGTAAAGTAGTGTGGGAGGAGAAATTTGGAGTGTCAAAATCATCTCCCATTTTGCTGGCTTGTGGTTAGGTGGTATCTTTCTTGGCTTTGTTCTTGTCTGTTGTTTGCCCAGGGTATTTTCCCCTGTTCTTGAAAGAAGATGCATTTCGTCCAAAAAAAAACAGTAAAGTAGTGTGGGAGGAGAAATTTGGAGTGTCAAAATCATCTCCCATTTTGGATTCCAGAAATATAACAGCAACATGTAGTTAATATACGAAGACTTGGGATACTTAAAACAAGCAATGATTTGTTCACACCTTCTTGTGATGTAATTCGTTCACATTCCGATTAATAAAAAAAATGTTAAATAAGAATATCTAATAATATAATACTTAAATAATATATATTGCACTTTTAATCAATATATAATACAAAAATATGATATTTACATATAATATATACAATTTCAACTAAAATACTCGAAATTTATATAAGTATGTAACATAACAAAATACTAATTGAGGTAGGTGAAGAAAGTGATTGAGTTACCCTCTCATTCGCTTCTCATGTACGAAATTTTAGAATTCAAGCTAATTCTAAAATAATTTGAGACAAATGTCTTAAAACTAAAACTATTTATTATTTCTTGAATATGACTCGTAAGATATTCAAAATATGCTTTTACGAACTTATTTCTATGCCTAAACAAATAAATTAATATATTGTCATCCTCATATTCATGTTCTCACAAGAATTTCCCTTATGATCCTCCTTTGATTTTTGGTTCATATCCTTGTTATATAGGTTTCCTCTTCCAATTTATAAAAAAACTGTTAAATAACAATATCCACTCATAAATATAGTATTTACATATAATATGTGTAACTTCAACCAAAATACTCAAAATTTGATATATGTATTGTAACATAATAAAGTACTAAATGAGGTAATGAAGGAGAAGAAAGTTACCAATCCCTTAGCTTCCCATGTAAATTCTCATTTTATAAGGACATAGATCAACATTACAAGGAATTAGTAAGTGTGGACCTTAGGGATGTAAAATGGGGTTCTTATTCTAGTAAACACGAGGGTTTACAAGATTAGGGACCGGTATTACAATAGTTTGGATATGATGGTACCATAACATTATAAGAGAATCCCAAAACTTATAAGTTACAAGATTTGGGTAGCGATTTACACGTTTTTGAACTAGGATTACAACATTAGGGTTCACCGAATCCATAATGTTGTAAATCCTCATTTTACAATAATATGGATCCACATTACAAGAAATTGGTAATTGCGACCTTGAAGATGTAAATTAGGTCCTTATTTTAGTAAAGATGAGGGTTTACAAGATTAAGGGCTGATTTTACAAATTTGGGATATGAGGGTATCATAACGTTGTAAAGAGAATCTATAAACATGTACATTACAAGATTTGGGTCACGAGTTACACTTTATGAACAGGGATTACAAAGTTAAGGTTCATCCAATCCATAATGTTATAAATCCTCATTTTACAAGGATATGGATCCACAGTATAATGAATTAGTAAGGATATGGATCCTCATTTTATGCTTATTGTCATTCTTCTTCCCTTCCCCTGAAAAGTTGCAATCCTTTCAAATTAATTGGTTTTATGCAGTCCTATAAACATATGAGTTTTATGCTACTTTTTCGCTTTTGCCACTCAAATGATTTCCCACCCTCGCCTGGAATGTGATCCACAACATTGTCCTGCAATGCAACAATTCTTCGGCATTTCTTGAAGCGGAATGCTGGTGTACCAGTTTTTCCTCCATTTTGACCTGTTTTTACTCCAGAGGCAAACAAAGTCGAAAAAATTGTAGCAGAGGGATCTTCAAGAACTATTTATTTGAAGAGAGAATTTAACATCAATCCTTGATAACTCTAAAAAATACATGAACTTATGCTTTAACCATCAGATCTGCTCAAACATTTGAATGATATACAAATGAAATCCAGTACATGAATTATAATACACTTCAACACTTGGAATTGAAATGGGATTGTTTCTCAAGAATTGATGAGGTTAGAGATGTCGAATTGCAACTTGTTATTCCAAACTTCAAGAACTCACTCTGTAGAGTCTGTATTCACCTCCTCATCAACTTGTTCCTCATTATATTCTTCAGAAGAGAACTCATCCTCCTCATCAACGTGCTGAAAAGAAGGAAACAATATTAAACTAAATAAATAATACTCATCAGCTTATACTAAAATCGAAAGTGACAAATGGTGGCATATATACAAAGCTAAAGAGAAGGATGCATGCACTTCTAAAAACAGTCAATTCCTATATATCATCATATGGAGATGCAAAATACATTAAAGAAACCTATCAGAAACCCAGTTAACGTAAATCCTAGCCATCTAGAAACCCCCTCTTAATGATTTCCTTTGTGTGATTTGGCTTGCAAGAAGAAGTATTTTGTTCAACAAGAGAGAGGGGTGAAGAGAACGATGTACAAATATAAGGGTACATTTCTCTAAATTCTAACGAGATACCACATCAAAATTAGATTGTTTGTTTTGTTTTCGTCTACTATATCGCAATGATTGAACACTTGAATTAAAAAAACCTCAAACACACATGAAATACATTGTAATTTATTGTCAAATCGAAGCTTAAACAATCTCACACATATATATATTTTTTTGTTTATATCATTAGAACCGTAATTTGATCTTGCTAACTCAATTTAATTCTTTAATATGGCATAATATGGCGTATTTTTTTTTAGTAAGATTTGCAAACATCAGTGTTTCCTTAATATAGAAGTTGGAGATGGCAACATATATATACTCACCTCTGCACTTCTCTGTGTTTCCCTGTATTCAAAAGAAAAGAATGTGTATTATTGAGATGCAATCAGGTTTGAAAAAGAAACATTTTTATTGTTATATTATTGACTAAACACCAGTAAACATTCAGGAGCATACCTTTTTTCGTGAATGTTCCCTATAGTGCTATTGAGGTCCCCCATCCACTCAGACTTTCCCAACTCTGTGTACACTTGAATCACAGAATGTGTGTTGATAACCTTCGAAGCAAATGTTCTTAAATGTGTGTTTATAACCTTCAATTCCATCAAAGATGGTAACTTCAAAGTATAAGCTTCAGCAGAGAAACAAATGAGGTTTGGTAGATCTACAAGCCCCATGGAATTCAGTCGAGGAAATGTAATTTCCTCATCAGCACATTCGGTGTCTGCTTTTGCAATAACTTGTTCAATCTTCTCACAATTCCAAACTTCTAAGTCCTTTAAACTGACAAGGAGCTTGGCTACAGTTGACAAGAACAAATATCGCAAACTGCCACAGTAGGATACAGTTAAGGATGTCAAGTTTCCGAAGCCTGTGATATGTTGTGAACCCCACGTTTCCCATACGTGCATTAAACTTGGCAAATCGAATAACCACAAATCAGACAACTTATTGAATGCTTGAACATTGTGGCTTTCCACAGCCTTTGGTCCCTTGAGTTGGAAAACAACTTCCAATGACTCACAAAATTGTACATTAAGACGTTTTAGATTATCGTAATCATTTGAGTCTTGATCAAGATTTGTTGGTGCAACCTTTGGTCCCTAGAAAATCAAACATCAATTGAGCAACCGTATATAATTTATATAATTTATATAAATTGAAATGCTTACCTCTTGATTGACTGGACGTGGCAATATTTGAACAATATTTCTTCTTGAAGTAGGTTCGGTCATTGGGCCACATGAATAAGGTGTACATCCACAAGATCCTGATGAAATACCTTCGTCTTCGTCTTCGTGATGAGCTGTTGAATCTTTCTCCAACTTTTTTATTTGTGGAATTATTGAAGCCAATGTCTTCAGTTTGTCGCATCTTACCACAAACATAACTTTGGCGGCTGACCATAAAGAAGTAGAAGCATCAGGACAAAGACTCTCAAGACTCCGAAGCCCCTCTAGATCAAAACTATTTAGTTTGGGAAACAAAGTCATTCCCGTCTGATCCTCTTTTTCATTTTCATCTGCGGATCTTACTATAGTTTCCATTTTCTTGCATTCCGCTATGTTGAGCTCTTCAAGATTCACAAGTAGCCTGGCAATTGAATGTGGGAACACATAATGGAAATCACAACCTTGTAATTTTAAATATCTTAAGTTTTGGAAGCCCTGGAATCCACGCGGAATGTTCTTCCAAAGGTGTTGAATTATCCCAGATGAAATCTCCAATTTTCGTAAATGAGAAAATGCTGGAACCATATGGCCTTTCAGATCAAATAACACATCTACAATGCCACCGTCAAATTTTAGTTCCACTTCTTCTAGATTTTGTAACCATAAAATGCACATTGATGGAAATACTGCTCTTTCAAAGCTTCTAGAAGATTGATGCTCATCATATGAAGTTTCTACCACATTTTGATCCTGAAAAGATTCATTAATTAATAAATATTTAAAGAAACATATTATAGATCAACTTCAGACATTTTCCTCTCAAAAATGAAATTAATAACAAGGCTCAATTATTATTATTTAAATGACTTCATATTAAAATATTAATAAAACCAAATTTTAATCGGAGGACTAGTCAGTTTCTAGATTCTTTATGCTGATACTGTTTAGAAAAAACCTCTCCTCTGCTTTGCAGAATAATAAGCACATAAAAGCTAGACTTTGTGGTCTCAGGTCAAACTAACTGCTTCCACGTGGCAATAATTTTCCAATAAACAATTTGGAGCGTGGCAATTAAGACCGTAATTTTGTTGGTGCTTGTAGCTTTGATTTCTCAAATACAATCAATTCAGGTAAGGCAGCCCACTTGCAAAAAAAATATATATGAAAGTTTTAACGAACTTAAATTCGTTGCTTCTTTAGGTTTTCTAAATATGTTATGTAATGAGACCATTAACAAAAATGAGGCCATAATTTTTACAAATAAATATATGGAATGGATATGAGTATGTTTTAGAAATGATGATTTTCTTTGTGGTCTGCACATGCTCAATTATTTATTTATTTATTTTAAAGGCAAGTAAACTAAATTCCTCATTTATCAGTATGAGAATACTTCAGTTTTTAGGAAAAAAAAAAAAAAAAAATACTCAAACTAAATTCAGACCTCATGGAAAGTAAACCAAAAAAAAAAAAAAGAGGCACAAACAATTAACAAAACAATTATACTATTCAAGCATCGAAATAATAAGTTATATATGTAACATACCTCATGGTTGGAGTATAGCGTGAATTCATCAGATAGACCTTTGAGTGTCAAATTTGTTAATTTAGGGAAAGCTATGATGTCCGATGCCGTCTCATGTTCCCTCCACTCCTTTGAGATGATTTCTTTCATTTGGGGACACTGTTCAACAAGTAAGCTTTGGAGTTGAACCAAGTTGCTTGCTACTGATAGAGAAAAGGCATATTTTAAAACAGGGCAATTACGTAATTTAAGAGATCTTAAGTTGATAAAAGAGCTCTGTGGAAGTTGGTCGTGGCATATTGCTTTTAGCTTGGGCATCCTCTCGAGTTGGATTGATTGGATGAGAGGGAAGGCTGTTTGTTGAGTCCACCTTGCTCCATTTACAAGGTATTCTATCTCAGGGCAGTTCCGAATTGTTAAAACTTTTAAGTGTCGCAATCCCTCTTGGTCTAATTCATTGAGGACATGCTTTAAATTCTTAATCTCACCCAAGAGTAAATCTTCACATTTCTTAAATAAGTGTCGAACAATTTGAATCTCCATGAATTCCGTTGCATCACTTTCAATAATATCCAACTTATTTTCGAATGCATAACAACAACCATTACTTGTTGATGGAAGTCTATTTCCAATAAACCATCCTTTTTCCTCTCTGTTGGATATGTGGAATTTTATTGTTGTCTGGATTGTCAAGTAAAAGTCTTTTGGAAAGAAGTTGAAATCGGGTATATCTATGACTAAAACCTTCAAATGATTAGACAATAAAGACATCACCTCAACAAGGCTTGCCATCCTCTTATCTTCGCTTTCTGCTGCTGATTGTTCCCATTTGCGAAAACTCCTTTCCATATACAACTCTTCCAGACTAGATAAGCTCGATAAGAGACCATGTGGAATCTTCTGAAGTTGAACACAACCCGTAATATCTAACAACCTTAAATGTTTAAGAAGTCCAATTTCCCTTGGCAACTCTAAGATGTCAACGCTTGTTGGCTTCGTGGAGAAACCAACGAATTCATTAGATATACCTTTGAGTGTCAAATTTGTTAATTTAGGGAAAGCTATGATGTCCGATGCCGTCTCATCTTCCCTCCACTCCTTTGAGACTATTTCTTTCATTTGGAGACACTGTTCAACAAGTAAGCTTTGGAGTTGAACCAAGTTGCTTGCAACTGATAGAGAAAAGGCGTATTTTAAAACAGGGCAATAACGTAATTCAAGAGATCTTAGGTTGATGAAAGAGCCCTGTGGAAGTTGGTCGTGGCATATTGCTTTTAGCTTGGGTATCATCCCGAGTTGGATTGATTGAATGAGAGGGAAGGCTGTTTGTTGAGTCCAACTTGCTCCATTTACAAGGTATTCCACCTCAGGGCAGCCCCAAATTATTATAACTTTTAAGTGTTGCAATCCCTCTTGGTCTAATTCATTGAGGACATACTTTAAATTCTTAATCTCTTGCAAGATTAAATCTTCACATTTCGTAAATAAGAGTTCGAACAATTTGAATCTCCATGAATTCTGTTGCATCACTTTGCAAAATCTCCAACTTATTTTCGAATGCATAACAACCATCAATTGTTGATGGAACTCCAAACAACCATCGTTCAAACTCTCTGTTGGATATTTGGAATCTTATTGTTGTCTGGATTGTCAAGTAAAAGTTTTTTGGAAAGAAGTTGAAATTGGGTATATCTATGACTAAAACCTTCAAATGATTAGACAAAGACATCACCTCAACAAGGCTTGCCATCCTCTTATTTTCGCTTTCTGCTGCTGATTGTTCCCATTTGCGAAAACTATTTTCCATATACAACTCTTCAAGACTAGATAAGCTCGATAAGAGACCATGTGGAATCTTCTCAAGACGATTACAATCTGTGATATCTAACAACCTTAAATGTTTAAGAAGTCCAATTTCCCTCGGCAACTCTAAGATGTCAATGCATTCACGAAAGCTGAGGATCTCTAAATTTTCCAATCTTCCAATAACATCATATATATCTGTTAAATAACGACAACCATTTAGGGACAAGGTTCGAAGGCTCTTCAGTACTCCTAGTGAACTTGGCAATGCTGATATCCCATCGATGCCTAAAACCTTCAGCTCTTTCATCCCTTCACACATGTTGTCCATGCTATTTTTGGAATAACGTTTGTCTTCTAAGTGTAGAAGCTCAAGTTTTGGACACTCTAGACCAACTGGGATCTCATGAATATTAATTGGTATCAGTGAGATTGTTGTGTAATGGTTGTATGCAGCTACCTTTGGCCACCCTTTCTTTTCAGCATCACATCTTATTAGAAATCTATGTGGATCTCTTGAGGCAATTGATATGGCAACATCACGAACTATGTCATGCATCTTGGTATGGTCTTTCCATTTGCTATCTAGCAACAAAAACCTTCTTTGAAGTTTGTCAACCAAAGAATGCACTCTATTTCTTGCTTCTTCCACCGAATCAGTGTTACTAAAATACCCTCGAATAAACTCTGTCATTCATCGAAGGGATGCTTTCAGGAGCTGAACTTTGTAGCTGTTTGAGGGCATCAACCCATTCATGCTTCCTCTTATTTTCTAGTGCTTTCGCAACAGTTATAATAGCAATAGGTAAACCTGCACACTCATTCGTGACTTGTTTTGCCAAATCAGGATAGTCCAAGGGTTTACCTACCATTTCACAGAAGACTTCCCATGATTCTTCTTCTGTTAAAACTGGGAGTGTAAAAATTTCTTGACTTCCAATTGCTTTGCACACGTCCTCGTTTCGTGAGGTCAACAAAACTTTGCACCCTTTATGAGTAAGTTCAGAAGGAAGTCCTATGGCCTCAAAATCGAGCTCTGTCCACACATCATCTAATACAATCAGGATCCTAATTATTTCCATTAGTGTTCCGTGGAGCCTTCGCGCTCTTCCACTTTCGGTATTCTCGTCATATTTAAACCTCAGCTCCTCTGCAATTTCTGATTGAATCTTCTGAATGTCTGGGGTTTGGGACACAAATGCCATCACAATACTATCGAATACTTTCAATCCTTCCAATCTTTTGATGATTTCTTTCACCATTGTGGTTTTACCCACACCCCCCATACCGCAAATCCCAATCATTCTAACTTCTTCATTCTTCAAAACCTCTATCACCCTATTCACATATGTCATTCTGGATTTAAAATTCTTAAAACCTTCTTTGAATGCTGACGATATCATCGGTGGAGGTGCAGGATGGGCAACATTATTGAATGTTCCTTTTTTTTGGAGATGAAGAACATCTTGTGTAATCTTAGTGGCTTTCCTACTCATATTCCACCGGTACAAGCATCGCCTTTTCATGTTGACTTCTTCCTCAAAATGTGACACTTTCTGAATTAACTCGTTAACACTTGTTAGCCAACTTTGAACATCAGAGTTGATAACTCCACCATTCCTTTTGGCAGCTTTAACCAATTCTTGCACCCCATCTTTCATGTCAAAAAGCTGTTTAAGTTCACCCTTTAGATCTTTCATCTTGGTATCATAGTAAATCAAATAGCCAAATTCTCTGCCTATTGGTGTCACCAAAGACTCTGCAATTTTGGACGCAATTGAAATAACAATATCCATTTCCTTGTGAGATCAAAGACACGTAGATGAAATGCTTGTCTCTGTATCTTGTCTCCCAATCTGTACAAAGTCCAATGAAAAATAGATCAATACAAAAATAATTAGGGATGGCTGTTTTTGGCAAAATTGTGTATTGCATTTTTATCACAAATGGTCCCTGAGGTTTACGAAATTATCACCTTTCGTCCCTAACGTTTTTTTGTGACACTAATGGTCCTTAAGGTTACCCTCCACACATCAAAATGGTCCATGTCGTTAGTTTCCGTCAAATTTTCTGTTAAATTGTTGACGTGACACATGTGTGGAGCCCACACATCCAATGGTATAAAGCCACGTGGTTTTAAATATTTTTAAAACCTAAAATTCATTAAAAAATAAATTAGAAGTAACTTTTTTAAATAAAAATAAATAAATATCTTTCATGCTCTTTTCAAATAGAGAGAGAGAGAGAGAGAGAGAGAGAGAGAGAGAGAGAGAGAGAGAGAGAGAGAGAGAGAGAGAGAGAGAGAGAGAGAGAGAGAGAGAGAGAGAGAGAGAGAGAGAGAGAGTAGTGGGTCTTTGAGGGGGGGAAGGGAAAGAGAATACCGGGAGAGAGAGATATTAAAACATATTTAAGTTTCTTTTAATTTTTATTTATAGATTTTAAGTTTTAAAAATATTTAAAATATATTATATTATATTTAAAGTCATGTGGCTCTATAGCATTGGATGTGTGGGCTCCACACATGTGCCACGTCATCAATTTAATAGAAAATTTGATGGAAGGTAACGGCATGGACCATTTTGATGCATGGAGAGTAACCTTAAGGACCATTAGTGTCACAAAAGGACGTTAGAGACGAAATATGATAATTTCGCAAACCTCAAGGACCATTTGTGATAAAAAGCCTATATTTTATATTTATTTAAACACTTTGTACGATTTTACCATTATCAACGAAATTTTTATTGCCATCTGGCAATTTTTTACTTTCACGCCTTAAATGTACAAACCTTTCCAAAGATTATGTTCTCTTTAAAGGGATTAAAGTTTTGATTATGTGAAAATTAAATACATAGGTTGATTATAGTACTTCTATTAAAATTTTATTTTATTTGACTACTCCATTTTTTATTATTAGTTGGCCTCCATTGGAACCAAAAGGAATAAGTTTTATATTAAATTAACAAGTTAATTTGTTAATCGTTTTCCTATTCTTACTAAGATTTGGTTGAATTTTTTATGCATATAATTCCAGTCTTTAGTCTCTACGGTTTCTTTTAGGATATTTGACCTTGAACTCAATTATCTTTATTCTAACTTCTATTCTATAGCTTTATCATTTTATTATATGTATTTTGGGACTGTTTGGTTCACTAGACAACAACTTATAGACCCTACCCTGCATCAAATTGGTACCATAGGCTAGGAAAATCCTTCCTCCACACCATGATTGGTCATGGTAGAGGTTGTGGACAAGGAACTAAGCCCAACACAGACAGATGACTAAGATGCAACGTATAATGGAAGATATGTCGAAAGCGGTGCAAGCCCTCGAAAGACAGAAATTCACATATGCCAATATAGAGATTCTGAAATGCAACCGTGGTGATGGTGATCGAGGTGGATTGGAAGAGCAGTTGGTTCATGCATTGTGTTTGAATGGTGGAGGAATTAAAATTGAACTTGCTGATTTTTGTGGAAATATGCATGTAGAGATTATTTAGATTCAGAGGCAAGTCTAGAGAATGGAAACCTATGGTAGAAGTGTAAAACATTACATTGTAATAAACCATATTAGAATGGTCTTCTAATCACATAAGCAGTTGCAGTTTAGCATTAATCAAGAAACATAACTCGAGAATATCTGCAGTTCTAGTTTAAAGTGCAGTTTAATTAGAAAACTAGAGCTTTGAGGATTCCTAATCCTACGTGGATTAAAACATTCTATCCTAGTGCAATCAGGATTTGTTTAAGTGTTCTTCTATGGGCAAAATACTTAAGCAATCCATATATATAGAGGTCTCTTTCGTAGTAGTCAAGACACACTCATATTGATATCTCACCCCATCTAGAGAAAGTTAAAGGACTGCATACTATACCTTCACCACAACCATTTTTCACCAAAGTTAGTGTTAGGTTATTCCTGGGAGAAGCACTGAAAACGGAAAATTATATATTGAATAGAGTACCTACTAAACGTGTAAATGTTATCCCTTATGAAGTTTGGGTTAATAGAAAACCAAGTTTGAATTACCTCAGAGTGTGGGGCTGTAAAGTTGAAGCAAAATCATACAATCCTATGGAAAAGAAGTTGGATTCAAGAACAGCTAGTGGCTATTTTGTTGGCTATCCAAAAAGAACTAAAGGCTACATATTTTACTACCCTCAAAATACAACCAGATTTGTAGAAACTCAAAGAGCAATGTTTATAGAATCTAAAAATGAGGCAACAGAAGAAGAAATTTTCGATTTTGATGAAGTTATAATAGAAAATGGAGACACAGTGAATTCTAATGCAGATAACAAAATTCTGGTGTTACCTAGCTTTGACTTGAGTAGCACGCAATATGTACAGGAAGATGAAATAGTTGGAGATCCAATGATACCTGAACAAGAAACTCAAGAACAGCAAGTTCTGCCACCAGAAAACACAAATGAAAATCAACCAGCAGAACAACACCATGAACAAATGGTCATAGAGTTGGGAATATCACAAAGACTAAGGAAAAGAGCACTACCTGATGACTACTATGTATATTTACAAGAATCCGAGCATGATGTGAATGCAATTGAAGATCCCATGAACTATATGCAAACAATGTCCAATGAGAAAAGTGACATTTGGTGGGGAGCTATGAAATCATAATTAACTCTATGGAGAAAGATGGTGTGTGGGAACTAGTGAGCCTGCCACAAAATTACAAACCTATAGGCTGCAAATGGGTTTTCAAAACCAAGAGAAACCCTAAGGGACAAATTGATGGATATAAGGCAAGACTAGTTGCCAAAGGATACACACGGCAAGAAGGGATAGATTACAATGAAATCTATTCACCAGTTTCAACTAAAGACTCATTTAGAGTAATCATGGCATTAGTAACACATTTCAAGAGGAAATATATATGAAATAGCCAGAAGGTTTCATTCAAGAGAAGGGAGAAAATCTAGTTTGTAAACTGTGTAATCGATTTATGGTCTTAAGCAAGCTTCTAGATAGTGGTATATCAAATTTGATGAATTTGTTAATCAATATGGTTTTTTACAGAAAATTCATTGGATGAATGCAATTACATGAAGCAGAGTGGGAGGAATTTCATCATATTGGTATTATATGTGGATGACATCTTATTGGCATGCACAGATTTATCAATGTTACATAACTGTAAAGAATTCATGTCTAAACATTTTGAAATGACAGATCTTGGTGAAGCATCCTATGTTTTGGGAATTGAAATTAGCAGGAATCGAGAGAAATGGGTTCTTGGATTATCACAGAAGAATTATATAGGAAAGGTACTGCATAAATTCAATATGCAAGGATGTGGTGGAACTGATATGCCTATTTCAAAAGCAGACAATTTGAGCAAGGAACAGGCACTAAGGACTGGAATAAGAGAAAATTTAGATGAATGACAAACCTTATGCCTCCTTAGTAGGCAGTATTATGTATGCACAAGTCTGCACTAGACTTGACATAGCCTTTCCTATTAGTGTGCTAGGTAGATTTCAATCTAATCCTGGACAAGATCATTGGATTGCAAGCAAGAAAGTGTTGCAGAGAACGAAAGATTACAAATTGGTTTTAAGAAGAAGCAATAATTTGAAATTAGAAGGTTTTGCAAATGCTGATTTTGCAGGTTATAAGGATGATCTCATATCAACATCACGGTATGTGTTCATATTTGCACGTGCTGTTGTATCATGGAGAAGTATCAAGCAACCTCTCACAGTTGCATCTACAATGTTAGCAGAATTCTTCGCCTCTTATGATGCTATTTCTCAAGCTATATGGTTAAAGAATGTTATCACTAGATTGAGTGTAGCTGAGTCTATACATTAATTAATGAATTTATGATATAAAAGATTCATTTATCTTTTAATTTTATTTAATTTAATTTTTTGAAGACAACGACATAACATTTTCAACTCAAAGAAGAACAATCCTAAAAATCGGGTTGTTGTTAATTAACTAGGGTTAATTATCAAACTTCATTAAATTATTTAATTATACACGGATTCAGTTATTATTAAATTATTAAATTATGTATCCTTAAATTCCTTCACACGTCGCATTTTAGTCATTTTATTGTTAAATTATTTATTTTTGCCTAGTATATGGTTTATCTTTTAGGGGTAATATAGACTTTTCATCGGGCAATAGTGAAAGCCGTGGTCAAAGTGGAAACCCAGTTCAAATTAGCTGAGGATCACCTTAAGCAATCCGTGGAAACTCACACAGAGAACTAAATTTCCTATTTGTAATATTTATAAAAAATTGTCATGAAAAATAATCGATGGAAATTATTTTGACTAGGCGTTGATGGTTGTGAAGGGTATACTTTGTTAGTGTTTTTAAATAGCTCCAAAAATAATAATAATATTTTTGTTGTATTTAACTCTAGCTGAAACCATTTCTTTCCATTCGGCAGGCTCAGTGATTCAGTCTCCAAACAAGATTCTTTGTGGGCTCTTTTGACTTGTTGCTGGCTGTATGAATTGCACATATACAAGAGGTTGGGGCAGCTCTTTTAACTTGTTGCTTGCTTATATGAATTGCACATATACAAAGATATGATGCAAGGCAAATGAATCTTTTATCAATGTTTGTTTTTTGGTCATCGGAGTTTTGCTGCTAAGGTTTCTTTGGATTGAATCTTTTTTCTCTCTAAAGTATTGTAGGAGAAAACATTTGTTTAAAGTATTATTAATTTTTATTAAAAAAAAATCAAGGGTATTGTTGGAAAATTGAATACTTAGTCATTCCTAATACTACACCTTATTTCAATTTTTCACATGGAATTCTTAGGTACGAAGACAATGAAAAATATATATTTCACGAGATCGATATACTATACATATATCAAGTTATCTAATATAGTGCAAAGACAGAAAGTTTCCAAGATGGCCTTACCTCTAATATCCTTGTAAGTTTCTCCACCAACTATTATGAGAAATGTAACGTTGAATGAAAAATCACGAGGATGAGGCAATCAAGGAGAAGGCAATTCAAACAACTGAATTATGAGAAATATGAAAGCAATGCATAAGCAGAGAATTCAAATGGAAAAGCCACTATGAGTTTTCGTACGCTATAAATAGATAAGGGAAAAGATAACGAACCAGCATTGCTTCAAGAGAAGGTAATTCCAAGCAAACCCGAATTTCCTAGAAGCGTCTGATCCAAAGCTTAATTACATACGAAGTTTGCTTGTTATATATATAGAAGCATCTCATCCCCAAAAGCCAAAAACAAAAAAAAACAAAAAAAAAAACAAGCCTCTATGCCAAGGCAACGAAAAGTGAAGGAGAGCTTGACGCAATGGACAAAGTGAAAAAGAATTGGATGCATTGCTTACAAATATGGACAAGAGGGGGAGACTAAGAAAGCGATGAAATTATGGAATTAAACGATGAAGGACGTAATCTTTTCCATATCACATTGATAATATATATCTTTGATGAGCATGGTTTGGAACCTACAACATGATTTAATGGGTTCAAAGTTTAGATATGTTTTTATAATATAGGATCTGACTTAAACTAATTAAACGATTGTCCTCGGATTTAATCTTGGCCGGAGAGGATTTAGATGTACTTGCATTGAAGCACAAAGACAGCAAAGATTTCTTCAAGACAGGGTATTGACCCATTGTTCCACATCGACCAGTTGAAGGAAGGAGGAGAACGGAGTTGTGTCAAGAGCTGGTTTTGTGATTGCTTCCATAGAAGTGATTTTAGCAAAATCACTTGGTGACTCAGTCTACCAACATATATGAAAGTGCTTTTGCGCATAAGTTCTTTAGATGTTATTTATACGGTTTCGCTACCGAAGATGAAAGGGTGAGGCACTTTCACAGTTGAAGAAAATTTTAAGAGTCCCATATCAAAACACACTCGATCCATGCTTATAATGAATTACTTGTTTTAATCTGAATTTCTCTGTTTTGATGTTGATTATTTTCATTTGTTTATTGGTGACGACATGTGGTACATAAAAATTCCGTATATATGAATTATATTCCTACCAAAATGAGGGACTTGAGAATAAATACCTCTTAATTATATGGGTATGGCTAAACTAACCCTATTATAACTTTGAGGAATACTTTATTTCTGTTTAATACAAAAGTTTGGGTGTGCTGAAAATTATTATAGCTCTTCCAATCCCAAAACCACAAACTCCTGAGGCCTTAACTCTCTCCTCTTTTAATTGTGCACGTGTTTTGCTTTTGAAACCTAAATGATAGAAATTCATCGACTAATTAATTATATAGACAATTTAATGATTAATAAAGCAACTGTTAAGAAGAAACACTCGATCTCATATTGGAGAGCTAGAATTTGCTAGTGAGGATTTTGAATTCACTATTGGGGTTGTCATAATGATGATTATTGTAAAGTCCCACATCGGAAAAACACTCATTAATACAAATGCTTATAAGGGGTTACATAATATTTTGATATTGCTGAGCCCAGTAGCGTGGGCTTGTAACTAAATTGGGCATTAAAATGATTGGTTGTTTGAAATAAGCCTTATTTGGTGAGGTATGATGGTCTTGGGCACTTCACCTTGTGTGAAGTCGCACTAAGCACACCCCCACTCTCAGGTTAGTAGGGCCCCCCAACCTCAATGGTTGTGTTGCAAACCAAACTATAGATTTGATTGGGGTGTTGGGTTCCAAACCTAGACCCCACAGATCAAGAGCCACTGTACCTTAGTATGCTGCCTGGCTTGCACTCTCATCGCACAATCACTTTTTGTCTCTTCCTTTCACATTGAAAAACCAAATTTCACTCTCGCAGATGATATTGCTGGGGTTCACAGAAGCCGTCTAGTTTGTATTAATCTTGTTTAAGTGATGTCTTTGGGGCTTGCCCCCCCTAGCTCATCAAAAAGAAAAACCAAATTTCATAATTTAGTTTCATTCTATTTGAGTTTTTGTTTAATTATTATCATTGAAAATTAAATCATTTTGAAAAAATGAGGCCCATTTGCTCCTTCTATTTGTATATATTGGTCAATTCCGTTCAAATTCTATTATATCTTTCTATTTTTATAAAATTTCAAATTCAATCTAAAATGGATTTTTTTAATAAAAAAATTCACCTCTTCTAGTTTCCCGATTGGAGGTACATGGAGAAAGTGAAATTTTTTAACAAAAAATTAGATTTTGTAAATATTTAAAAATTTAATTAATTAATCAAATATATTTTCTTTATTTAATCCACGTACCAAAATATGGGTGAGTTCACATAATAACATCATATTATTATTTAACGGAAAACACGACAGTGAGACTAACGATAACGAGTGATACGAAAATAAACTTTATGCATAAGACTCAGATGGAAAAAAATTTATGCATTCAGTAAACTTGAGGATAGTAAAGTAAAAATTACCGAAGAAACAAAACAAAATATCGCAGGTTGAATTTGTACTATTGAATTTCATACGGTAGCAGAACGAAAATTCCTAACAGCAGACCTCCTTAAAAAAACACACCCGTACACTCCCTTTTCGTAATTTAATTGCTGCTGCGTTCTTTCTTCTTCGCCACACCGACTTACAACGCCAGAGAGAGAGAGAGAGAGTGTGTGTGTGTGTGTTTTGGAGAGATGGGGCTTGAAATTGTGGAACCAAACGCGTGCATTAGAGGTTGCTGCAGCAGCAATTCCATTCCTCTCCATCTTCCACCTTCCTCTTACACTCTCCTCAAACCAATTGCCCGAGGTAACTCACACTCCTTTTCCTCTTTCCAGTTCAGGCTAAGGCTCTGTTTGGCTAATGCCTAATGCCTATCGCCACTTGCCTTTTCTTTTCGATATTTCTAATTAATTTATTAATTGGTTATTTTCCGGTATGCTTTTTGGTGCTGATTGTGTGTGTAGGGGCTGAGAGCGTTGTATATGAAGCAATTTTGGATGGAAAGAAAGTTGCTGTGAAGAAACCCATCTTCTCTACTCCACAAGGAGCTGCAATTGCTATGGTATGTTTATAATTCATGTATAATTCACATTACATGTTTCAATGCTGTGAGGATATAGTTCTGTATGTATGTATGCATATGAATCTATTTATGTGTATGATTCGAGTATATGAATTCGAGTATATATGAACATTGAAGTAAGCTTGATCATCCGGGAATAGCAAAACTGGTTGCCGCACATGCAAAGCCACCCAATTACATGTATTTCTTCGAATTCTTTGAGCCTCCGAACTTATCTGAGAAATTACACATGGAAGAATGGAGTCCGAATATCAATCAGGTGCTCGTGGTTGCTGTCCAATTAGGTATGACTTAGTTGCTTCTGTGATTTTCTCTGAGTGATTTTATGAGTTCAGATCATCTTAGTATTCAGCCCTACCATTAACAGAGGGAATGTGTGAACTAATTTTGTAGGAAGGGCATGCTATAATTGTGATTGTGATTTTATGATTTAATGGGCTCTGTCATTTTACCCTCTGTATTGAACCACCTGGGTATCAAGTATCACAATAAATACACACACGTGTGTATGTCTACATACATATTTATATATACACACACACACACACATACAGATTTATACATGTTAAGGCTCGCACACAAACCTTTTTTCTGAGTTAATTGGTAGAACTTTTAGAATCAGTTCAGAAAAAAATAGACAATTTATAAAATCTGGCGGAGAGGAAAAGCAAATATAATAATCTTCCATTGTAATGTCAAAGTAAGATTTTCTTTGAAGGCACATACGGGCCACTTAGATAGAGCTCATATATTATTTTATACATGAACAGCTACCAAAGAAATTAATCCGTTCTGTACAATTCTAATTTTGAAATAAAATAATTGCAACTTTGTTGAGACTTGTACAGTTTTGCGGTACAACTTGTTATCATGTTGGTTTTGCACATATTTCTTCTAGAAAATGGAAAATAAAATTTGAAACCAACGTTTTTGGTTGATCTATGACAGAGGAGTTCTTGCTGACTTTTACAAAGAAAGTTCATTTTTCAGAAGAGGAAAGGTTTTGTAGCAGAGTTAATAAAAAATTAGACTGACAGGTCTTCTTTGTTTATGAAAAATCGTTCATTGAACTCCGATTTATAATTTGGTATGAGATTATGAATGATTTGTTTCTACAAATATATGTGCTAAACTGCTAGCTTTTTTGACCAATGATGTAAGTTGCCTACAGCATGGGGTCCGTTGACTATTGATGTGGGTTTTATAAGAATATAAAAGTAATGCTTGATATGAGTTTTCTTGATCTTGAGCTGTATGACGACACTGACATCTCTTTTTTACATGACGATTTGTATAAGGGTAGATCTTTAGGTTGGTTGTGCCAGTACTGTTAATTCTGCTGTTATTTAGGAAGATGGCTTCTTATAAGTTTTAATCAGCCCACATTTATGGGTTTTCCTTTTTGAAGGAACTTGTGAAGAAAATTCTGGTGTACTGCATCAAATCAATTTTTTTTTCCTCTCTTGGAAAGATATGCTTCAGAAACTTATGACCTGTATTACATGTAAATTTTTAGCCTAACAGTAACATGTATTTGGATTATTCCCTTTGCCACCTGAAGATGGCATCATGGCAGTGAACGGGCGATACCTTATTAAAATGCTGTATATGTGCATGTTTTAAATTATTTTTTTCAACAGGTCACTCATTCAATAGGGGATGATGATCTAAAGCCTGCTGTAACCGCAGAACCTGAGATAACTGAAACTATTCTTTCGGTAGAGGATGAGTATTTGGTAAGAAATAAGATTTTGATAAATAGATATTAAGTTTGGTGACAGATATATGAATTGATTTTTTAAAACTAATAGTTAGGTTTTGGAAAGAATATAACATGAATGAGGAAAGAACAACTTCTGAAAATGCTTCTTGCATGTAGAGCTTCAAGTAGATTTTACTTTGTGATCAACATTTGAAGCTTTCTTTCTCTATGATTTAATTATCGGCATACATGCATCTTGAATATTCCCTTTTACAATTACCACCGTAATCATCTTTCATCCTGTTTACTGCTCAGACACCACAAAATATTGCACGTCTTCCTGTCCATAACTATTATTCTATGTTTGTCATAAGGGCTTTTCTGGTATCTTGTCAGTGATAATCATTTTTTCACCTTAAATACAGGGTAAGAATAAGACTGTTGTTCATTTATAAGTTTGAATGTGATACCATGATGGAATCTTGGAGGCCATACACATGTAAGCAGTTGTCCATAGATTACAAAATTGCTAATATTGACTGGGAAGTTCTATGTCATAAACTTAGCATATTCTGATAGTGCTGGTCTTCGATGTTGCTGGATGCTGTTTAAAAAATCTCAGAGAGCTCTGTTACGAGTCAAAATGTTCCATGAAGTTAAAAATACTGGAAAATGATTTATTTGTATATTATTTATTTTTGACAATGACATTTCATGCTGGTAGGCAACATAACGTAACCTACATTGAGTTTTCTGTGTAAAAACAAATAATCTGGTTGCTTAAGATATTCAATCTAAATTACAATTACTCTTTTTTGTTACTCTTACGTTTTTGAGAAAAAACATTTTTGTTTGTCAGGTAATGGCAAGTGATGGATTGTGGGATGTTGTGAGCAATGCAGAGGTTGTAAGCATAATCAAGGACACTGTGAAAGAGCCTGGAATGTGCTCCAAGAGATTGGCGACAGAAGCAGCAGAGCGTGAAAGCAAAGACAACATCACAGTCATTGTTGTCTTCCTTCGTCCCGTCTCCACAGCTGAGAGAATTTACTAGGTTGGTTCATAGTTTCCTGCTTCTGAATGCGAAAAGTCTGGTTAAAGAATCAAATGTCGGAAGATATGATGAACCTGGATAATAAAAATGGTAGTTGTACGATACTGACAATGTATATGAAATTTGCATCCAAATTAGTGATGCTTCTTGCATGTAATAGTTTCATAACATTCCTTTATACCATGTATTTATTTCCGCCAATTCAGGCATTCTGAATGCGGTCCTTCTCCTTTTGCCCGTGGGGCTGAAAAGAATTAAGTGAAGGGAAGTCTGGAAACCATTGTAGATGATATACTAGAGTGGAAATAGAGATGGAGAATGAGTTGTATTAAGGAATAAGTTGTTGAATATCATCATTTCAATGTTAAATATGTTGAACTGCAATTTGGAATGAAGTTTAGCAAATGTGGAAAAAATTTCCTCATCAATTGGTGGACAGCCAACGGAGGAAGAGCGATAGCGAACGGTAGGAGGAGGTATAGAAACGATAATTTAATTACAGTTGGCGAGTGGCAGTTAAGCCATCGCTGTATTTGCTTGATTATGTTTATGGAAATATGATTATCTCATCTTTGTTTTGGGCTTCCATTGGCAGTTGCCTTTGTTTCGGTTGAATGTACGTTGTGAGTTAAACAAGAAGTTGGATGCAAGAAAACAGCTTAAAATGAAAGCTCGTCACCTAAAAAGCAATGTCTGATAAAAAATGGGAAACTTAAACAATGTCTACCCAAATATTCAATGAAAAGAGAAATTGGAAAAGAGAATATTAAAAAGAGATTTTCTATTTAAACCCCACACTTCTCTTAGTTCACCCTATGTTCTAAGTTCACCCCATTTTTTAATTTAAAATTTCACAATTTCTAAGAAAACCCCACTATCTTCCCAAACTACCCTTAAATACACCCCAAACTGAAAAAATAATAAATAAAAGAGATTTTCTATTTAAACCCCACAATTGTCTTTGTTTCTAGCCAAAAAAAAAAACATAAACAAATATAACCCTAAACCCGAAATATAATACTTTCTAGAGAAAGAGAACAACTTTACCTCTCTCCAAGAACTGTAATTGGAATTCCAACACTTGGGTATTGTTGAGTTGATAATTAACAAGCCTTTCCATCAACTCTCATGCATATTTAAAGAGGTAGGCTCGTCAATTTTCTATGTCTTTAAAATAGAAGAATAATTTGACAAATAGGATGTAGATGAGTTTGTATTTTTCTAAAACTTGATATGAAGAGTGGTGGGGTGTGTGGGGTGTGGGGTGTGTGTATAGATGTACTAGGGTTAATTATTAAGTTAGATGACCTTTTTTGTCTTTTTACATAATAATAAAACTTATAGCTTAATGATTTAAGTATTGAGGTGAACAAAGAGAAATGCGGGGTTTAAATAGAAAACTCTATTAAAAATAGAAAATATTAAAATAATGAAAATAATATAAAATATTTTTGGTTGGATAACTTTTAAAATGAAAACTGGTTTTTGTATATTTTGGTTTGGATAATTTAAATGAGAAGATTGTTGTTGATCTAATTTAAATGTTGTATTTATCCGACTTTAAAAATAATAAATAAATAAATAAAGAACAAAAGAACAAAAGTGGAAGGTTGACACATAATTTGCATTTTCAAAAATGGCTAGTACACCATTTTTGTTTGCAAGTCCCATTTTCATTTAGATGAAAACTGGTTTTTTTCTTTTTAATCTTTTTTTTAATAAATATTTTGGGTGTGTTGGTGAGATAAAAACCATAAGAATTAATCCTTGCGGAAGAAGAAATGATGTATGAACCCTAATCGTGTATGACAAAAAGAAAACAATCATAGTAGTTCTTGAGTTATTCAGTTTGATTTTGCTAAACCTATGGAACCACGAGACCAAACTTAATCATTTTGACAGACTCAAAGAAATCAAAACCAATTTGAGAAAACTCATAAATATCATGTCAAAAGCATCATATACCTAAATGAGCAGTAGGGTAGCTTCTCAAAATTCCCAGATGGAGTTTTCAGATTCCAAAGCATTAAAAACCGTGAAAGAACAACTTGAACCAGAAAAAAAAAACACAAAACAAAACTCGAAATTCGGTGCAACTCCTTCTCCGAACTTTGATCTCAAAGAAAAAGAAAGTGTTGCAACGAACATCGACTTATGTTACTAGGGTGAGAAGTCTCAAATGTAACTGCTCCAACATTTTTTTCTGTCCATTTTTATGAAAAGGTTTGAAGGTTCTACCTAGTTATATAGACTTAGGAAACCGACTTCTTTGCTTCCTAGATTTTAGGCCCAAAAAATAATTTCTAATATTCAATAACTAAAAATTTGGAAATAAAAAAAGAGTATTCAATATTAAAGAATGAAAACACAAATACCTAAAGAATGAAAACACAAATACGTAATCAAGTCGATTTTGTTGAATTATCCGGTGATGATATACATACCATATCCTACCTGTTTAGATATACATTTTGCACATTTGGATATATTGCAAGTTTGGTTTGATAACTTTTATAATAAAAACTGGTTTTCTTTTTCTTTTTTGGTTGGATAATTTCCATCATAATCCATTTTATATAATTTAGATATATCCATGCATGTTTGGTTTGATAACTTTTAAAATGAAAATTGGTTTTTATATTTTGGGTGTAATTTAGTGAGATCAGTATGAAATCATTTTTTAAGGGTTATTTACTCAAATGGTCAGTAAATTTATACATGAGTTACATTTTGGTCCCTCAACTAAATTATTCGTTTAAATGGTTCATAAACTCTATATTATTTGGTCCATTGGTCCTACTGTTACATTTGACGGCAACATTGACAAAATGTAACAATAGGACCAATGGATCGAATAATTGAGTTGTGGACCATGTGAACGAATAATTTAGTTGAGGGACTAAAATGTAAATCGGGTATAAATTTGAGGACCATTAGAGTGAATAACTCTTTTTTTAGAGAATTTTTTTAAATTTTTTTTTTAGAGAACTATGAAAGTCATTTTTTTTAGAGAACTATGAAGTAGTATTACAGCTGTGAAATTCTATTTCTATCTCTTTGCTCTCGTAAAACTTGGACATGGAATTTTCTTATAAAAAGAAAGAAAAAAAAACTATCAAAACCTTGGGGAACTCTAATCTTGTGTGGCAAGAAGAAAACAATCACAGTGGTCCTTGAATTATTCAATTTGATTTTGAGTTATTAAAAGGATTCGTTTTTTGTTTTTCAAGTTATTTTGTTCTGATTGTAATGCCTCCATAGTTGAGTTCCATCATTATGAAGTCTCGGACATGGACATGGATTTTTGGAAAAGAAAAAGAAAAAAGAAAATCCCATCTTGTATATGGCAGAAAGAAAACAATCAGCCTAGTCCTTGAGTTTTTCACAATCAGAAAAATTCAACTCTACATAGGCGGGAAGGGGATTAACATTCTGTAGTTAAACTTTCTTTGCTTGCTGCTATATATCTGCAGGTACTAACAATTCACAAATGAACACGACTAATGAAGATGGCTAAAGGAATGAATGTGGTCTAACATGGCTAAAAGTTTCTCTACTGTACAACCAGAGGGAACAAATATTTCAAACAGAAATTTTCTTCAATGTCCATCATGGCCCCCGGTCGGATTCTGTCAGGTAAGAACTAGCTAGCTAGCTAGCTATAACAGTAACTAATAATTTTCTTTAAATAAAAAAAATATATATAAAAACTTAAAAAAACAAAAAGGGAACTGGCACTCTTGAGATCAATGTTTTGAAAGACGAGGCGTAGAGGCAAGGCGTTTTTTGTCCCACAAGGCGAGGTGTAAGCCTTGAGGCATTGAAGCGTAACCCTTTTGAGTATATATTATTTTATAGAGTGAATATAAAAATACAGATTACTTGAGCCCAATATTAATCATTGTAAAAATTTATTTAATATAACCTATGAATCAGTATTATTTTGCAAAAAAAAAGTCTTAAATGTGTTATTAAGTGGACATTAATAACGCACTCTTATTATTAAGGGCTTTTTTTGTTGGGCTTTATAAGACCATCTCCAACCCAGGGGTGGAAACTCAAATTTTGAGTTTTGAGTCCAAAAAACTTCTCCAACCCATGTATTTTGAAGGGTGAAAATTTGAGAAATCTCAAATCTTGGGTGGAATTCCAGTCCCTTTTATTGCCTGGATTGATAATTTTGTGAGCCCAAAATTTGCACTTTTTTTTTCCTGGCTGGAAGGAAGCTCACGTGCTGACCAAAATGGCTAGGCCCGCTGACAATTTCTGTTTGGGCAGCAACTTTGTGCGAAAAAATAGATTCACATTTCATTATTGATGGACAACTGCTATATTTTCAAAAAATCTGATATGCTGTTTATTTTTTGGTTAAAAGTTAAATTCTATTATGTTTTGGAATTTTAATTTTTTTAGGTTAAAATGTTTAGAAAATCAAATCACGAATGTTGAAACAAAAATAATGTCAAGAAAAATTAATGAGAAAAATAATTTAAGAGTTAATTATTCTTAAACAATTTAATAAAGTTGCGGACTCAAATTATGAGTCTCCAAGGTTGGAGGAAAAAAATTTTGAGTCCTGAAAATACATGAATAATTGTATTTTTTAGGGTGAAAATTTGAGTTTAGCCCCAACATAGTTGGAGATGGTCTAATGGCAACACTTGCTTTTGAAAAAGCTAAACTTGTTTTTTGAAGGGTGATTTATTAGGCGTTGTTAGGTCTCGTTTTGTCTATACTAGCTAGTTGTTTCTTTTTGGGGTTTGTCCCCCCTATCTCATAAAAAAAAAAAAAAGAAGCTAAACTTGAATAAAACAATGAGTTTCATTCAAAAGGGACAGGCGTATCAGAATTTTTTTTTAAAAAAAGAAACAGAAGAGGCAACGGTGTCGTTTAGTGAAAGAAGTTAAGTCCGATCTGATCTTCTTCTTCGTGAAAAACTTAGCGCCTCGGACGCCTTAGCGACCGCCTTGCTCCTCTTTTCGCCGCCTCACTGTCAAGTTTCACGTGACTTGTCCACCTTCCACTTTTGTCGTCCACTAGGCGACTTGTGAGCAACAAACAAAGGACATGCCGTTTCACGATTAGGCAAAACGACATCGTCCGCTCCCCCCAGTCAAAATCTTCTCGACCCAAATTCCTTCACCCTGCAAAATTGAAACGCCGCTCTGGCTGCCGTTTCGGCGAAGCTCATCACTCCTCAGGTGCCTTTCCCTTGCACACTTGATGAATTTAAGACCGTTGGATTTACATCGCAAAATCCTGCTCGATTTGTAATTTTTTGTGTTTTTTGTTTTTGGGTCAACGAAAGCTTGATTTGTAATTGTTATTGTTTGAACAGATTGTTGAATGCGACAATGTGGGGATGTTATGTGAACAGCCTTAAAGCTCTGTCTTCTCTGCAAGCTACTGTCACAAATTTTGCTGCAAACTTCCTGTCTTCTGGTCTTGCTGGATACTTTTTGTTCCAAGAACCCTTATCTTTTCAGGTAAATCAATACATGCTGATGATATTGGACCAACTCACACTGATCTATTCATTTTGATATGCTTCTTTCTGAGTTATGACTGTTTGACATTCCTTTACTTATACGAGGCATTGCTTTTGATTTTGAATGTGAAGCATAGAATTTAATAAACGAATGACATTGTTAAATGGTGGAGTGTTTGCACCAAAGATTTTCATTCTGGTTTCGGAGCCTTCCTGTCTTCTGTTGCTGCATGTATATATATAAATTATAATGATTGTTAATTATAAGAACCTTGAGAAAATGTTTCTTGACTTGTTTCTTTTGCGTATCTGATGATGAGAAGGCTTGTTTGACAGTGGTTTGCAGGTGCCCTGCTCATTGTAGTTGGTTCACTCGTACTTAGTAAGTCAAGTATTGAGAAGAAAGCCCATACCCATTAACATTTCTGCATTTCACTTCACCCTTGTGGTTGAGATATCAGAGAACTCTAGATTTCCATTTCTTTCCTCTTCCGATAAAAGTAAGGAGAAAGAAGAGATTTCTTCGGCAATGCAACAATTCTTCGGCATTTCTTGCAGTGGAATGCTGGTGTACCAGTTTTTCCTCCATTTGGACCTGTTTTTACTCCAGAGGCAGCTTCACTAGGCAACCCAGGATCTGCCCCAAATTTAGAATTGTCTATTTTATCCCCATAATGATAAGATTCACCTGAAAGGATCGATAAAATATTTCTATTATAGCAGCGAAAACAGAAATTCACATTTGCCACTCAATTTGAAACCTCCAGTGAAAATGAGTAGGCATAACTTATAATGCCTCCTATTCTGGGACAAACAACTTTTCACATAGTAATAAACATCAAGAACATTTGCCATGCAGTTGCTACACCCTTCACAGTTGTCACTGCTGTTCTGGTAAGCATTTCTTTTTCTTTTTCTTTTTCTCATCTGCTAAAATGGCAAACAATTTATAAAACAGATTGGGAGGTACAGTTCATGGATACCGTAGCAGCATTGAAGCAATTTTGTGTTAGTTTCCCTAAGCTAATTTGACAAGTGAGATTATTTTTATTCTGAGGGCTACAATTTTGTTTCTGGAATTCTAATCCTTTGGCATTTTTGAGTTCCTTTCAGAACCTTGGAAGCTTCACTTAGGGATTTCTCATTATCCAGCAGTGCCTCCATGCTCAATCCAAACCCTCTCGCTTCTCGAAATAACATTCTTTGAGCAATAACCCCACCAAAAGCTGGACCAACCATCTCACATCCTACTTCAATGATATACAACCAATTTGGTAAGCAATGGCTCCTTAATACCTTCCTATCAATGAATTTTACATATAATCCTAGGCACACCAACTCATATACAAACTGATGTGGTAGTACTTCATTTGTTTAAACCATCATTGGGGCAAACAAACTCACAGCTTTGCCTCAGGGATCCTAGTGCATCTGTAGGATTGCAAAAGAGGAAGATAAAGACTAAAGCAGTTAAGCATTTGTAACCCACTCTGCTTTTTCTTCAATTCAATTTCTCAGGAATTTATATATTTCAAAGGGTGATGATTTTGGCACTCCAACTATCACCTTCCACACTCTTCTACTCTCTCACTCAAGAGGACCCTATGAGTTTGGCACTCATCTTGTGAGAGAGTAAAGTAGTGTGGGAGGAGAAATTTGGAGTGTCAAAATCATCTCCCATTTTTATCTGAACTGAAGAAACAAAAGCAGCTATTTGGATTCCAGATATATAACAGCAACATGTAGTTAATATACGAAGACTTGGGATACTTAAAACAAGCAATGATTTGTTCACACCTTCTTGTGATGTAATTCGTTCACATTCCGATTCATAAAAAAATGTTAAATAAGAATATCTAATAATGTAATACTTAAATAATATATATTGCACTTTTAATCAATATATAATACATAAATATGATATTTACATATAATATATACAATTTCAACTAAAATACTCGAAATTTATATAAGTATGTAACATAACAAAATACTAATTGAGGTAGGTGAAGAAAGTGATTGAGTTACCCTCTCATTCGCTTCTCATGTACGAAATTTTAGAATTCAAGCTAATTCTAAAATAATTTGAGACAAATGTCTTAAAACTAAAACTATTTATTATTTCTTGAATATGACTCTTAATCAATATTCAAAATATGCTTTTACGAACTTATTTCTATGCCTAAACAAATAAATTAATATATTGTCATCCTCATATTCATGTTCTCACAAGAATTTCCCTTATGATCCTCCTTTGATTTTTGGTTCATATCCTTGTTATATATAGGTTTCCTCTTCCCATTTATAAAAAAACTGTTAAATAACAATATCCACTCATAAATCTAGTATTTACATATAATATGTGTAACTTCAACCAAAATACTCAAAATTTGATATATGTATTGTAACATAATAAAGTACTAAATGAGGTAATGAAGGAGAAGAAAGTTACCAATCCCCTAGCTTCCCATGTAAATCCCCATTTTATAAGGACATAGATCTAGGGGTGAGCATCGGTTTGAAACCAATGGTTTTTTACCAATCCAATCCAATCCAATCTTCTATTGGATTACAAATTTTACAATCCAATCCAATGTATTTGGATGTAAGATCCAATCCAATCCAAATCCAATGTACATTGGATTGGATTGGATTGGATGATCGGTTTGTATGAAAAAATAATTATGACAAAAAAACCTTCATAATTTTTCATAACATTTAATTCAAAATTCAATATGATCAAAGATATGACATTAATATATTAATTTTTAATATAAATTAATATTATATTATATTTAATATGTTAACGTTTTGATTTTTTTCGAAAGTAAGATTAATATATTAGTGAGAAACAAGATGAAAGTGTAAATATTATACAATATGAATGTATATTTATGTATATATTGGATTGGTTCGGTTTAGGTTAGATTTACAATTCTTGATCCGCCATCCGAATCCAATCCAATTGGATTTCTATTTTTCTAATCCAATCCAATCCATCAATGTTGTCAAAACCAATGAAAATTGGATTGGATTGGATTGGATTGGTCGGTTTTAGTGGATTGGTTTGGATCCTCACAGCCCTACATAGATCAACATTACAAGGAATTAGTAAGTGTGGACCTTAGGGATGTAAAATGAGGTCCTTATTCTAGTAAAACACGAGGGTTTACAAGATTACGGACCAAGGTATTACAATAGTTTGGATATGATGGTACCATAACATTATAAGAGAATCCCAAAACTTATAAGTTACAAGATTTGGGTAGCGATTTACAAGTTTTTGAACAAGGATTACAACATTAGGGTCCACCTAATCCATAATGTTGTAAATCCTCATTTTACAAGAATATGGATCCACATTACAAGAAATTGGTAATTGCGACCTTGAAGATGTAAATTAGGTCCTTATTTTAGTAAAGATGAGGGTTTACAAAATTAAGGGCCGATTTTACAAAATTATCATAACGTTGTAAAGAGAATCTATAAACATGTACATTACAAGATTTGGGTCACGAGTTACACTTTATGGACAGGGATTAGAAAGTTAAGATTCATCCAATCCATAATGTTATAAATCCTCATTTTACAAGGATATGGATCCACAATACAATGAATTAGTAAGGATATGGATCCTCATTTTATGCTTATTGTCATTCTTCTTCCCTCCCCCCGTAAAGTTGCAATCCTTTCAAATTAATTGGTTTTATGCAGTCCTATAAACATATGAGTTTTATGCTACTTTTTCGCTTTTGCCACTCAAACGATTTCCCACCCTCGCCTGGAATGTGATCCACAACATAGTCCTGCAATGCAACAATTCTTCGGCATTTCTTACAGCGGAATGCTGGTGTACCGGTTTTTCCTCCATTTTGACCTGTTTTTACTCCAGCAGAATGCTGGATCTTCAAGAACTATTTATTTGAAGGGAGAATTTAACATCAATCCTTGATAACTCTAAAAAATACATGAACTTATGCTTTAACCATCAGATCTGCTCAAACATTTGAATGATATACAAATGAAATCCAGTACATGAATTATAATACACTTCAACACTTGGAATTGAAATGGGATTGTTTCTCAAGAATTGATGAGGTTAGTGTTCGGTTCACAATTGTATATCATTTTATACCCTTATAGCTTATGATTTAGTTATGTTTTGGAGTTAACCTTGTGCTTTTAACCTCTTTTGTGTTTTTCATTCAGTTCATTGAGCTCTAGGTATCACTTGAGGCTTGTGAAGTAAAATGGTGCAAAAACGTGCAAAAACTGGAGCCTGAGTTAGAAGTTCATTTCGAACTTATCTTCTTCATCCGGAGCTTGGATTGGACCAATACTTGTGTGGTTGGATCAATGACATTCTGAACTTCAAAATGGACATCTTAAAGTCGACATTTGTGTGATCCAAGCCCAATCCGTGAGCCCAAGAAGTTGTTCATCATGCTGAACTGGAAGATGAGCTCATTGCTTGCTTGGTCATGCTGACATGAGGATGAGCTCTTGGTTTCTGAATGGAAGCTTGGTCATGCTGACATGAGGATGACCTATGGCTGCTGGTGGGAATTGTTGGTGAAGTGCAACAACCATTTCTGATTATCTAATGCAAGTGTGTTAGGTGATTGCTATATTCAATTCTGATTTCTCACCTCCATTCCCCTATAAATACATCTTCAATTCCAGATTCAAAGTGTGCAAGCCTGGGATTCACAACCCCACAATTCAGCCATCCTTCACTCTCACAATCCCAAACACTTCCATCATTTTCCCAAACACATCCAGAAATTATCCTCAAACACTCTCACAACCCCAAACACTTCCATCATTTTCCCAAACACTCCAGAAATCAACCCAAAGCTCTAAACAGCCTCAAATCACCAAAACAACTCCAGCAAACCTCTCTTCCATTTCCCTACGAATTTCATCTTTCTTAGCCATCACCACTCACTCAAACTCATCCCAAATCACCTCCATATCCTTCATACATCTTTCTAGAAGTGGGGAAGCTCTTGGAGAAGCATTAGAAGTGGAGAAGCACTTGGAGAAGCCTTGGACACCACAAGAACTTCAAGAAAAGGGGTTTTTCTACTCTTATTGCATTCATTATGTTTTCTCATTTCTGTTCAAGTCTCTTTTCCATTATGAGTAACTAAATCCATAACTAGGGCTTTGATGTAACCTAACATGAATATTCTGGGTTTATAAATTTCAAGTTTCAAGTTTGATTCATGATTCATGTTCTTATTCATTTTGCCTACTTGCTTATATGCTGATCGGAATGCCTAGCTACCATTCAGATTTGTATATCTTGGTTTGAATTAAGAGTAGACACCATGCTTTAATTCAAATTGAACTATGAATAGGAAGAGTGTGTATGTGAATTCGACAATCTGGATTAGATACATACTTGGTTGTTTAAAATGTTCTTCTATGCTTAATGGATTCCTAATGCTTAATTTTAGGTTAGACAACAAATGATCAAATTAGGGAATTAGGAATACAAGGTTAGGACCAAACACCATGGCTTAATCATACATTAGCTAGAATCAATCTTTGAATTTGAATTAGACTTGTCACTTGAATCTTTATAACCCAGAATTGAATTGTTATGGTGAATCAAATGCCCTAGTCTCCAAACCTGTGTTTTAACCTTCAAAACCACTCTTTGTTACTTTTGTTTACTTGCTTTCCTTTGCAATCTCAGTTTGTTCCTTTCTTTTCACAATCACAATCACAATCACAATCACAATCACTCTCACTTTAAATTCTGTTTTAGACTTAACTTCCTAACTTCTTGAATTTGGTAATCTAAGTACATAACTAATTTTAACTTCTCAGTCCTCGTGGGTACGACCTCGTATTTGTTTTGCTATACTACTAATTGGCACGTACACTTGCGAGTTAACATAATTAAACAACAGTTAGAGATGTGAAATTGCAACTTGCTTTTCCAAACTTCAAGAACTCACTCTGTAGAGTCTGTATGCACATCCTCATAAAATTCTTCAGAACAGAACTCGAACCTCCTCATCAATGCTGAAAAGAGGGAAACAATATTAAACTAGAAAAATAATACTCATCAGCTTATACTAAAATCGAATAAACACAATGAAAGTTGGGACTAAATACTCTGCCTAGGCATTGGAGTGTTTTTGATAATGATGCAAAAAGCTACAACATTCAGAAATCTCTAGACAAATCTACAAAATTCAAATTTTAGAAGGCTCTAAATACTCTGACTAGGCCTTTTTTTTGGCTGAAGAAACTGCATATTTTGAGATACTTAGATCAGAAACCAGCTAGGAAAAATTGAATTATGCTATCATCAATATTAGTCCCACAAATCCATAAAGAATGTGACCATGCTGACCATTCCTATCGGTATAATTTAACAAAACCAAAACATGATCATATCACTAAAAACAGTCAATTCCTATATATCATCATATGGAGATGCAAAATACATTAAAGAAACCTATCAGAAACCCAGTTAACGTAAATCCTAGCCATCTAGAAACCCCGTCTTAATGATTTCCTTTGTGTGATTTGGCTTGCAAGAAGTATTTTGTTCAACAAGAGAGAGGGGGTGAAGAGAACGATGTACAAATATAAGGGTACATTTCTCTCTCATATTTTAGAGCAACCAGGGATCTCCTTATTTTAATAATCAAGACAGGAGCATATTTGGAGTTGGGTTCCTGACATTCACTCTAAATTTTAACTTAGAATCTCATTTAGCTAGGAGCCCATTGGAGATGTTCTAACGAGATACCACATCAAAATTAGGTTGTTTGTTTTGTTTTCGTCTACTATATCGCAATGATAGAACACTTGAATTAAAAAAAACCTCAAACACACATGAAATACATTGTAATTTATTGTCAAATCGAAGCTTAAACAATCTCAAACCTAATTTTTTTTGTTTGTTTATATCATCAGAACCGTAATTTGATCTTGCTAACTCAATTTAATTCTTTCCTTAATATGGCATAATATCAGTGTTTCCTTAATATAGAAGTTGGAGATGGCAACATATATATACTCACCTCTGCAATTCTCTGTGTTTCCCTGTGTTCAAAAGAAAAGAATGTGTATCATTGAGATGCAATCAGGTTTGAAAAAGAAACACTTTTATTGTTATATTATTGACTAAACACCAGTAAACATTCAGGAGCATACCTTTTTTCGTAAATGTTCCCTATAGTGCTATTGAGGTCCCCCATCCACTCAGACTTTCCCAACTCTGTGTGTACTTGGATTCTAGAATGTGTGTTGACAACCTTAGAAGCAAATGTTCTTAAATTTGGACATCTTTTAACCTTCAATTCCATCAAAGATGGCAACTTCAAAGTATAAGCTTCAGTAGAGAAACAAATGAGGTTTGGTAGATCTTCAAGCGTCATGGAATTCAGTCGAGGAAATGTAATTTCCTGATCAGCACATTCAGTGTCTGCTTTTGCAATAACTTGTTCCATCTTCTCACACTTCCGAACTTTTAAGTCCTTTAAACTAACAAGGAGCTTGGCTACAGTTGACAAGAACAAATATCGCAAACTGCCACAGCGGGATACACTTAAGAATGTCAAGTTTCCGAAGCCTGTGATACGTTGTGAACCGCCTGTTTCCCATACGTGCATTAAACTTGGCAATCCGAGTAACGACAAATCACACAACTTATTGAATGCTTGAACATTGTGGGTTTCCACAGCCTCTGGTTCCTTGAGTTGGAAAACAACTTCCAGTGACTCACAATATTTTACAGAAAGACGTTCTAGATTATCGTAATCACTTGAGTCTTGATCAAGATTTGTTGGTGCAACCTAGAAAATCAAACATCAATTGAGCAACCGTATATAATTTATATAATTTCAATATGGCAATGTCATTGTCATTCTCAATTGTAAAATAATAGTAAATTGAAATGCTTACCTCTTGATTGACTGGGCGTGGCAATATTTGAACAATATTTCTTCTTGAAGTAGGTGTACATCCACATGATCCTGATGAAATACCTTCATCTTCGTCTTCGTGATGAGCTTTTGAATCTTTCTCCAACTT
The DNA here is from genome assembly GCA_018703695.1 of Prunus fruticosa. Taxonomy (NCBI): domain Eukaryota; kingdom Viridiplantae; phylum Streptophyta; class Magnoliopsida; order Rosales; family Rosaceae; genus Prunus; species Prunus fruticosa. The sequence goes on from CM031923.1 coordinate 12,627,401, forward strand.
TTTTATTTGTGGAATTACTGAAGCCAATGTCTTCAGTTTGTCGCATCTTTTCACAGACATAACTTTGGCGGCTGACCATAAAGAAGTAGAAGCATCAGGACAAAGACTCTCAAGACTCGAAAGCCATTTTAGATGAGAATTATTTAGTTTGGGAAACAAAGTCATGCCCGTCTGATCCTCTTTTTCATTTTCATCTGCGGATCTGACTATAGTTTCCATTTTCCAGCAGTGCGTTATGTTGAGCTCTTCAAGATTCACAAGTAGCCTGGCAATTGAATGTGGTAACACATACCGGAGATCACGAGCATCTTCTATTTTTAAATATTTTAAGTTTTGGAAGCCCTGGAATCCATGCGGAATGTTCTTCCAAAGGTGTTGAATTGTATCAAATGAAATCTCCAATCTTCGTAAATGAGAAAATGCTGGCCCATCCGTAACCATGTGGCCTTTCAAATCAAATAACACATCTACAATGCCATCGTAAAAAGATAGTTCCACATCTTCTAGATTTTGTGACCATAAAATGCACTTTGATGGAAATACTGCTCTTTCAAAGCTTCTAGAAGATTGATGCTCATCATATGAAGTTCCTACCACATTTTGATCCTGAAAAGATTCATTAATTAATAAATATTTAAAGAAACATTTTATAGATCAACTTCAGACATTTTCCTCTCAAAAATGAAATTAATAACAAGGCTCAATTATTATGAAATTAATATGACTTCATATTAAAATATTAATAAAACCAAATTTTAATTGGAGGACTAGTCAGTTTCTAGATTCTTTATGCTGATAAAACCTCTCCTCTGCTTTGCAGAATAATAATCACATAAAAGCTAGACTTCGTGGCAAGAATTTTCCAGTAAATAATTTGGAGTGTGGCAATTAAGACAATAATTTTGTTGGTGCCCACGTGCAAAAAATATATATATATGAAAGAGTTTTGGTTTCTCGAATACAATCAATTCAGGTAAGGCAGCTCACGTGCAAAATATATATATATATATATATATATAGTCCCATTTTATTGAGGAATCCCTCAAATAATTTTATTTGAGGGACGCCATTTAGGGTACCCTACAATTTTTTTCTTAATGATCCAAACCATTTATTTTTTAGGTCTTCATTCATAGATCATCCTTACAAAAAATTAGACAAATCGGAAACCGTTTCGATATCCAATTGTGTCCTACAAAATCAACGAACAACGGTGCATCAAGAAAGTACTCAAATTTCAATAACACAATTGAGTGGTCAAATGATATCGGATTCAAGTGATTTTTTGTAGAGATGATCTTTGAATGAGTATCTACAAAATAGACGGTTTGGATTAGTGAAATACAATCCGGAGTGGGGCCTACAAGGGGTGTCCCTCAATAGAAGCTCTCTGTATATTATATATATATATATATATATATATATGAAAGTTCATTCACTAAATTTATAATAGAGAAAGAGTTTTGGTTTGGGTCGTCTTGAGGCTCTTTCTTTATTTTATGACTTTTTATGCACTGAATCGAATTTTTTGGATTTTCAGAGATACGAACTTAAATTCGTTGCTTCGAGACCAAAATTTTTACAAATAAATATATGGAATGGATAAAAAAATTTACAAATAAATTTTTTTACAAAAAATGAGTCTAGGGAGCCTGAACCCTTTTACATAGATTTGCCTAATAATGCTCTCTGTCTTCTCTTTTTTTTCCTTCTTTTTTAATCAACCTCTGAAACCTCCTCTATCACAAAGATTATAAAATAATTTACCATAATTACTTAATTAATTAAGACAATGATTTTCTTTGTGGTCTGCACATGCTCAATTTTTTATTTTTTATTTTTTATTGTAAAGTAAACTAAATTCCTCATTTATCAGTATGAGAATATTTTCAGTTTTTAGGAAGAAAATGAGTAAATAATAGTCAAACTAAATTCAGACCTCATGGCAAGTAAACCAAAAAAAATAAAAAAATTTGAGGCACAAACAATTAACAAAACAATTATACTATTCAAGCATCGAAATAATAAGTTATATATGTAACATACCTCATGGTTGGAGTATAGCGTGAATTCATCAGATAGACCTTTGAGTGTCAAATTTGTTAATTTAGGGAAAGCTATGATGTCCGATGCCGTCTCATGTTCCCTCCACTCCTTTGAGATGATTTCTTTCATTTGGGGACACTGTTCAACAAGTAAGCTTTGGAGTTGAACCAAGTTGCTTGCTACTGATAGAGAAAAGGCATATTTTAAAACAGGGCAATTACGTAATTTAAGAGATCTTAAGTTGATAAAAGAGCTCTGTGGAAGTTGGTCGTGGCATATTGCTTTTAGCTTGGGCATCCTCTCGAGTTGGATTGATTGGATGAGAGGGAAGGCTGTTTGTTGAGTCCACCTTGCTCCATTTACAAGGTATTCTATCTCAGGGCAGTTCCGAATTGTTAAAACTTTTAAGTGTCGCAATCCCTCTTGGTCTAATTCATTGAGGACATGCTTTAAATTCTTAATCTCACCCAAGAGTAAATCTTCACATTTCTTAAATAAGTGTCGAACAATTTGAATCTCCATGAATTCCGTTGCATCACTTTCAATAATATCCAACTTATTTTCGAATGCATAACAACAACCATTACTTGTTGATGGAAGTCTATTTCCAATAAACCATCCTTTTTCCTCTCTGTTGGATATGTGGAATCTTATTGTTGTCTGGATTGTCAAGTAAAAGTCTTTTGGAAAGAAGTTGAAATCGGGTATATCTATGACTAAAACCTTCAAATGATTAGACAATAAAGACATCACCTCAACAAGGCTTGCCATCCTCTTATCTTCGCTTTCTGCTGCTGATTGTTCCCATTTGCGAAAACTCCTTTCCATATACAACTCTTCCAGACTAGATAAGCTCGATAAGAGACCATGTGGAATCTTCTGAAGTTGAACACAACCCGTAATATCTAACAACCTTAAATGTTTAAGAAGTCCAATTTCCCTTGGCAACTCTAAGATGTCAACGCATTCACGAAAGCTGAGGATCTCTAAATTTTCCAATCTTCCAATAACATCAGATATATCTGTTAAATCACGACAACCATTTAGGGGCAAGGTTCGAAGGCTCTTCAGTACTCCTAGTGAACTTGGCAAGGCTGATATCCCATCCATGCTTAAAACCTTCAGCTCTTTCATCCCTTCACACATGATGTCCATGCTATTTTTCGAATAACGTTCGCCTTCTAAGTGTAGAAGCTCAAGTTTTGGACACTCCAGATCAACTGGGATCTCATCAATATTAATTGGTATCAATGAGATTGTTGTGCAATGGTAGTATTTCTCTGGCCACCCTTTCTTTTTCGCATCACATCTTATTAGAAATCTATGGGGATCTCTTAAGGCAATTTGTATGGAAACATCACGAACTATGTCATGCATCTTGGTATGGTCTTTCCGTTCGCTATCTAGTAACAAAAACCTTCTTTGAAGTTTGTCAACCAAAGAATGCACTCTATTTCTTGCTTCGTCCACCGAATCAATGTTACTAAAATACCCTCGACCCCACCCATATCTAACCAAATACTCAATTGGAATATCATAATCTTCAGGAAATAAACAACAAAGCAAAAGGCATGACTTCGCTTCATCACTCTCCAATCTATCATAACTCCATCGTAGGTTTGAATAAACTCTGTCATTCATCGAAGGGATGCTTTCAGGAGCTGAACTTTGTAGCTGCTTGAGGGCATCAACCCATTCATGCTTCCTCTTATTTTCTAGTGCTTTCGCAATAGTTATAATAGCAATAGGTAAACCTCCACACTCATTCGTGACTTGTTTTGCCAAATCAGGATAGTCCAAGGGTTCACCTACCATTTCACGGAAGAGTTCCCATGATTCTTCTTCTGTTAAAATTGGGAGTGTAAAAATTTCTTTACTTCCCATTGCTTTGCACACGTCCTCGTTTCGTGAGGTCAACAAAACTTTGCACCCTTTATGAGTAAGTTCAGAAGGAAGTCCTATGGCCTCAAAATCGAGCTCTGTCCACACATCATCTAATACAATCAGGATCCTATTTATTTCCATTAGTGTTCCGTGGAGTCTTCTCGCTCTTCCACTTTCGGTATTCTCGTCATATTTAAACCTCAGCTCCTCTGCAATTTCTGATTGAATCTTCTGAATGTCTGGGGTTTGGGACACAACTGCCATCACAATACTATCGAATACTTTCAATCCTTCCAATCTTTTGATGATTTCTTTCACCATTGTGGTTTTACCCACACCCCCCATACCGCAAATCCCAATCATTCTAACTTCTTCATTCTTCAAAACCTCTATCACCCTATTCACAGATGTCATTCTGGATTTAAAATCCTTAAAACCTTCTTTGAATGCTGACGATATCATCGGTGGAGGTGCAGGATGGGCAACATTATTGAATGTTCCTTTTTTTTGGAGATGAAGAACATCTTGTGTAATCTTAGTGGCTTTCCTACTCATATTCCACCGGTACAAGCATCGCCTTTTCATGTTCACTCGTTAACACTTGTTAGCCAAATTCTCTGCCTATTGGTGTCACCAAAGACTCTGCAATTTTGGACGCAATTGAAATAACAATATCCATTTCCTTGTGAGATCAAAGACACGTAGATGAAATGCTTATCTCTGTATCTTGTCTCCCAATCTGTACAAAGTCCAATGAAAAATAGATCAATACAAAAATAATTAGGGATGGTTGTTTTTGGCAAAATTGTATATTGCATTTTTATCACAAATGGTCCCTGAGGTTTACGAAATTATCACCTTTCGTCCCTAACGTTTTTTTGTGACACTAATGGTCCATAAGGTTACCCTTCACACATCAAAATGGTCCATGTCGTTAGTTTCCGTCAAATTTTCTGTTAAATTGTTGACGTGGCACATGTGTGGAGCCCACACATCCAATGATATAGAGCCACGTGATTTTAAATATTTTTAAAACTTAAAATTCATTAAAAAATAAATTAGAAGTAACTTTTTTAAATAAAAAAAATTAAATATCTTTCATGCTCTTTTGGAGAGAGAGAGAGAGAGAGAGAGAGAGAGAGAGAGTAGTGGGTCTTTGAGGGGGGGGGAAGGGAAAGAGAATACAGGGAGAGAGAGATATTAAAAAATATTTAAGTTGCTTTTAATTTTTATTTATAGATTTTAAGTTTTAAAAATATTTAAAATATATTATATTATATTTAAAGCCACGTGGCTCTATACCATTGGATGTGTGGGCTCCACACATGTGCCACGTCATCAATTTAATAGAAAATTTGATGGAAGGTAACGGCAGGAACTATTTTGATGCATGGAGGGTAACCTTAAGGACCATTAGTGTCACAAAAAAACGTTAGGGACGAAATGTGATAATTTCGCAAACCTCAAGGACCATTTGTGATAAAAAGTTTATATTTTATATTTATTTAAACACTTTGTACGATTTTACCATTATCAACGAAATTTTTATTGCCATATGGCAATTTTTTACTTTCACGCCTTAAATGTACGAACCTTTCCGAAGATTATGTTCTCTTTAAAGGGATTAAAGTTTTGATTATGTGAAAATTAAATACATAGGTTGATTATAGTACTTCTATTAAAATTTTATTTTATTTGACTACGCCATTTTTTATTATTAGTTGGCCTCCATTGGAACCAAAAGGAATAAGTTTTATATTAAATTAACAAGTTAATTTGTTAATCGTTTTCCTATTCTTACTAAGATTTGGTTGAATTTTGTATGCATATAATTCCAGTCTTTAGTCTCTACGGTTTCTTTTAGGATATTTGACCTTGAACTCAATTATCTTCATTCTAACTTCTATTCTATAGCTTTATCATTTTATTATATGTATTTTGGGACTGTTTGGTTCACTAGACAACAACTTATAGACCCTACCCTGCATCAAATTGGTACCAGAGGCTAGGAAAATCCTTCCTCCACACCATGATTGGTCATGGTAGAGGTTGTGGACAAGGGAACTAAGCCCAACATAGATAGATGACTAAGATGCAACGTATAATGGAAGATATGTCGAGAGCGGTGCAAGCCCTCTAAAGACAGAAATTCACATATGCCTATATGGAGATTCTGAAATGCAACCGTGGTGATGGTGATCGAGGTGGATTGGAAGAGCAGTTGGTTCGTGCATTGTGTTTGAATGGTGGAGGAATTAAAATTGAACTTGCTGATATTTGTGGAAATATGCATGCAGAGATTATTTAGATTCAGAGGCAAGTCTAGAGAATTGAAACCTATGGTAGAAGTGTAAAACATTACATTGTAATAAACCATATTAGAATGGTCTTCTAATCACATAAGCAGTTGCAGTTTAGCATTAATTAAGAAACATAACTCGAGAATATCTGCAGTTCTAGTTTAAAGTGCAGTTTAATTAGAAAACTAGAGCTTTGAGGATTCCTAATCCTACATGGACTAAAACATTCTATCCTAGTGCAATCAGGATTTGTTTAAGTGTTCTTCTATGGGCAAAATACTTAAGCAATGCATATATATAGAGGTCCCTTTCGTAGTAGTCAAGACACACTCATATTGATATCTCGCCCCATCTAGAGTAAGTTAAAGGACTGCATACTATACCTTCACCACAACCATTTTTCTCCAAAGTTAGTGTTAGGTTATTCTGGGGAGAAGCATTGAAAACGGAAAATTATATATTGAATAGAGTACCTACTAAACGTGTAAATGTTATCCCTTATGAAGTTTGGGTTAAAAGAAAACCAAGTTTGAATTACCTCAGAGTGTGGGGCTATAAAGTTGAAGAAAAATCATACAATCCTATGGAAAAGAAATTGGATTCAAGAACAGCTAGTGGCTATTTTGTTGGCTATCCAAAAAGAACTAAAGGCTACATATTTTACTACCCTCAAAATACAACCAGATTTGTAGAAACTCAAAGAGCAATGTTTATAGAATCTAAAAATGAGGCAACATAAGAAGAAATTTTCGATTTTGATGAAGTTATAATAGAAAATGGAGACACAGTGAATTCTAATGCATATAACAGAATTTTGGTGTTACCTAGCTTTGACTTGAGTAGCACGCAATCTATACAGGAAGATGAAATAGTTGGAGATCCAATGATACCTGAACAAGAAACTCAAGAACAGCAAGTTCTGCCACCAGAAAACACAAATGAAAATCAACCAGCAGAACAACACCATGAACAAATGGACATAGAGTTGGGAACATCACAAAGACCAAGGAAAAGAGCACTACATGATGACTACTATGTATATTTACAAGAATCCGAGCATGATGTGAATGCAATTGAAGATCCCATGAACTATATGCAAACAATGTCCAAATGAGAAAAGTGACATTTGGTGGGGAGCTATGAAATCATAATTAACTTTATGGAGAAAGATGGTGTGTGGGAACTAGTGAGCCTGCCACAAAATTACAAACCTATAGGCTGCAAATGGGTTTTCAAAATCAAGAGAAACCCTAAGGGACAAATTGATGGATATAAGGCAAGACTAGTTGCCAAAGGATACACACGGCAAGAAGGGATAGATTACAATGAAATCTATTCACCAGTTTCAACTAAAGACTCATTTAGAGTAATCATGGCATTGGTAGCACATTTCGATTTACACTTACATCGAATAGATGTAAAGATTGCATTTTTGACTGGAAATCTAGAAGAGGAAATATATATGAAATAGCCAAAAGGTTTCATTCAAGATAGTGGTATATCAAATCTAGTATGTAAACTGTGTAATCGATTTATGGTCTTAAACAAGCTTCTAGATAGTGGTATATCAAATTTGATGAATTTGTTAATCAATATGGTTTTTACATAAAATTCATTAGATGAATGCAATTACATGAAGCAGAGTGGGAGGAATTTCATCATATTGGTATTATATGTGGATGACATCTTATTGGCATGCACAGATTTATCAATGTTACATAACTGTAAAGAATTCATGTCTAAACATTTTGAAATGAGAGATCTTGGTGAAGCATCCTATGTTTTGGGAATTGAAATTAGCAGGAATCGAGAGAAATGGGTTCTTGGATTATCACAGAAGAATTATATAGTAAAGGTACTGTAGAGATTCAATATGCAAGGATGTGGTGGAACTGATATGCCTATTTCAAAAGCAGACAATTTGAGCAAGGAACAGGCACTAAGGACTGAATAAGAGAAAATTTAGATGAATGACAAACCTTATGCCTCCTTAGTAGGCAGTCTTATGTATGCACAAGTCTGCACTAGACTTGACATAGCCTTTCCTATTAGTGTGCTAGGTAGATTTCAATCTAATCCTGGACAAGATCATTGGATTGCAGGCAAGAAAGTGTTGAGATATTTACAGAGAACGAAAGATTACAAATTGGTTTTAAGAAGAAGCAATAATTTGAAATTAGAAGGTTTTGCAAATGCTGATTTTGCAGGTTATAAGGATGATCTCATATCAACATCACGGTATGTGTTCATATTTGCACGTGCTGTTGTATCATGGAGAAGTATCAAGCAACCTCTCACAGTTGCATCTACAATGTTAGCAGAATTTTTCGCCTCTTATGAGGCTATTTCTCAAGCTATATGGTTAAAGAATGTTATCACTAGATTGAGTGTAGCTGAGTCTATACATTAATTAATGAATTTATGATATAAAAGATTTATTTATCTTTTAATTTTATTTAATTTTATTTTTTGAAGACAACGACATAACATTTTCAACTCAAAGAAGAACAATCCTAAAAATCGGGTTGTTGTTAATTAACTAGGGTTAATTATCAAACTTCATTAAATTATTTAATTATACACGAATTCAGTTATTATTAAATTATTAAATTATGTATCCTTAAATTCCTTCACACGTCGCATTTTAGTCATTTTATTGTTAAATTATTTATTTTTGCCTAGTATATGGTTTATCTTTTAGGGGTAATATAGACTTTTCATCGGGCAATAGTGAAAGCCGTGGTCAAAGTGGAAACCCAGTTCAAATTAGCTGAGGATCACCTTAAGCAATCTGTGGAAACTCACACAGAGAACTAAATTTCCTATTTGTAATATTTATAAAAAATTGTCATGAAAAATAATCGATGGAAATTATTTTGACTAGGCGTTGATGGTTGTGAAGGGTATACTTGGTTAGTGTTTTTAAATAGCTCCAAAAATAATAATAATATTTTTGTTGTATTTAACTCTAGCTGAAACCATTTCTTGCCATTCGGCAGGCTCAGTGGTTCAGTGCCGACCCATGGCCAGACTTGGAACTAGTCTCCAAGTCTGTTTGTTTTTTGGTCATCAGAGTTTTGCTGCTAAGGTTTCTTTGGATTGAATCTATTTTTTTTCTAAAGTATTGTAGGAGAAAACATTTGTTTAAAGTATTAATAATTTGTACTAAAAAATTCAAGGGTATTGTTGGAAAACTGAACACTTTGTCATTCCTAATACTACACCTTATTTCAGTTTTTTCACATGAAATTCTTAGGTACGAAGACAATGAAAAATATATATTTCACGAGATCGATATACTATTTGCATCTATATACATATATCAAATTATCTAATTTGTGTGTGTGTTTTTTTCAATGGATCAGAGTAAAACCAACAACCATATAGTGCAAAGACAGAAAGTTTTCAAGATGGCCATACCTCTAATATCCTTGTAAGTTTCTCCACCAACTGTTATGAGAAATGTAACGTTGAATTAAAAATCACGAGGATGAGGCAATCAAGGAGGAGGCAATTCAAACAACTGAACTATGAGAAATATGAAAGCAATGCAGCATAAGCAGAGAACTCAAATAGAAAAGCCACAATGAGTTTTCGTACACTATAAATAGACAAGGGAAAGATAACGAACCAGCATTGCTTCAAGAGAAGGTAATTCCAAGCAAACCCGAATTTCCTAGAAGCATCTGATCCAAAGCTTAATTACATACGAAGTTTGCTTGTTATATATATAGAAGTATCTCATCCCCAAAAAAAAAAAAAAAAAGAAAAAAACAAGCCTCTATGCCAAGGCAACGAAAAGTGAAGGAAAGCTTGACGCAATGGACAAAGTGAAAAAGAATTGGATGCATTACTTAAAAATATGGACAAGAGGGGAAGACCAAGAAAGCGATGAAATTATGGAATTTGGGGTTATGGAGGAATCCACACATCATCGAGAATGAGAAGGACCTTTTTGTCACAAATTAAGGAACCTTCTTATCACTGTGGATCCTTCATGTACATCATCCACCCCTGCACCTAACAATAAATCGATTGATTTTACACTAGAGTCTAATCCAACTGAGTTCTCCATAGAAGTAAACGATGAAGGACGTAATCTTTTCCATATCACATTGATAATATGATATCTTTAATGAGCATGGTTTGGAACCTACAACATGTTAGAAACTGTATCAGTCATTTTAATTGTGTGGACATAAAGATTCAAAGTTTAGATATGTTTTTATAATATAGGATCTGCCTTTCTTGGCCATACAGTTTAATTAATCCTAAACTTTTCTTTTGGTACAGAATTAATCGTAACCATTTTTTAATTTCATAGTCCCATATGCATAGATGAATCATAGGGATTTTTAGTTACCCTATAAATTATATTTTTATTAAGGGTTCATAAGAGATACATGCTCATTAACTACTCATGCATATATAACATCATGCACATTCTATATATAAACAACCCCTAAAAAATTACGAACTTTCCAGGGGAAAATAATAGAAGTTAATGTATACCAGTTCTTAGCATTCCACCTAGAGAAATCTGCCATTTTCGCCAACGCAGATCTCCACTCTTGCACCTTCGTTTTATTATCCGAACTAGAACTCCCCGTTTGTTTTCGGATGTGAGATGGATCAACATCATAGAAAATTGGTAGCACTGCTTCTCTTGGTCCCATGAATTTAAGAAGGTGTAGAAGTTCATTCAAGCACCATGTTGTTGAGGATGCATAATTTTGTGAGAGGACAATGTGCACAAACCTTGATCCTTCAATCGCAGTCAACAATTCTCGAGAAATAGCTTTTCCCTTCTCAAGTTCAGGGCCATCTCTGAAAGTTACGATTCCTTGAGCTGCCAATGTTTCATATAAGTGGTCTATAAAGCCCTTCCGAGTGTCATCACCTCTAAAACTGAGAACATATTTCCAAGAGGTGTTGCGGAAGATGTAGATGTTCTTCGTGTGCACATTGCCATTGGAATTTGGAGCGAACTTAATTACTTATGTGGCAATTTACTGGAGATTATGTTCAAATCCGATACGAGTATTCCCAAATGCTTTGATCATGCTGTTACGCTTTCTTCATTGGAACAAGTACCTTTTTTCGGACTGCAAAGAAATAAGAAAATATGAAAGATTTCCATTGAGAACCAGCTATAGATACTCATTCTAGAAAGAGTTGATAAATTGTACAATAAACTGACAAATGGCTCTGCATTATCTGGTTTGGGAAATTTAATAACTTTTTGTCATTACCATTCTTCTAAACTAGAAAGAAAAGAAAAATATGCATTTTCATTGGAGTGTCTGTTGTCTCTTCCGGGATCATGGATTTCTCTTGTAACATCCCGACCCAATTTTAATCAATTAATTAATCTTCATAAATTCATTTAATTTAATGAATTGGAAATTTACAATTTTGCCCATGGAGATAGGGTTATTTCGGTCACTTTTTAATCCGGAAGGATTTTGGGGAAATGAATGGCACCATGACGTAGATCGCGTCGAACCTGGGTTCGTACACACGTAGTGGGCTCAAATCGGAGTTGTAACGAAGAAGTTACGAGTTACGGAAGCCTAGTGACATAACCATAAATATTTCGAAATGGGGTTTTAAAAATCTGATTTTTGCTTCTCTCTCTCTCTCTCCCCCGAGCTCCCCATCACGCGACAGCTCCCCCCAGTTTTTGCAGCCGCCGGATTTTGGCCTCCAACGGCCACGTCCGACCACCAAATCCGGCGGGACCGGTACCAAAATGTCAAGCTCGACTTCCTCTTCCAGCCCCCCCCTTCTCAGCCGTGTTCCGCCGCACCTGTTGCCGAAAAAAGCCAAAAACCGACCGGTTTTTACGTAAAAAATATGACTCTCGTTCCGGCAAATTCTGCCCACCAATTTCTTCGATCTAGGTATGTTTTTTCATTCTTTCAATGTGTTCTAGCTAATGGTTGGGTTGATTAAGATCAATTTTTGTGTTTTGGCACTCAAATTATCGCTTAAAGTTTGTCTAGTTTTCAGCTCGTGTTTCTGGCAAGTTCCGGTCACTTTTTGGCTATGGTCCAAGAACAAAAGTTGCTCCACTCATTGTCCTGATTATGTAGGTATAAGTCTTGACTGGTGGTTTGAAGATTTTCTGGTCACCGGAATTTCTCTAGACACCCACGTGCTGCCGGGGCGTGTGGTGGCACGTGGGCACTTTTTGGGTGACCCATTTGGTCCTAAAATGATCCCCATGTCGTCCCAAGCACGACGATATGCTCGGATTTGATTTTGGTTATCGTTTGACCGTTGATCGAATTACACATATTAGGCGTTATCCGGGTTCGATATGTTAGAACCGTTGGATCGACTCCATTTTCATATATGTTGATCTAGGCACCTCTAGGATCGTGTAGGAATTCGCAGATCGTGAATCGAAGCACCATATGATTCGGTTCAATAATTCAAAGATTAGGTTAAATGGTAACCGTCCGATCGTGTGATCGCGAGTGATCCGAACCTTCAATTTGGACCAAACTTGTAGGACAGGTATGTTAAACCTTGTTGAACTCATAGGACCCGGCGTACCAAGTTTGGGCAATTTGACCCCTCGGTTGACCGTGAGTCTTTCGAGGTAGTTTCACCCTTCGAGGAGTATTAGAACGACCTTATTAACGAGTCTTGACTGTTATTTGAGTTATGCTGATTATGTTGGGATTACGAGATTGTTTTATAGTATCTTATGGGATTCTTACGATATTAATTTGATAGTTGAAGTTATGGAATGGATGAGCATGAGATACTTGATCGATGGGTTGTGAAAGTGAGTCTTGGGTCTCGGCTATGATTATTATTAAATGAGTGGACGTTTGTTTTTAAGTGTACTTCGTTCTTCTAATATGGAATTTCTTGCATAATGAGTTTTGATTGAAAATTTATTTAATATGGGTTAATGAGGATATGGGATCTCTAAGGGTTATTATTTATCATTATTTAGTATTATTATGATTATTATTAAAGTATATGGATTGGGTGAGATCGGGTTATTTACGAAAGTCTATTATTCTAAATGTGGAATATAGTATTTTATGGAAATTAAGTGTAAACAAGTTTTGATTGCTATTTGAATTGTTTTTTAGTCTTTTTGGAATATATGCTTGAGAGTTTATTTTCTATACTATGAATAAATATTTGAGAAAATACATGCTATTGTTGGCTCTCTTGTTGTTTATATTTTAACCTCCAAGTGGATGTATTAATATGTTCCACTGTAATAGTTATGATTTCATATTAATTTTGAAGCTAATAAAAATGGCTTTGAGGAAATGAGATTGTTTGGAGTCATATATTGTGCACAATTGAGTTCAAATTTTCTCTACACTAATCAGCCAAAAAGAGCAGCTAATTATATTTAGTAATGTATGTGTGCACGACATGAGATGCCATTGGTTGAGGATACGTCATTTATTTTGTTTTTTTTATCCTGATATTTTCATTTGTTTTTTCTCTGAGTCCATTTTGATAGATGTCCACACATGTACAGAAAACTTAAACATCATAGTCAAGCTTTAATGTCTTCGGAAAATTAATGCTTCTCTTTTGCTTCCGTAAATACACAATAATTAAGTTATGAAGCAACTTGAAGAGTTTGTGATTACTAATTGGTTATCTATTGTGGTAGGTATATGTAAAACCTTAAATAATTATTAATTATTAATTTAATAGAGAGAAAGACAATTTTGCTCCTGGATTAAATTATTAGAGAAAAAGTTGACTTTTTTGACCGGGAAGGAATTTGAAAATTCTGCTTGTACCGTTGCATAGAGCGCGACTAAACGAGTCTCTAGACACGTAGTGGGCTCAATTCAAAGTCGTATTGAAGAAAATACGATCAAAATTCAAATGGGGGCAAAACGATAATTTTTGAAATTTGGATTTTAAAAATCAGATTTTTCTTTTCTCTCCCTCTCTCTCTCCTCTCTTGCAAGCCAACCCTACCCCTCCCGTTTTTATGCACAGCCAATGGCTCCAAGGAGCCACCACCGGCGCTCCAGGCCACGGCTGGCCTCGAGATCAGACCCGAATGGACCTGCTCAACCCTCGCCGTCACATCTCGGTCCTTCCCCGTTGACAATAGCCGCTCCAGCCGCCGGAAAAATTAAAAATTTCAAGAAACTTATTTTCTTCCAATAAATAGTAAGAAAAGGAATGACAAATATGAAAATAAGGGCCTATGTTCGTAATATTTGTGAAAAATGGCGATTGGCGAGTTTTCTCCAGCTTCGATCTCTCTCTCCTTCGGCCGCCATCTTCGGTGATTAAGGTATGGATTTCCATCTATTTTTCATGCTCTAGCTGATGGTTGGGTAGGAACTGAGCAATTTCTAGCGTAGGTAATCCGATTTCAAATTGGATTTTGGCTGGTTTTGGGATTGCGATTCCGGCTACTTCCGCTCATTTTCGGGTAGGTCCAAGAACAAAAGTGCTTCCAAATGGTGGTTTACACCTAGGGTAGGAATTTGGGCCGACGTTCGGAGTTTTCTCCCGCCGGAAACTTATCAAGCCACCCACATGCTGCCACCGCGTGTGGCGGCGCGTGGGCAGTGTGGTGGAGTTACGTTCTGTTCTACAATGATCCCCTAGTCCTCATGAGCGCGTAGGTACTTTCGGATTTCAATTCGGACAACGTTTGAACCCGAACGGATCTCGCCTATTATGCAATTTCAAGGTTCAATACGTTTGAACCGTTGGATCATATAGTATTCGACGGATCGTAAATAGGAGTCCGGATATGTGTCCTAGGTATCCTGGAACCTCTAGGAACTTTCGGAGCGGAATTTTGAGTCGTGAACCCCAAGGGTCCGGGTTGACTTTTTAGGACTTTAGTGCTTTTTGAGTTCCTAGACACTTTTAAATTGTTCTAAACCTTGGGAAAGCTTTTGTGGGCATAGGAATGACTATAAAGTTAGTGCACGTACTTCTAGGAACCCAGGGCCAGGGTTTCTAATAAAATAATGATGATGAGCTCTCCTGTTTGTGTATGAGCTTTTAGGAAGCTCATATACGTGCGAGTGTTCATTGGTTTAATTGTGGCATTAATTTCATATATATATATGATCTCGGGATGAGCATGCATAATTGGAAGCATATTTTACTATGTGAGGGTATATCTAAGGGTTATTTCAGTATTTGGGAATTATGCATAATTGGAGGTAAGGAAATCTCTTAAAGTATGAGTATTTATTTATCTGTTCATTTATCACCTATTTACTTATTCATGTGGTTAATTTTGTTGTTAAGATTATAAATATAATATTTGAACGGAGTTGTTAATCAGAGTCCAAAGGGACTAACATACTAGTTAAATATTTAAATATATATCTATATTGAGTCCATACACTCAGTAGCATAAAGTAGATTTGTGGAATAGAAGGCAAAGTTTGTGATAAATTTCTGAATATGACTTTCAAACCTACCAGAGGAGTACCCCCCAGTGTCTTGAAACCATTTGTCATCTATGACATGCCCCACAAGTTTCGGGGACACCCCGAAACGTGCGGTACGAGGATTGCGGCTCAGATAGAAGTGGTATCTTTCGAGGCCTGCGAGGATTGCGGCTCGGATAGAAGTGGTATCTTCGAGACCTGCGAGGATTGCGGCTCGGATTGATTTGGTGTCTCCGAGACCTCCGAGGATTGCGGCTCGAGTTGACTTGGTGTCTCAGAGGCCTGCGAAGTTGAGGAATATGGATGGGGGTACATCCGAGTGGTGAGTTTTCCAAATTAAAGGATTTTACCCAAATTACAATAAATTTCTTAAGCTATGAGTTTGTTTATAAGTTAAAGAGCAATGCATATATTACTTTAATAATTTTCTCGTTTTCCTACTTTCCTATAATAAGTCAATTATAAATTTTTATAAACATATATGTATTTATAATTGAGTTCACATAAGGTTTGAAAGAAAGGTTAAAATGTTATCGACAATGTTTGTTCTATTTTTATTTCTATTTGATATATATATATATATATATATATATATATATATATATATACTGTTAGTATGAAAATTGGATTGTCATTTCCTAGATTCTAGCATAGGTTGAAAATTAGTGTGTGAAGAATTGTTACGGGACGTTTTGGCTAGGGGTGGGCACGGTTCGGTTTGGACCGGTTTTTGCCTCAAATTAGAACCGATCCGGTATTATTCATCCAATTTGGATAGGTTCAATTTTAATATAAAAAAATTAAAAAACTGTTTGGTTCGGGTTGAAATCGGGTCTGGTTCAATTTCGGTCCAAATTTGAATTTTGAACCGAATTATAAAAATTATTTTTTTAAAATGAATTTTTAATACAATTTTCAACTGAAATTTTATTTTATTTACTTGAAAATTAACTAATTATTCAATTTATATAAAAATAAATATTAAAGTTAGAAAAGAAAGATATTTTGAAATTGAACTTGGATAAATATTAAAATTATATATTTTTTAATTGATTGGTTCGGTTTGGCTTAGTCCGATTTTTGAAGACATAGAACCGAAATAAAAACCGATCCAAACCGTTCTGGTTCGGTTTTTGACCGGTTGTTGACTTTTTGGTCAACTTGATTTTTTTCAGGTTTGGATGAGTGCGGTTCGGCTCGGATTTCCTGTTCGTCGGTTTGAATGCCCACCCCTAGTTTTGGCACAACTCATTCAACCACATACTTCCGAGGCATAACTTGACCAGTATGAGAAACTTGACTTCAGGTAAATCATGACTTAATCATGCATTCACAATAGGATTTACGTCTGAAGTTATTTTCAATGTCATTGTGTTTTAAGTTATAATATTAGCGGTTCTTATAGTGACGTGCACCATGCTTATCTCCTAATTAACTTATTTTTGGAGATAATTGTTTCTTTATAAAAGTGGTTGTTTGGTGTCTTCACTAAGAGTCCATATTGAATCACAATTCATATTCATCATTAGATAGTATTTTATTTTATGTTTGGCGTCATAATAAACATACCATATTGCATCAAGTTTTGTGGTGATAGTTGAATAAGGTTGGAAGTCTTTGTTGAATAGGATTGGTGGTCACGTAGGTGTCTCTGGAGTGAGAGAACTTATTTTGAATAAAACCAAGGTGTATTCTTTTCAAAGAGCATGCTTTCAACGTACTAAACTTTTGAGTATATTGAATCTGTTAAGAGAAAGCAATTGTGCTTATTTTTCCAGATAAATCATCAAATGTTCCTTGTTTACTTGGTGATTTATCAAATCCGTTTATCATTCATATTGCATTCATATGCATGTCGATGACTCATATGGTTGAGGGCACCAAGACCGTGGTGGCGGTTTTCCTCCGGCAAGCTTGAAGCAATTGTGACTAGTATTGCGTTCAACATAAGAAGTGTCGAAGATCATCTCGTGACAGAAGTTGAATTACGAAGAAGTCGGTAAACATTATCTAGAATGTGTCTAGGATAAGTGTGTGAGTACTTATTGTAATCATCGTTCTATAGTGGATTTGTGTTGGACTGAGGAGTCCGTGGATTTTCCCCAGAGGTGGGGTTTTACCACGTAAAATAATTCTCTGCGTGTTCTTTTATTTTATGCCCAACACGTTTCAGGATTGATAAGCCATATCAATCCTGCTGCCAAAGTTTATTTTTTGTTTATTGATTATAATCTTAAATTGGCCTATTAACCTCCTCTAGGCATATATAGACATCCTACAGGTATTTTCATATACACAGACATATTATTCTAAGCCAACAATACTTAAATTGATCTATAAACTAGAGGAAATTCAGTGAGTGAACTTTGTTTATTAAGTGATCTTATGCCATTTAAGTTTAATTACTTGATCATAAGGAGTTATTATAAAAGCTTACTTCCCAAGCATGTTAGCTTGATTTCAAATATTTATATTACATTCGGAATATAACCATGTTACCTGATTGTTATGATGCTGTTGAATATATCAGGTATGATCACTGTTGCCCCATGAGTTTTAGAGATACCGGACCGTGTAGAGCGATAATTGCGGATCAGTTGGCTAAATGTCTCCTGATTTCAGCGAGGATTGCAGATTCAGTGGACTTTGGGTCACCGAGGCCTGCGAGGACGTGTCACATAGGGTGATACGAGGTATTGACAGAATAATGTTAAGCTTGTCGAATTGTTTGAAAGATGGAGTGTTTATATAACTCTAAATATAGGCTCTGGTTTTAATACAAGGATAGCTGGTGAATGTCATCGAGTATATTATTAATATAAGACCTAGATTGTTTGATATCATATTGAACTATAACAAATAATAAGGATTTATACATATATGAAGAAAAAGAGCATAAAGAACTACGTGTGGCTTGATCCCTTGTTGAGGGTACGTAGGCAACCTAGAGCTTGGGTGCAGCCACAAGGTTAAGTGATCAAAAAGATAGACCGGCTAAGTTATTTTGAAATTTAATGTTGCTCTGAGGACATTTTTAAGAATATGAATTGAAATTGGTTGGCAAGACATTGTATTAGAATTGCTGAGGCCGAGCCCAAAGTGATATGAGGCTTGATTTCTTTGATATAATTCAATGCATGCTGGCAGTTGAGTTATATATATTCATATGTGCTTGTTTCATAGGTGGAAGTTTTGGGAAATGATCAATTTATAGGGGAGACTTTCCTGAATTTCCGGCAGAAGTCAAACCTTAGATAAGTTCGAATTTGGAATAGAAGGGCGGTTGGTCATTTGTGCCGGCACTTGACAGATGTCAATATGACAGGGGTTCGGCACGGATTTCAAAGTGGAATTTGAGTCGGGTCCTCTCAGTATAGGCAATGGCGGATCAGGATTGTTACCCAAGAGGTCTTAGTGTAAAAGTTCGAAATTTTTTTTAGGGTTAATTAGGTTTAGTACCCTGTACTTACACCGTTAAGACATATTAGTCCCAGGATCTTTCAATTTTTACAATCGCATACACTTAGTTTGTAAATTTTTTGCGATGTGGTTCCGCGTTAGAGTTTCTGTTAGATCTCTCTCTTAACTGCCTACGTGACATTGTGGGTCCCACATTTTTTAATTTTTTAATTTTAAATTGATTAAAATATGAATAAAATATTAAAAATATTAAAAATATGAATAAAATATTAAAAATCAAAAAAATCAAAAAATTTCTCTCTCTCTCTCTCTGTAAAAATTCTCTCAAACCGCAGCGATTTTCTTCTCCCCTTCATTCCACCATGCCCACTCGCAGCCATCCTCCAAAACCCCCACCTCCAAACGAACCAAGACCCCAGCCGGCAACCACCCAGACTCCCTCCCCCTTCCCCCTCGATTTCTTCTCCCCATGCCCCGACCCTAAACTCCAAAACCAGAGCCCTCGCGATTTTCTTCTTCCCCCATTCATCGATGACCACCACCCGCACCCAAACCAACCTAAAACCCCAGCCCGCAACCACAGACCCCCTCCCCCTCCACCCGATTTCTTCTCCCCCTGCCCGACTCCAAACTCCAGTCCCCATCCACAAAAAACCAACGATTTTTTTTTGCAAAACTGGGAATCCAAGAATGTACAGACAACTTCTAATGCAATCTCCAGAACCTGAAACTCAAATGGGAGATCACACTACAAACCTTCAGCGGCCTCAGGAACGGGTAACCATTGCCTTCCTGTTGAAACATCCATTCCATTATCTTGTTCCAGAACCTAAAAGACACCTAATGTAGCATAAATTCATAAAATTTCGAAAACCCAGAACACAAATGAACACAATTAACAAAACAAACAACTTAATTGATTCAATAGAAGGTGGGGGGCCAATGAACTGCTTGGGGCGGCGTTTGCTGCTACTGCTTCGCTTGAAAGAGAAAGGGCCCTTCCCCATTGTTGATTGTGGCTGGTTTTCTGGTAATTTCTTCTTCTTCTTCTTCTTCTCTGTTCTTTTTCTTCTTCCTGGGTTGGTGCGTGAGTGTGTGGGGTGTGAATTTGGTTTTATGAATGGGAGTTTGGAGGGCAGTGAGTGATAGATGGGCAGAAACTGGCGATAATTTTCTGTGTAAACTGAGAATTTTTACAGAGAGAGAGAGAGAGAGAGAGAGAGATAAATTTTTTGATTTTTTGATTCTTAATATTTTATTCATATTTTAATCAATTTAAAATTAAAAAAAATTAAAAAATGTGGGATCCACAATGCCACGTGGCAGTTAAGAAAATCTCGCAGAAACCTAACGGCTAACCACATTGCAAAAAATTTACAAACTAAGGGTATGCGATTGTAAAAATTGAAAAGACGGGGACTAACATGCCTTAACGGTGTAAGTCCGGGTACTAAACCTAATTAACCTTTTTTTTTAAAGATGAAAATAACACTAAAAGATAATTTTCTATTATTTTCCACTTATCGTTCCATAATTCTAAGCATGAATTAATCAAACCAAACAGTCAACTATTTTTTATAAAAGAAACAAATGAACAAACCTATCTTATTATAAGTTAGGGATTTTTGCAGAAATGTCAAGGTTGAACTTATACATCAGTTTCAATTTGTCACATTTAAAAAAAAATTAGGAGAAATGTCACCTTAACTTTTCAAAATCCATGATTTGTCATCTAATTTTAACATCATCTAATTTTCCATCTATTTTCAAGGGTAATTTAGTCTTTTTATTTTCAATGATATTTTAAAAATGAAAAATTCATTATAAAAAAATTATATATCTTTTAAATAATTAAAAATGAAAACAAAATAAAGGAAAATAATAATAATAATAATTATTATTATTTTTCTTTTCATTTAAAATAAGGGGATTTCTCTCTTCCTCCTCTTATTTTAAAGGAAAACAATAATAATAATAATTAATTAATTAAAACATTAAAGTTTCTCTCTCCTTCATACACTCCCACACCTTGTCCTGCCCTCTCTTCCTCTCTCCTCTTCCATTTCTCTTGATTCATGCTATGCACGTCCCCCATCTCTCTCTACCCCACACCATCTCTCTTCCCCCAACAACACCTTACTGCCAAATACCTCAAGCCGCACAAATACCCCACCTCGACATCCCCAGTCAAAGTGGGTAGGGCTGCAGGATCCAAACCAATCCACTAAAACCGACCAATCCAATCCAATCCAATCTAATTTTAATTGGTTTTGACAACATTGATGGATTGGATTGGATTAGAAAAATAGAAATCCAATTGGATTGAATCGGATGGCAAATCAAGAATTGTAAATCCAACCTAAACCGAACCAATCCAATATACACATTAATATACATTCATATTGTATAATATTTACACTTTCATCTTGTTTCTCACTAATATATTAATCTTACTTTTGAAAAAAATAAAAACGTTAACATATTAAATATAATATAATATTAATTTATATTAAAAATTAATATATTAATGTCATATCTTTGATCATATTGAATTTTGAATTAAATGTTATGAAAGATTATGAAGGTTTTTTTGTCATAATTATTTTTTCATACAAACCGATCATCCAATCCAATCCAATCCAATGTACATTGGATTCGAATTGGATTGGATCCTGACATCCAAATACATTGGATTGGATTGTAAAATTTGTAATCCAATAGAAGATTGGATTGGTAAAAAACCATTGGTTTAAAACCAATGCTCACCCTTAAAACTAAGGTAAAAACATTTCTCTTAAAAAAAATTTTAAGGTGACAAATTAAAACTAAGGTATAAATTCAGGTGACATTTCTACAAATATCCCTATAAGTTATCCATCACAAAATTAATCATAAACCCTAAATTCCAACAAATCAAATAATCATATATAGTCATCCAATCCAATAAATCATCCACACACAAAATCATCAATATTCATCCATTCCAATAAATCATTATCCAATAAAAAATATTAGGCATTATCATCAAACAAAAGAATGTAAGTATACCAAGAACAATAAATTTATAAAATCAGAGATGGAGAGGGAAGAGAATAAAATTTTCAGCCATGTTGAGGGTTTGGGGGGAGATTTAGTTTAGGGTTTAGGGTAGAAAATAATAGAATTTGGGGATTTTAGGAGTCCATTTGAGTGTTTGAGTTGAATGGAGCAGAGACATGGTATTTTATTACAATTATTTTAGTATTTTATGTTTTCATAAATCTTGTTGGGAAATATGAAGGGTTGTTGGGCATAGATGTATATTAAAGTTTGGCCAATATTTTCCATATTTGGTAAAGTTTTATGACTGAAAGCAATGGGATGGAGGTATTGGGTGGGTTTGGACTTTGTGGGGAGTTGCTCGGCCAGGCCATTTTAAAAACAATTCCTGGGTCAAAACGACGTAGTTTTGTCCATGATGTTTAAAAAAAAAAAACAACAGTGTGCTTCTTCTTCCTCGCAGCTTCTTTCTCTTAGTAAAAACGTCGAGCACCTAGTGTGCAACTCCAAGGGGTCTCTCCCCCAGCTCCAAGGGACCTTTAAGCCTATTTCCATGGCTTCTAAGAGGTCATGCGACCCCACTGACCCCACTGTGGCTCCGCCACTGGGTATAGGTATATGTATTGTCGGGTGTTTGAGAAGAATTTTTGAGGTTCCGGAATTTTCTCAATGAAGAGATACTCGAGCTAGACTAGAAAGAAAATTTTCTAATCAAGATTTTGATATCACTATTGGGGTAAAGTCCCACACTGGAATAACACACAATAATATGAATGCTTATAATGACTTAAGTAATAATTTGTTATCGCCGAGCCTAGTAGCGTGGGTTTGTAAGTAATCAGGGCATTAAAGAGATTGTTTGTTTGAACAAAGCCTTGTCAGATGAGGTGTGGTGCTCTTGGACCATTCACTACGGTGAAGTCGCACAAAATACGCTCTCTACCCTCAGGTAAGTAGGGCCACCCAACCGAAACGGGTGGGTAGAAAACGCAAAACTCTATAAAAATTTGATTGGGGTTGTTGGGTACCAGAAAAAAAAAAAAAAAAAAAAAAAAAAACCTGGACCTCAACCACACAGATCAAGAGCCATTACACCTCAGTGTGCTGCCTGGCTTGGCCTCTCATCACACAATCACTTTCTCTTCCTTTCACTCCCAACTTCCAAAACAACTATATATATTTTATGTTCTTTCATTTGTTGCAACTTAATAAATCAACAAATTGGTTCAGTTTCTAATTTTATTTAGTTTATAATTATTGGATGAATTATACCTATGATGATCAGAAGGCTGCAGAGAGGATTTAGATGTACTTGCATTGAAGCACAAAGACAGCAAAGATTTCTTCAAGAGAGGGTATTGACCCATTGTTCCACATCGACCAGTTGAAGAAAGGAGGAGAACGGAACTGTGTCAAGAGCTGGTTTTGTGATTGTTTCCATAAAAGTGATTTTAGCAAAATCACTTGGTGACTCAGTCTACCAACATGGAAGTGCTTTTGCGCATAAGTTCTTTAGATGTTATTTTATAGGGTTTGGCTACCTAAGATCGAAGGGTGATTATCACAGTTGAAGAAAAGTTTTAGAATCCCATGTCAAAAAACACTCAATCAATGCTTATAATGACTTACTACTTTGTTATCATCATACAATGCTTATAAGAGATTTTTTTTTCTCTTGTTTAAATATGAATTTCTCTGTTTTGATGTTGATTATTTTTATTTGCTTATTGGTGATGATATGTGGTACATAAAAATTCCGTATATATGAATTATATTCCTACCAAAATGAGGGACTTGAGAATAAATACCTCTTAATTATACGGGTGCGGCTAAACTAACCCTATTATAATTTTGAAGAATACTTTATTTTTTTGAATACAAAACAAAAGTTTGGGTGTGCTGAAAATTATTACAGCTCTTCCAATCCCAAAACCACAAACTCCTGAGGCCTTAACTCTCTTCTCATTTAATTGTGCACGTGTTTTGCTTTTGGAAGGAAGCAATCCTCTTTGTGATGCCCGTTTCCATTGCACACAGAGTGTTAAGTTCGCAAAACTTAAATCCACTGACACCAAAACGATATAATGAAAATTTTGGAACATAAATGATTGCAATTCATCGACTAATTAATTATATAGACAATTCATCGACTGTTAAGAAGAAACACTCAATTTCATATTGGAGAGCTAGAATTTGCTAGTGAGGATTTTGAATTCACTATTGGGGTGTCTCATAATGATGATTATTGTAAAGTCCCATATTGGAAAAACACTCAATAATACAAATGCTTATAATGGATTACATAACACTTTGATATTGACGAGCCTAGTAGCGCGGGCTTGTAACTAAACGGGGCATTAAAGTAATTGATTGTTTGAGTTAAGCCTTGTTAGGTGAGGTATGATGGTCTTGGGCTGTTCACCTTGTGTGAAGTCACATTAAGCACACCCCTTACCCTCGGGTTAGTAGGCCCCCCAACCTCAATGGTTGGGTTGCAAACCAAAACTATGGATATGATTGGGGTGTTGGGTTCCTTACCTAGACCCCACATATCAAAAGCCACTATACCTTAGTGTGCTGCCTGGCTTGCACTCTCATCACACAATCACTTTTTGTCTCTTCCTTTCACATCGAAAAACCAAATTTCATAATTTAGTTTCATCCTATTTGAGTTTTTGTTTAATTATTATCATTGAAAATTAAATCATTTTGAAAAAATGAGGCCCATTTGCTCCTTCTATTTGTATATATTGGTCAACTCCGTTCAAATTTTGTTAAATCTTTCTTCTTCTTTTTTTACAAAATTTCAAATTCAATCTAAAATGGATTTTTTTAGAGATTTTATATTTAAACCTCACACTTCTCTTAGTTCACCCCATGTTCTAAGTTCACCCCAACTTTTAATTTAAATTTTCACAATTTCTAAGAAAACCCCACTATCTTCCCAAACTACCCTTAAATACACCCCAAGCTTGTTTGTACCATATCTGACCCTCCACTCATCCAAGTGACACGTGGATCGAGAGAAACTCCCCAAGTGCCCAAGGCTCCAGAACAATCAGCATCGGCTCCGATGATATTGTCTCAAAGCAGCAAAAGGTCGCTCCAGGCCAGCACACCACAAATGGGTATCCCTACCGAATTCTGCAAAATCAACCTCGAAGCACCCGCCCGAAATATCTAAAGACTCGTGTCAACTTCATAGGGCCCTCCCACGAGTCTCACATCGAAATTAAGTACTAAGAGCATACAAAATGCCCTCTATAAATAGGCTCATTTACTAGAATACAGGGGTAAGACTTTTCTGCTTGGCTTTTATACTAATATATGGTCAACAGCAAAAGCTCTTAGAAAACAAACTTACTTTGGCATTCGGAGGGTCTTAGGCTGCTTCCACACCGGTTCCATAGACCTTACGAGTCTCGGTTTCCTTCCATTCAGGATCAGCATCTGAGGACAAGGAGGACCCGCATCTAACACTCAATTGAATTCTGCTAGATCGTCCAAATCACTTGTAAGTTGCGCTCATCTCTATCTGTTTCAAGTTTTAGCACCAACGGGGTGGCGCCGTCTGTGGGAATCGCTTATCGATTAACCCATATCTCAAAAGCTCTGAAACCAAAAAATGAATCTGTCTTCGACCCTCCCTGCCGATGGCCCCATCCTCGGCATCAGTGGTGAGCCAAGTCTAGCTCCTTTGCTTCGGACGCCACGAGACAGAAACGCCTCCAGCAGGAAATGGCAGAATCCAGGAGCACAACAATATCCTCGCCTCTAAACTGGATGACACCCAGAGGCAACTGCATGATCAACAAACACACTCCACCTAGTTGCAGAACGGTATGGAACGAACCATGCAGCTTCGGCAGGAGAAGTCGTTGAAAGCGTGCGGAAGCCCAGTGCCCAGGATGGAGGGAAACGGCAAGCCGGGGGCGGGCCATCTGCCTCCCGAAGGCTGTTCGTGCCCTCCCAAAAGGAGCGTCGCCCCGGAATATCAAGTTTACTCCGATCCCGTGATAGGATCAACGATCGGCGCAAAGGCGACGCCTCGCCCATCCCGATCCAGGCAAAGCTCAACGATCGACGTCCTGGAGGCACTTGGACCAAAATCCCCCATACGCCGAAGGTACGACGAGAATCGGTTTGGAAGAAACGGACGAATAAGACTATGTTCCAACTTCACCAGGGACCACAATCTCCCACCAATCGCAGGACATTCAAAGGGCGCCATAGCCATTGAACGGAATCGGGAAAACGATTAGCATCCAGGAGGCTATGAGAGAAGCCCAGGCCGAACGGCATGTCAGGATGTTGGGGGCCACCACGCTGGCCGGAGCACAGAGAAAGAGACAAGGGAACCCTTCGGTGATGATCTTCCCTCTCCGAATCCTGTCATTCCGTCTATGAGGAGGAAAAGAACCAGGCTGGACACCAACGTGGGGGAAGGTAAAACAGGACCATTCACCAGTCGCATCGAATGTTAGAACACGAAAAAGAGGTCCAAGCACTACGAATATCGTTCTACTCGAGGGTGGAAGACCCTGTTACTCACATTCATACCTTCCAGTCAGCTTTGGGTTGCAAAGGGCTAACGGGCTGTAATACCAGAAAAATTCAAGGTGGATTTTCATATTTAGTGAAAAATAATATAATAGTGGAGAAGATTATGGGTATTTTATCAAAAGATTTTGGATTGAGATTATTAAATTAAGTATGTTTAATTTGAAGTTGGACAAAAATGACCAAAAAAAAATACCCCTATGTGTGAAAGATTACCAAAATACCCTTGTAGATAATAACCACCAAAAAAAAAAGAGAGAAGAGGCAACGTGTAAGCCAAGCCTTCTTCCCTCCTTCATTCCTTCCCCCTTCCCTCATGCAATCCCTTCAAAAAAATCTGGTTTTGATCTCAATTTGGATGAGTTGTAAACCCCATAGGTGAGTCACCTAGTCTAAGCTAAGAAAAATTAATTGCTTAAATTAAGATAAATTTTTGGGATGAAAGAAATGGAAGTGGGGGTGAGGAAGAAAGGAGAAGATTGGAGGAAGAGAAGAAGAGAGTTTCTAAGGAATTGGATCAAAAGTGTAGATTCAACAACTCCGAGAACTTCCGAAGGGTAAATTTGGTACTTTAGCTAGCTGGACTTGAGATTGTGCAGGATTAAAGAAGAAGTTTGAGGAAGCGGGTTCGACTAAGCTGATGGGCTTTTATTGTTGATTTGAGTAATTAATATTTGTAAGTAGTCAACCATTTATTAAAGCACCTAGTGTGTACATAACTACAAGCTACTACGACTCTGATTTTGTAATGTTAAGTAAATTTGTAGTAATTGTGGCTCTTTTTCTCGTCATATCATGGTTGTAGGATTTTATTCTTGTGACTATGATATGCCTCACGCCTTGATTCGGGAATATTCTTTATTTTCAAAATTGGGGTCATGACAAAATGGTATCAGAGCCCAGGTATTAGATTCTTTGGGTAGAACTTGTGAAGTTGTGTAAGGAACTGGAAATAGGCTTGAATGTTGGAGTGGTAACAATATAGGTTTTGAGGGTGTCAACAGATTTTTAGGAAAAATCCAAGTGATCATTGGTACACAAGTACATTTAAAAGTAGATGGGTGATTGATGTAGGCAAGTACATCTATTTCAGGAAAGTGAACGTTAGCGTATTTATAGATTTACGTATTATAGTCATCCTTATGCTCGAGGTTTTCTAGTTATAAAATTAGAATTGTTGTTTTATACTACTTAAGTCTCAAATCTGAAGAAAATGAGGGAAATGAATTTGAAGATGTTGGGAGAATTAGATGACACTTAAAATTTAGGATTGAATTGTTTTTCAAAATTAGTGTGGTGCTACATAGGCGTGGTCACCATAAGCTTGAATTGAAGGGTAGTGAGCGTAACTTAAATCATTGTTGTTTTTATGAGTTTAAGTGGTTATTGGATCGATACATATATACAAGTTTAAGAATTTAAATTCGTCAATATTAGCATTAGTCAAATCTAATTTGGTTGAGATTTTTACTTAAAGATTAGAGAGTGGCTACTTAAAGATTGGAGAGTGGCTAGATGGTACGAGGAATAAGTTGAGGAGTTGAAATGTTGATTGATCAAGTTAAATGTGTTTAGGTGTGTTAAATATAAAGGTTGTGATATTTTGGAAGAATGTATCAGTAGATTTTTGTAGGATTATTGGAAAAAAAAAATATTATATGTGGTGATGACTTTGGAGAATAACGTTAATAATTGAGTAGCATTGTGCAAGTTAAAGATTGGAGAGTGGCTAGATGGTACGAGGAATAAGTTGAGGAGTTGAAATGTTGATTGATCAAGTTAAATGTGTTTAGGTGTGTTAAATATAAAGGTTGTGATATTTTGGAAGAATGTATCAGGTAGATTTTTGTAGGATTATTGGAAAAAAAAATTATATGTGGTGATGACTTTGGAGAATAATGTTAATAATTGAGTAGCATTGTGCAATCACTAGACTTTCCACAAAGACTTATGTAAAATTAAGGAAAGTAGCATTGTTGGAATATGTGGTGGTTTGAGATATCAAGGGAGATTGTTTGTGCCATTGTTGGACGATTTCTAGGGAGAAATATTGAATAAAGTTCACCATTAATTCTCAGTATATGGTACTTACGAGGAGCACTAGGTTATATAAGGACTTGAAGAAATAACGGTGTAATTATATTTGGTTACAAATGATTAAGGTGAAACGGTTGATAGTTATTACATCGAAAATGAATGATGGTAATGGTGACAATTTAGTTAGAATTGGAAGTTATGATAACTTTTCAGTCTCTTGGAGATTTTGAATTTAGTTTCTTGGATGTGTGATTTCGAAGGATGGAGGTTCAATGGATATTCCCAAATTGGAAGCAATATTGCATTAAAGTCTGAATACAATGGTGACAGAGATCTGTAGTTTCTTGGAATTTGCTAAATATGGTATATGGTGAGTTAGTCAATGAAATCTGAGTTTGGTGTTACATAGTGTGGAGAATGAAAGAAAATTTTGATAGATTTTGGGTATGATTTGGAGATTTTATTTGGGAATTATTACTAAGCATAAAATGTTGTAGTTCTAGCTGAGTAAAATCATGTTAAATATGCAAAGTTGTGTTGATGATTAAAGAGTAAATGAGTTGTGTGAAATAATTAGGCTATGAAGAGGAAGTCTGATTAATACTTGTGGAGATGCATCTATGTAAAGAGATGATTTTATGGTTGTAAGTGTATAAATTGGAGGATGCCCATAAGGAAATCATTAAGATAACTCGGATGCAATTGGAGAAAAGGTTGTAAGTTTTGGTGATTAGTTACGTAGGAATAAGATTTCAAATTTGGTTGATTAAGTGACTTGAGTTTTTAGTTCGATGTGGGGGGGTATTGTTATGATTCTTCATAAAGGATTGAAATTATTTTAGATTTGGAGATGATCCATAAACAAAGATGCTTGTGGAAAAGAAAATTTTTGGAGTTAATAATGCTAAGTTGAAATTTCTTGTAAATACTTAAGAAAGAAATACTGATATTGATGACATTATGATTGGAAGATTATAGCTTATTAAAGTTACGAAATGGATCTTACATATATATAGGAAAGGATTAAAAGCTTTGTAGAAAAAGGAGTGCCTACAAATTTCTTTTTAAGTGACTATGAAACGAGATTACAAGGTAACTTTGGAGGATCTGTGCATGGTTTTAGGAGATATGGAAACAACTTAATGTGGGAGTTGTAATCAAATCATTTTGAATACATTGGTGATCACTTATGAGATATTTTGTATCAAAGTTGAAAGTTTAGCTCTTGAGGTATAAGAACATGTTGATGGTATTTATAGATTAAATAGGCTTTGAAATATGTATAATGATCCTCGTGATGAATATTGGACAGACAAGTAGGCATGAATGTAATTAGTTCTTCCGGTTAGGTTGGGTGTGACTAAGTCCTTGACAGTTTAAGGTTCTTGAAGATCAATAGGTGCTAGAAATGAATTTGAAACTTCCCAAGCATTTTAGTGTACATATTGCGTCTTGAGAAAAAGAGTATGTTATATCCAAAATATAAGTTGTACATTAAGTGATCGGATTAAAAAGGATAATGTGATCGGATTAAGGATACAAATGGAGGATTTTGGGGATATAATGATTTAGAGGAAAAATAATGCTTGTGGAATTGGGAGCTTGAAATGAGAACAGACAACCCTATCCATACACGGAGTATAGTACTTAAATCCGATCACATTATTTTCTTTTAAGGAGGGTAGGATGTAATACCCCGAAAAATTCAAAGTGGATTTTCATATTTTAGCGAAAAATAATATAATAGTGGAGAAGATTATGGGTATTTTATCAAAAGATTTTGGATTGAGATTATTAAATTAAGTATGTTTAATTTGAAGTTGGACAAAAATGACCAAAAAAAAATACCCTATGTGTGAAAGATTACCAAAATACCCTTGTACATAATAACCACCAAAAAAGAAAAAGAGAAGAGGCAACGTGTAAGCCAAGCCTTCTTCCCTCCTTCATTCCTTCCCCCTTCCCTCATGCAATCCCTTCAAAAAATCTGGTTTTGATCTCAATTTGGATGAGTTGTAAACCTAGGATAGGTGAGTCACCTAGTCTAAGCTAAGAAAAATTAATTGCTTAAATTAAGATAAATTTTTGGGATGAAAGAAATGGAAGTGGGGTGAGGAAGAAAGGAGAAGATTCGGAGGAAGAGAAGAAGAGAGTTTCTAAGGAATTGGATCAAAAGTGTAGATTCACAACTCAGAGAACTTCCGAAGGGTAAATTTGGTACTTTAGCTAGCTGGACTTGAGATTGTGCAGGATTAAAGAAGAAGTTTGAGGAAGCGGGTTCAACTAAGCTGCTGGGCTTTTATTGTTGATTTGAGTAATTAATATTTGTAAGTAGTCAACCGTTTGTTAAAACACCTAGTGTGTACATAACTACAAGCTACTACGACTCTGATTTTGTAATGTTAAGTAAATTTGTAGTAATTGTGGCTCTTTTTCTCGTCATATCATGGTTGTAGGATTTTATTCTTATGACTATGATATGCCTCACCGCCTTGATTCGGGGAATATTCTTTATTTTTCGAATCGGGTCGTGGACATCGACGAAGGCCAATGTTTACTATTCCCCTCCACCCTACCAGAAGCTGCTCTGAATTGGTTCTACCAATTGGAACCAGGTACGGCTGACTTTTGAAATCAGTGAAGCAAACCTTCCTCAACCATTTTATGATTTCAGATCGATCGCATGTATTCTACCGATGACCTCTATACCGTTCGGAGGCAAGAGCGATGAGCCCTGAGGAATATGCGGCTAGGTTTCAGCCACGATATTCCTGAATTTCTAGAAACTTACAATCAGGGCAGCCTTCGGTGCCTTCAAAATCGGCCTTCGACCGTCTTAGTTTCGCAGATCTGGTCCAAGCAGCAATTGGACCACCTACGCCAGCTCAATGAGAGGCAGCTATCCCCGCAAAAGCCAAACATTTCAACTCCAAAGGATCGGCTTCGGCCCCACCAAGCAAGGCAACAACGGTCGATCGGCCTCTCACAGAGCTATGACCGATTTCCAGGAATGAGGTTAGGCGTGAGGCCCCTGACCGAACGGCACCCCCAGCTCTCGCTCCTTGACGAGGCACGAAACAAACGGAAAGACCACTTCCTGGATCGGCAGGGGCAGCAACAAAGGGCAAGGACTCCGGAGGCGAAGCGACTTCGGAAGATCGAAGAAGAATCGGCCAGAGGAAATTTTCACCTTACTCAACACCACTTACGAGCATGTCCTCCTGACAAAAGGTGAGATGATACCGAAGCCGAACAACGAAAGCTTCCTCCGGAGAAATAAAGACACGGTGTATTCTGCCGATACCACCAGGTACAACGGCCACGATCGGAATCATGTATCGCATTTCGCAAATTGTCGAACGCCTCATCAAAGAGGGAAGGCTGGATCAGTATTTGAATACAAAACCAGCATGGACAAACCGGTCGAATCGGCAGATTAATGTGGTAGCAGAGGGGCGCCATTGCTGAAACCAGCAATCGATCCGTAAAAGCTATGTTCGTGCCGTCGGCATCCCCAAGTCCTTAGGCGTAGCGGGAGGACGCAACGGACAAGACCCGGCTTAATCGGTTGGGAACCTATTACCTTCTGAAGAGGAAAGAACGAGGCATCATTTTCCCCTACTCGAATCCCACCAATCATACGGGTGGATATTTTCAGAATTCGATGTGGGCCGAATCCTGACACACGGCAGTTCGGTCAATGTACTATTTGCCGACGCTTTCAATGCCCTCGGCATAGATCCGCAGCATCTGAACAAAAGATATCACCCCCTCCTAAGCTTTTCTGGTGATGTGGTTGAACCTATCGGCAGTGTCCTCCTACTTTGCCGTCGTTGGCACTATCCCCAGGACAACGATCATCTACACTCACTTTCTAGTAGTCGATTGTCCAACGGCATATAATGCCATCATCGGAGGACGACGCTCACGAAATGAAGGCCATGTTGTTACCACACATGCTCCTTCTCAAGTTCCCCACACACGCGGCGTCGGCCAAGTGCGAGGGGATCAATTGAGTGCACGGACGTGTTACGTTGCGGCAACAAAGGAATCGACAAGAGCTACACTTCGCGAGGCATTCTCAATTTCGAACAGGACTACTAGATGATCCCAGGGATGAGGCCGTCACCCCACAGAACACAACCTGTTGAAGATTTGGGAATCAGTCACCTTCGTGGCAAAGCCAACGGAGAGGTCTGAATCGGCACCACCTTGAGTTCGGCACTGTGTGCCGATTTCATTGCCTTTTTGCGCGCCAATACAGAAGTCTTCGCGTGGTCATACAATGACATGCCCGGCATCGCCCCAAACGTCATCGTAGCATAAGCTCAGCATTTGTCCCACTTTCAAACCCATCGGGGCAGAAACGGCGGGCCTCGATGTCGAAACGGTACGAAGCAATGAGAATCGAGGTCGAGAAAATACAAACAATCGGCTTCATCCGGGAGGTCACTTACCCAATTTGGCTGGCAAACTCGATCCTGGTCAAAAAATCAAGCGGCGCCTGGAGAATGTGTCAGGACTATACCGATTTAAACAAGGCTTGCCCAAAAGAGCAGTTTTCCTTTGCCAAGGATCGATCAGATGGTGGACGCCACGCAGGGCCATGAACTTCTCAGCTTCATGGACGCATACTCAGGCTACAACCAGATATTCATGAGCCCTACCAGACCCAAACATACGACATTCATCACCGACAAAGGACTTTACTGTTACAATGTATGCCGTTCGGCCTGGAGGGCAACGCTGGGGCAACATGCCAGCGCTGGTCAATAAAATCTTCTCTGAACTCATCGGCACCTTGATGGAGGTTTATGTGGACGACATGCTAGTCAAAAGCAAAATGGCTGATTCTCATCTTCATAACCTCTCCCTCATGTTCAGCGTCTTAAAGAAGTACAACATGCGTCTCAACCCAAGCAAATGTGCTTTCTGCGTCTTTCGGGCAAATTCCTTGGCTTCATGATCAGCCAAAGAGGCATTGAGACCAACCCTGAAAAAATCAAGGCATTGCTCGACATGCGGGATCAGAAGACACAGAAATATATTCGAGAAGTCTCACTGGGCGTGTCGCCGCTCTGGCCCAATTCATATCCAAGGCTACTGATCGGTGTGCTCCTTTCTTAAGGCCCTCAAAGGGAAGCAAACGGCAGTTTGTTGGACTGCGAATGCGACGAGCCTTCCAAGACCTCGGGTTTGGCAACGGCACTTAGTTCGTGCTCATTCGCAAGCCGACGACATCGAACTTCCAATTTTCTATACTAGCCATGCTCTGCAACATGCCGAGATTCGGTCCCTGAGCTGGAAAAGCTCGCCTACGCTCTTGTTCTATCAACACGCAAGCTTCGGCCATATTTTCAGGCTCAGCAGTATTACCGTTCTCACCCGGTCAGCCTCTACGCCAAATACTTCAGAGACCCGAGACGTCCGTCGGCTGGTAAAATGGGCCATCGAGCTCAGCGAATTCGACATCCACTATCACCCTTGGCCTCTCCGAGAAGGGTCAAGCCGTAGCCGGATTTCATCTCCAAAATGACTACTTCCAAAAAGGAAGATCTGGAAGATTCGCCCCCGAGCCGGCTTCGGCAGCATCAGTCGCCCACCCAACCGAAGGGACCTATAATCCATCAATTCCCCTTTGGACTCTCTATGTAGACGGCTCGTCCAACCGACAAGACAGCGGAGCCGGCTTAGTGTTTGGGCCTAAAATCGGCGCACCCAGAAAGCCCACGGCATTTTGTGGGCCGCTTGCTTTCGAATTCAGCCCATCAACACGTCCAAGCCCACTAAGCATAGCGGGGCCAAGCACCACATGGCCCAAATGTTAAAGAGACCTGGGCCGCAATGGAAGCCGAAAATAGCCAAAAGAAGAAGTGGGTTTGACGGTTTGGATTAAAGATAGACATACCCACGTGACCCTCACTTGGAGAAGTCAATAAAATCAGCTCGAGATGAAGTCTTGGCAAGAGACAGGTATAAAGAAGAGCGCTTCTGAAAAGAAAAGGAGCAATTTTCGCTAGATTTTCTAAAGATAATCTGTTATTTTTGAAGAAAAACACCATGCTCAAAGGATAAGCAAACTCGGGTTCTGGAAAAGGAAGATAAGCGGAAGACGGGAGCCTGTTCAAAACTGGAACTTGCCATCCCAAGCTTCAGACTCTTGCAAAAGCAGTTGAAATGGAAGAACAGTATGGCACCCCATCAAAACGAGGGAAATGATCACTCCAAGAAACTAATTGATAAGTGCTCGCGTGCCAGAAAATGGATGGAACCCCTGTTTGTTTTAATTAAAAATTAAAAAGATCTTTTGGTTACTTGCCGCCCACTCTAAAAAACATTTCTTATATATACAAGAGAGGTGAACAAAAAAAGGACAATCAACCAACTCAACCAAAAAACTTAGTCAAAAGACAAACACTCAAAATGATCACTTGATCACAAGCAGATTTCAAACGGACTAAAGTCTGAAGCATTCCAATCTCAAAAGCTTCCTAGCAAGCTTGCATAATCATCTTGTTCACAAGAGAAACAACGAGACTTCTCCAGTTACAAACTTGGTTTAGCAAATGCCAAAGACAAGCAGAGTTTGAGTTTTCTCGAATACGAAAACCTCAACAAATTTATGAAAAGCTCTAACTGAAGCAACACAGGGGTCCCAGTCCAGGTTCCAGCTAAGTCAGCCACTTCTGCCCCTTCAGACCTGGATAAATCCAGCTCTGCCCATCCAAAAGCCTCCTAGGGCTTGAAATAGATTAAAGCTCTGCCAAACTCAGAGCTTTGGTATCGATTTGCAGCCAAAACTCTTCAGTAAAAGCTGTTTGAAGTCCAGATCCACAGGCACATCCGTCAAGAACGTGACAACTATCCAGGCGGAAATGGAAGCGCAGCCTCCTTTTCACCCTTATATAGTCAGTTTTTCCATTTTGAGTCTTGTAAAAAGGAGTTCTGCCTGGAACAAGGGAGTTCTGCCTGAAAACAAGTGAGTTCTCCCTTAATAAGGGAGTTCTGTCCTGAAATCAATCCATTCTGTCATCATCTATTCTGGCCAGAACTCCGATTTTTTTATTGAGATAAATTGTGAAGTCCTTACCAGTCTAAGGCATAAAAAGAACTTACTTGGGAGATATTCCTCACCCAAATTCACAATCGTTTGTTCAAAGTCAATAGCTTGGGGCGCAAGTTATTCTCTTTTAAGTCTGTTAGAATTGAAAAAATCTGAAGCAGTGGCACGTCTGACACACAAAGAAAGTTAGTTCAATAACCAAACAATGGTTTTTAGACTAATGGGGAACTTTACCCTTTCATCTCAGGAAACAAATCAAAACGGGTGAAACACTTAGTACTAAAGGCCCCTGCTCAGACAACCATCGAATATGCCATCCGTTTCCAATTCTAGGCTTCCAACAATGAAGCAGAATACGAAGCTCTTTGGAAGGCCTTCGGCTCGCTAAAGAAATTAGTGCTAAACAACTAAGGATATGCAGCGACTCACAACTTGTCGTAATCGAGATCCTACGAACTCGAATTCGAAGCCAAGGATACTTTGATGGCTGCCTACTGACACACGCTCGCCGATTGCTTAACCACTTTGCAGCGTATCAGTTCAGGAAACCCCAGGTCCGAGAACAGCCACGCCGATGCCTTGTCACGCTTAGCATCGGCAATCGACGACAACATAGGTCGCCATGTGCCAATCGAAATCCTCTCTGCAGTACCTCTACATTGAGGTACATGCCGTTCGGCATGATACAAGTTGGATGGGATCCAATCCACGCATTCCTCACCGAACGGGACGTACCAGGACGACAAGGCCGAGGCTAGACTCTCCGCCGCGATCGACACGATACTTAATTTTGGAATCAGGTTCTATCGGCGTGGTCACTCTTTCCAGCTTCTGGTGCATGACCCCCCAAGCAAGGTAATTATGTTCTACAAGAAATCCATGAAGGAGCTTGCGGGGACCATTCTGGCGCCCGATCTCTGGCCTTCAAGACCATCCGGCAAGGGTATTATTGGCCGACTCTTAATGCCGATGCCACCAAACTTGTCCAGTGGTGTGATCATTGCAGCGTTTCGGCTCGTCCAAACCGCCTGCCGAACCTCTCACTCCGATTCAGACCATGGCCCTTCGCTAATGGGGTTTAGATCTCATCGGTCCTATGCCCCAAGGAAAGGGACAGCTTAGAATTCGCCATCGTCGCGTCGACTACTTTACAAAGTGGACCGAGGCCGAAGCTTTGACAACCATCACGCAGCCAAAGTTGAGCATTTCGTATGGAAAAATATAATTTGTCGGTTCGGCCTCCAACGCAATCATCACCGACAATGGTAAACAATTCGACTCTTCTCAATTCCGGCACCTATGCCACCGATTCAACATCAACTTGTTCGTCGCATCTCCAGCGCACCCGCGATGAACGGCCAGGTAGAGGCCATTAACAAGATCATCAAAGAAAACACTGAAGAAGAAGCTTGTGAGGCTAAGGGAGCCTGGCCCGATTTGCTCCCATAAGCGTTATGGGCCATCAACACCTCCTACCAACGATCGACTGGTGAAACACCGTTTCCCTTGCTTCGGTGCCGAAGCTGTTGTCCCAGTCGAATCAACGC
Organism: Prunus fruticosa; assembly: GCA_018703695.1. Classification (NCBI taxonomy): domain Eukaryota; kingdom Viridiplantae; phylum Streptophyta; class Magnoliopsida; order Rosales; family Rosaceae; genus Prunus; species Prunus fruticosa. Next base: position 12,664,716 of record CM031923.1, read on the forward strand.
ACCCACGTGCCGAACGGCATCTTACACGCCAGAAAAACGAAACACTTCTTGTACTCAACCTGGACCTCATCGACGATCACCGTTCCTGGCTAAGCTTCCCGAATGCTGCCTACAAACAAAAGACTTCCTGCTACTACGATTCGCCGCGTCAAACGCCGATCGTTGGGAAGTGGGGGGCTGGGTCTTACGAAAAGTCTCTTCGCCACCAAGGATTCCAACGAGGGCACCCTCGGCCCTTCATGGGAAGGTCCTTATGAGGTCGTCACCGTTTGTCGATCGGGGACTTACCGATTGCGGTACCGATGGCCAAACCCTCGGCCACCCTTGAAACATAGAACATTTGAAATATTACTACAAGTGAATGCACCTTCGGTCATCACCTTTGTAATCGGTTTGTTTTAAAACAATTCCTATTCTATACATATGACATTACCATAAACAACAATATTATATTCAGAAATAAACTACCTACGGCATGCACACATAAGAATACGGACGTTAGCAAAATTAAACCGAATCAAAGCAAACTTGAAATAAAAAGACCACAAAAGGGTCATTTGTCTTAGTCAGTGCCATTCGGCACGTTCCAAAAAATAGTACATTTCCAAAAAATGAAGGTTAAAATACACAAGTCTAAAGAGGAGGGAGGATCAGCATAAGTCGTCTCGACTTCGGAGGCTTACGCAGGTGGGGAAGTGGACGCTGGCAGGAGGCAGCACACTGGCAGAAGTTGGCACCGGGATGACCATCTTCCTCCCCGCTGCTTGAGTCGGTCTGGCCAGGCGGATTCGGCATCGGCATCCTCTCCTATGTATGCCTCCACCATCTCTTCGGTCACCTTCCTGCAGCGGAGGTGGATCTCGGAGGAAGTTCAAGTTCACTTCTTATTGCGTTATACCGCTTGAATCGGTGAGACAAGGTCGTCACATTGATCCATGACTTCCTTGTCCACCAGTGAGCGTGAACTCCTCGGAGAACGTAGTCAGCAATGGCCTTCGCCTTCGCCTCTTCCACCTCCATAGCATGCGACCGTTCGGCTGCATCCATCGCTACTTGCACACCAGCCTTAGCCTCATGAGGGCCGCAACTTCCAGCTCGATCGCTGCAGTTCGAGGGCAACTCTGGCAATCTGGTAGCATTCTCCTCGGCACGCCGATCCGCCTCCTGAATCACTTAGCATCGACAATTTCGAACGACCCTCCTCGAATTTTCTCTGGTACCATTCGGCAGCATTAACGGCTCGCTGCGCAAAGCCACATCTCCATATCACCTCAGGAAATCCAAAGTTCAGTAAGTGTCGAATCCACAAACACTTGGAAACAAAATGAAAAACAAAATCTCTACAACTCCTGCGGCCTGAAGCCGGAAGGCTCGCTGGCCTCCTGGCGCAACGTCTTCATTGACAGCTGCTCGATCTCTGACAGCTCATTTGAGCGCCATCGATCATACAGTTGATGAACGGCACGACCTTCCAGAGGGCAGGGCAATGTTCACCGGTCCCTCCTCCCCCTCCACCTCATTGTTAGGAATCAGCACAGGAGGTCCCCTCCGGTCAGCCCCCCTTGGTTTCTTGGCAACGGCGTCACATCGAGGAGGGACCCTCATTTGCCTCTTGCCCGTCACCTGGAGGTGAACCTCCCGGAACGGCCTCGGCTTCAGCCACCATCTTCTCGGCGACGTCGGCCACGTCATTTCGTGGGCGGAAGCCCTCGGGGACGCTCCTGCGCCTTCTTCTTTGGTTTGAGGGACTCGCCCTTCTTTTGCTTCGGCACCCATGGCCTCCAGGTCACCTCCTAGTCGCGTCACTCATCGGCCTCCCACCTACCACTGCATAGACACACAAGTTAGATAGGAAACGGCAATCATGAAAACAAGAAATGAAAGAAGCTTCCGAACGGCATCACTTACTTTGTCTTTTTTCTTCTCCCTCTTCTTCCTTCACCCTTCGGTCGTGTTCCGCTTTGCCGATCAAGCTGCCTGGCAGGTTCCGAAAGTACAGCAGCTCCTTAAAAAGCGATCTCTTCGGCAACCTTCACCTGAACACGCTCCGATTGCTTCCACCTCTCAATTCGGCGCTGTCCAGGCCGTTCAGGGATCCTGAACAAAAAAACCACCAACGGTCAACAACAACAACAACAACAACAACAACAAAAAAAAAAACACTCCTGCCGAACGGCAGGGCCTAACCTACCGACTTTTTGGAAGGTGCCAGATCCGCATCTCTACGATCACTCCTGGTGCCGATTCCCAAGCACCCAAATGTCCCGACGCTTGCGCCAGGTCTTTTGGGAGCTGGTACCACGACCACAAAATGTCCACACGCCCCGCCGAGGACAGCGTGGGCCCACCCACCCCCCTTGATCGCGCTCTCGCTCTCGTTACACTATCCAGTTGGGCAAGACCTCATAGCTTGGCTCTCCTTCCCGGTGGGCTATGCCGACGCGTGATCGTCCAGAGCACGGTAATCCAAAATTTTGCGATTATGTTGCCCGGTGCATTGGAGCGCGCGGTTGTCTGGATTCACGGATGCCTAACGGGAAGCCGAAGCCCATGTTAAAACATCGGATGAAGAAGACCACTCCCTTGTCATTGTCACTCAGACGACTCTCAGGGCTCCGGAAATTCGCATCACTACCGATTCGGATATACTCCGCCCAGAATCTTAGCCAGCTAGCCTCGGTCAGTGTGTTCGGCTCTAAGTGATCTACTCGGAACACCAGTTCATTCGGCTTGCCATCGAAATCCGTTGCTGCCGAGTGACAACCCTCAGCACCCCTTCCCTGGAGCAGCAACGGACACGTCACCTGCGTCGGCCTCACGACCCGAAGTCGAAGGTTCACTACCTGAGGCAATCACGCGAAGTACCAACGGCTTCGTCACTCCTGCCCCCTCCACTATCTCACAACTTGAAGAGCTCCCAGAATCGGTACTCTCACTCCCCTCGGACGAACTCCCCAAGACGATTCCCGTCCTCGTATGCCCTCGGATATCTGACATCTACAAACACAAAATAAAGGAACACTAAGGGCTATGCTAGAATCAAAAGTCCTATTCTACCACCTAAACACCTATGTTCATGCTTGGTCATACTTGTTCATGCTTTATTCATACAAAAATTCATCGAATTCAACACTTTGATTCATGAAAAATCGTAAACACAGCAACATACCTTGTTCACACGGTGGTTCAGCACGCGGAAATCGCCTCCGCCTTGTTCAACCTCGCCGGAAATCGCCTGCTAGACCTCGCACGGTCCGGAAATCGCCTTTCACAAGCTCTGATTGCTCTCAAATCTTCAAGTATTCCAAATATCGTCCATTCCTTACATTTATAGGACGAACCTAGCATCGGAAGCGAAGCAACGCATTCCGGATATGAAACGACGCGACTCCTCACAGCCATGCCGACACGTGTCACGCATGCATGGGGAGGCTTGAGCGTCGTCATTCGAAACGTTTCCAATCCTTACAGACGTTTCAACTTCCCTAGATGCTCCAACTCTAGCCACTTTTGAGCACAACTCCACTGGCGACGGAGACGCACATGATGAGTTCTCACTCACCTCTCGTGCCGAACGGCAAGCGTACATTGATGAGTTCTCACTCACCTCTCGTGCCGAACGCAGGCGCACATTGATGAGTTTTCACTCACCTCTCGTGCCGAACGGCATGCGCTCCTAACACTAGAATTCTACGCCTCTCGTGCCGAACGGCAGGCGCACATTGATGAGTTTTCACTCACCTCTCGTGCCGAACGGCATGCGCTCCTAACACTAGAATTCTACGCCTCGTGCTGTTTCTTTTCCAAGCTCACTCGCTAGGGCACTTAGGGGACTACATGCCACCATCGGCAACAATGAGACCATCAGAGTTTGGAACCAGAATGGAAGACGGGATTCAAGTCCCAACCGAGAAGCTTCTCAATCGATAACTTGGGGGACTACTGTCTGTACCATATCTGACCCTTCACTCATCCGAGTGACACGTGAATCAAGAGAAACTCCCCAAGTGCCCAAGGCTCTGAACAATCAACATCAGCTCCGATGATATTGTCTCGAAGCGAGCAAAAGGTCGCTACAAGCCCAGCACGGTCTACAATCGGAATCCCTACCGATTCTGGAAAATCAACCTCGAAGCACCCGCCAGAAATATCTAAAGACTCGTGTGGACCTCATAGGGCCCTCCCACGAGTCCCACATTGAAATTAAGTACTAAGAGCATACAAAATGCCCTCTATAAATAGGCTCATTTTACTACAATACAAGGGTAAGACTTTTTGCTTGACTTTATACTGATATATGGTCAACGCAAAAGCTCTTTAGAAACAAACTTACTTTGGCATTGGAGGTCTAGGCTGCTTCCACACCAGTTCCATGAGCCTTACCAGAGTCTCGGTTTCCTTCCATTAGGGATTAAGCATTTAAGGAAAAGGGAGGACCCGTCATAACACTCAATCGAATCTCTGGGTGATTCCACATCACTTGTAAGTTAGCTCATTTCTCTCTTTCAGTTTTAGCCAAAACAGCTTTTTGATACTCATTGGCAAAATATGTGTGATGACATTTTGTACAAACTACAGAAAGCTTTTCTAATGCCAAATCTGATTTTGTTAGAATTTGAATTAAAAAATTCACTTTTGTTTGAATTAGAGCAACTTTTTAATGCATCATCTAGCTCTTTAAAAGATCATTATCATCTAGCTCTTTATGATAGGCCTGAGCACGGTTTGGGTTGGGTCAGAATTTTGGTTGACACGTGGGCCAAACCGATGGAACTAGCGATTCTTGAGTAGAGATGTGGTCAAAGTCTAAAACCAAAGTGTGCTCAACCCGATTGAGTTAGGTTTAAGTTCAGCTTCTATTTCGGTTTTGGGCTTTGGCCCAAATAAATTTTTTCCCTTAAAAATAAGCTATTAAAAACAGGCCCAATTCGTTTTTTTTCTTAAACATTAGCTAAAGCCTAAATCTATTAAAACTTGCTCAAATCAAATCCTTTTTTTTTCTAGAATATAGATCATGCATATTCAAGTATAATTCATCCATCATTCTAAATTATAATCTAAGTGTTTAAACAACTAAATCCATCACAAATTAATACAATCATCAACCAACGAAACAAATATAACACCTTACAATTCATAATAAAAATGCAAATAAAGATATAAAATACAAAACAGCAGCTGCATCCAACCAAAAGCCTTTAACGAAAAATTAGATTTTGTAAATATTTAAAAATTTAATTGATTAATTAAATATATATTCTTTATTCAGTCCACGTACCAAAATATGGGTGAGTACTAACAAATGTATTAAAGTGATACGAAAATAAACTTTATGCATAGAACTCGGATGAAAGAAACTTATGCATCTAGTAAACTTGAGGATAGTATAGTAAAAATTACCGAAAAAACAAAACAAAATATCGCAGGTTGAATTTTACTATTGAATTTCATACGGTGGCAGAACAAAATTCCTAACAGCAGACCTCCTGAAAAAAACACACCCGTACACTCCCTTTACGTAATTTCATTGCTGCTGCTTTCTTTCTTCTTCGCCACACCGACTTACAACGCCACAGAGAGAGAGAGTGTGTGTGTGTGTGTTTTGGAGAGATGGGGCTTGAAATTGTGGAACCAAACGCGTGCATTAGAGGTTGCTGCAGCAGCAATTCCATTCCTCTCCATCTTCCACCTTCCTCTTACACTCTCCTCAAACCAATTGCCCGAGGTAACTTATACTCCTTTTCCCCTTTCCAGTTCAGGCTAAGGCTCTGTTTGGCTAATGCCTAATGCCTTTCGCCACTTGCCTTTTCTTTTCAATATTTCTAATTAATTTATTAATTGGTTATTTTCCGGCATGCTTTTTGGTGCTGATTGTGTGTGTAGGGGCTGAGAGTGTTGTATATGAAGCAATTTTGGATGGAAAGAAAGTTGCTGTGAAGAAACCCATCTTGTCTACTTCTGAGGATCTTGATAAGTTCCACAAGGAGCTGCAATTGCTATGGTATGTTTATGGTTCATGTATAATTCACATTACATGTTTCAATGCTGTGAGGATATAGTTCTGTATATGTATGTATGCATATGAATCTATTTATGTGTATGATTCGAGTATATATGAACATTGAAGTAAGCTTGATCATCCGGGAATAGCAAAACTGGTTGCCGCACATGCAAAGCCACCCAATTACATGTATTTTCTTCGAATTCTTTGAGCCTCCGAACTTATCTTGAGAAATTACACATGGAAGAATGGAGTCCGAATATCAATCAGGTGCTTGTGGTTGCTGTCCAATTAGGTATTGCTTCTGTGATTTTCTCCGAGTGTTTTTATGAGTTCAGATTATCTTAGTATTCAGCCCTACCATTTAACGGAGGAAATGTGTGAACTAATTTTGTAGGAAGGGCATGTTATAATTGTGATTTCAATTTTATGATTTAATGGGTTCTGTCATTTTACCCTCTTTATTGAACCAATTGAGTATCAAGTATCACAATAAATACACACACACACGCAGTGTGTATATGTATACATACATATTTATATATATACACACACACATACAGATTTATACATATAAACATACATACACATACATATGTTAAGCCTCTGAGAGGTCTATGGATTCTAGCCTCACCACAAAGGGTGTCTGCAAATATTTCTTAAAATAACTCTGGGTGTGCAATGCATGTCTATGTGTGTGTCTGCAGGGGTTGAGCTAGGATTTTTAGTTCAGGGGCCATAGAAATTAAAGAATGGGGGATAACCGCAAGATGGTCTATAGGATAAATTGATGATGGTTCGGCAAGATGTTGTACTGTAACATCATGAATTAATTGGAACTTGTGTTGATGAGTTTGCAATTACAGCTTATTGCTGGAAACAGGCATTTTATTTTTACTACTATTTTCATTTCGAGGTTTCTAAAATTATTCAGTTGTATGATTTTACGTTGTTTTCCTTCTCCAGCAAAGGCTTTGCAATATCTGCATCACCTTGGGATTGTACATAGGGATGTGAAACCGGCAAATATTCTTGTAAATGCCTTCCTTTAAGTATCTTATTCTGTAGCAAACAGAAATCCTCTTTTGACTAGTTTTGGACGAATTTAACTAATATTATACCTTTACGATGCAGCTGGACAAAGATCTTTATCCACACTTAGCAGACTTTGGTTTGGCTGAGTACAAGAAAGACCTTAAAGGAGTTTCTATTGGGAATTGGAGGTCATCTGGAAAACCTACTGGTGGTTTCCACAAAAAAAACATGGTTGGCACACTCATTTACATGGCACCTGAAATACTAAAGAAGGAAATACATACAGAAAAATCAGATGTCTACAGCTTTGGTATATCAATTAAGTATGGATTTAAGATTTGATTATGCTAAAAACTAGCAAATTTTATTCTACTTAGATCTATGCCTACAAGAAAAATGTAACTGAAGTTGTGTTCTTTCAAGTGACGCTGTTTGCTGTTTGTTATGGATTTTTGAATTGAGCCTTAGAACCTTTAGGACCTTTCAGGGAACCTAAATATTCTTAATGGACAATGTTTCTATATGGTATTTGTACCTACCCTTAGCACCTTTAACTTGTGGGGAGATGCTAATCAGACTTTTGACTTTGCTGATAAAGTATGTTGATGCCAAAGTTTGGATCAACATCAAAATAAGAAAAATAAGATCATGCAATCCTAGAACCAGGGTAGCTGTGGTATTAATTAGTTTAAATCACTTTCAATACATATCCCAAATAAACCCAAGTCACTCTCTACTTACTGTGAATAAAATGAGTATAATTGAGACATCTCAATAGAGGTAAAATTGATGTCATAATGTTGAATGGTCTTTGCTGGATTCTCGAGTTGAAGAGCTGTCTATATATTGGAGAGGGAGAGTCCTTTTGCGCAGAAGTAGGATTCCTCAGAGAGTAATTTGGGGATGAATTTCTGTCCTTTTATGTCCAATATTGGAGGGATTTGCCCTTTAGATATGGATTCTAAAGTCAACTATTCAATGAAAACTAATTGCCCCAACATTTCCTCTCAAATTGGTGCAAAGATATCTCTAGTTCCAACTTGTTCAGTGTAGAATAGAAAAACATTATTAGAGACTGCCTTGGTTAAGATATCTGTTAGACTGTGGGTTGATCCTCGGTTTCACAAATGAGTGCAAATAATCTCTTATGTCAATTTTTCCTTTATAAGGTGTCTCCACCTCAACATGCTTAGTATTTTCATTTTTAACCGGATTGTGTTCAATGTTAATTTTTTGTCACAGAAGAGTCCATTGGTTTCTCCAAGAAAGATTCGCTCATCAAGCCCCTCTACTGTCACAGATTCTGAGCCATGGCTCTAAATTCTGTCTCTTGCACTGACCAATTACTGTCTATGCGCTTCAAGCAACTATGTTTCCTCCTACAGTATTACAATTTCCAGAACTCAACCTTGGATCTATAATAGAACCTGTTTGCACATGTATCTCGTTCAACATCTAGGTGCCAATAGTTAGTAGAAAGTAATAACCGTTACCTGGAGCATACTTTGTATCCGATATACAACTCCCCTTTGAGTCTCACTAGGTGCATGCATGTCTGGACGTGTGCGTGCGAAACAAATACATAGACTTCCGTTTGAATAATTATGGTAAATATGTATAAATCCACAGTCAAGGATCATTCTTGCAAGATACTATAATATAGTACTGCAAAATTAGAATTATATATGTAGTTGAATATCCATAGTGAATAGTAACATTGTGATCATTACTATTTATACTGGTAATTCATTATTAATGCTACTATTGTATAGAAAAATATGCAGTTTACAGTTTTTGTGCTCTTTTTCCCATGAATTTGTGATTTGACTATGATCCTCTTGCAGTGAGCTTCTTACTGGTGTTGTTCCATATACTGATCTTCGTGCGGAAGCTCAGGTTAGCCTTTCTCAATTGTATTTGGCTTACTTGTGTTATGATTTTACGATGCTGATTTATTGTTTGATTGATGTGTCATATGATTCTTGTTGCTAATACACATGTTTGCATTTTTAGGTATAAAAAAGAGGGACTTGCTGTAAAAAATTCCGTTTATTTTTTGGCTTTCATTATGGTTAAATGCAGAAATAATATTGTAGAAATCAAATATCGGTTAGAAATTAGTGGCCATCCAGATTCAGAAAGTTTGAAATATTTTTCTTGTCTACTAGGCGCCGCAAGGCGCATTTTATGTTCCAGTTGCAAATGTGGGACATTACTCATTAGAATTTAAAGGAATTTGTTGGAGGTAGAAAGTCTAGCTGTATTGAGTTAAGATTTTTACAAACAACATTTGAGCATAATAACTGTTAATCATTTCGTACTAGTATTTGGAATTTAAGTTACTGGATAGTTGAAATTCCATTTAACCATAGTGAGAAGCATTTAAGGACTTCTATTTTCTATTATTTTATTAATCAACTAGTTGAAGTATCTGATATAGAAAACATGCAGTACTTCTATAAGAAAAAATGTTAATAACAGACCTATGTCTCAATTAGCTATTTAGTTATTTAAATACCTTTAAGCCATTTGGGCCTGGTGCCTTTATGTTCTATATATTGACTTCAACACGGAAGAGTATTGCTAACTGCCCAACAATCCATTGCTATGCCTGAAAATTTCTTCCTATCCATTGGTCAAGCCTTTGCTTCTATCCTTTTAACATATTTTTGTCTGACAGTCATCCTTTATATTTAGTAAAATTCCTTATCATCTATCGATGGATTCATCTATATGTTCTGACAATACTATTTCTTTGATGGAATTGTGTTTGTTATACAACATAAATTTTGTAGCTTAATATGAATAGGTTTTTTATTTTTAGATTTGACTATTCAAATTTATCACTGTTTAGATCATGGTAGCTGACTGATGCATAATATTTATGTTGCTGGCAGGCACACACTGTACTGGAGATGAACTACACTGAGCAGCAACTAACAGCAGCTGTGGTGTCCGAATGGATGCGACACTGTTCTTGCTGGTCCTGAATCTGGTGCACCATCTACTTTGTTGTCACTGATAGAGAGGTGTTGGATGCAAATTCACAAAACAGACCTTCTTTCGATGACATAGTTGCAGAACTTGGTACAATTTTGGAACAGAGAGAAAATATAAAAGAATCGGATATTGTCTTTCCCAAATCTTCTAATTCTCTTGGTGATCAGCCAGCAGATGTTGTAGCAGCCTCAAGCATACCAAGAGGGTATTACTGGTTTACTCAGGGAGAAAGTCTTCATCACGAGAGCTTGTCTACCTAAACCTGGTACAGCGATCTGGCTTGCATCAAATGATCCTTTGGCATATAATCCAATACTTTCTTGGGGATCCTTTGCTACATGCGGGAGACGGGAGACCATGGAGGACACTCATTCCTTTGCCTCAAATGTTTCATCAAGGGGACATACATGCTTTTGGTATCTTTGATGGTCATAGAGGTAATTTCGGTGATATATCTAATTCTAATTGTGTATTTAAGATTTCTACTGGTGTCACGGTTGATTCAGTCCTTCTACTAATTCTTAATGCATCCCAAATTCCAATGCTATGCTACAAGAATTTACCAAATGCAGGTGCAGCAGCTGCCGAATTTTCAGCTCGAGCATTTCCAGGATTCTTGCAAGCTTTAAGTTCAACTAGCAGGTTTCTTTGGGTTTTTTTTTTCAACTTTAGACATGCATATATATATATATATATGTGTGTGTGTGTGTGTGTGTGTTGTTATTGACCATAATTGATTTTATACCTTTAATGCAGGTCCAAGTGGTGCATTTATTCGAAGCATTCATTAAGACAGATATTGCATTGAGCTGAGTTGGATTTTTCGTAAATCCAAAAGAGTTATCCAGAAGGACTGGCGTCCCGGTTGCACTGCAGCAGCTGCTCTTATTGTTGGAAGCAAGCTTTTTGTGGCTAATGCTCGTGATTGCAGGACCATGTTCTTCTGGCTGGCCGTACCTTTGTTCTTAAGCAAGGTGACCGGAACTTCTTACATTCCTGTTTGGTTGTTCTGGTTTAGTTTCAAGGTGTTATTTTTCCGGTGTAATGGATGAAATATTAGGGTCGTGTTGCAAGCTGTCTTGAGGAGAGGGGAGCGAGGTTGTTAGTCCTGGGGAACAAGTTAGATGGCAAGTGGGTGATTGGCGGGTGGGTCTTCCTGCTCTTCAGGTTTGTCCCTTTAGATATCATGATAGTTTTTGTAATGTCTCTCCAAATATGTATTCTTTTTTTGCTGAGGAAATGGACTGTATGCTGCAATTTACTGACAGGTTGGTGTTGTTTCCCAAATGGAAGGCTCGCACACAGCCTTCTGAGTTAATTGGTTGAACTTTTGAGAATCAGTTAAAAGAAAATAGACAATTCATAAAATCTGGCTGAAGGAAAAGCAAATCTATTCGTCTTCCATTGTAATGTAGAAGTAAATTTTCTTTGAAGGCACATATGTGCCACTTAGATAGAGCTCATATATTATTTTATACATAAACAGCTACCAAAGCGAAATTAATCAGTTCTGTTACAAGCCTAATTTGGAAAAAATTGCAACTTTGAGACTTGTACAGTTTTGTGATGCAACTTGTTATCATGTTGGTTTACACAAAAATTATTTTTCAAGTTAATTGGTAAAACTTTTATAATGAGTTATAAAAAAAATTGGGCAGTTCATAAAATCTAGCTGAGAGGAAAAGCAGAAATTGATCATCTTCTATTATTTAATCTAGAATTCATCCTTTTTTTTTGAAGGCACATCTGTCCACTTCGATGGTCCTTGTCAATTGTTATTTTCTACATAAACATCTACAGAAAGAAATTAATCCATTCTGTTACAATTGTAATTTTGAAATAAATTGCAACTTTGTGAGACTTGTACAGTTTTGCAATACAACTTGTTCTCGTGTTGGTTTTCCGCATCTTTCTTCTAAGAAAATGGAAAATGAATTTGAAACCAACGTTTTTGGTTGATCTTCTATGACAGATTGTTTTCCTGACTGTCCCACAAAAGAAAGTTTTTATTTTTCAGAAGAGGAAAGGTTTTATGGCAGAGTTAATAAAAAATAATTAGACTGACAAGTCTTCTATGTTATGAAAAATGGGTCATTGAACTTGGATTTATAATTTGGTATGAGGTTGTGAATGATTTGTCTACAAATATATGTGCTAAACTGCTAGCAAGTTTTTACCAATGATGTAAGTTGCCTACGACATGGTCCGTTGACTGTACATGTGGGTTTTATAAGAATCTAAAAGTAGTGCTGGATATGCGTTTTCTTGATCTTGAGCTGTTTGACAACACTGACATCTCTTTTACATGCGATTTTTATAAGGGTAGATCATCAGGTTGGTTGTGCCAGTACTGTTAATTCTGCTGTTATTTAGGAAGATGGCTTCTTATAAGTTTTAAATCAGCCCACATTATTATTTTTTTACCTTTTTTTTTTTTTTTGAAGGAACTTGTGAAGAAATTTCTAGTGTACTGCATCAAAATCAGCTTTTTTTTTATCCTCTCTTTGAAATGTCTTCAGAAACTTATGACCTGTATTTCTTGTAAATTCTTAACCTAAAACATAAGTAACGTGTATTTGGATTCTTCCCTTTGGCACCTGAAGATGGCATCATGGCAACAGTTTACCCTATTTTTTGTTTCATTGGAGGAAAAAGAACCCTACTGTAAGGGTGATACCTTTTATTAAAATGCTGTATATGTGCATGTTTTACATTATTTCTTTCAACAGGTCACTCGTTCCATGGGGATGATGGTCTAAAGCCTGCTGTAAGCCGCAGAACCTGAGATAACTGAAACTCTACTTTGCGGCAGAGGAATGAGTTTTTGGGTAAGAAATAAGATTTTTATAAATAGATATTAAGTTTGGTGGCAGATATATGAATTGATTTTTTAAAATTAATAGTTAGGTTTTGGAAAGAATATTAACATGAATGAGGAAAGAACCTCTTCTGAATATGCTTCTTGCATGTTTGAGCTTTCAAGTTCATTTTTTTTTCTTTTGTGATCGACATTTGAAACTTTCTTTCTCTATGATTTAATTTATAGGCATTCATGCTTCTTGAATATTCCCTTCTACAATTATCACTGTTAGTCTTCATTTTCTTTCATCCTGTTTACTGCTCCGATACCACAATATATTGCACGTGTTACCTGTTCCAGTTATCTTTTATTCTATGTTTGTCATAAGGGCTTTTTCTCGCATCTTGTTAGGTGATAATCATTCACCTTAAATACAGAAGGGAAGTTCTATGTTTTTTTTGCTATTTTTGTACTATTCATTTATAGATATTTTGGAGGCCATACACATGCAGCAGTTGTCCATAGATTACTAAATTGCTAATATTGACTGGGAAGTTCTATGTCATAAACTTAGCATATTCTGTTAGTCTCGTCTTCAATTTTGCTGGATGCTGTTTTAAAAAATCTCGGAGAGCTTTGTTACAGTTCAAAATGTTCCATGAACTTGAAGATACTGGAAAATGATTTATTTGTATATTATTTATTTTTGACAATGGCATTTTCATGCTGGTAGGCAACATAACCCATCTGAATTTTTGTCTAAAAACAAATAATCTGGTTGCTTGGAGGGGGATTTCAATTTAAATTACAACTCTTTTTTTATTTTGTTATTCTTACGTTTTTGAGAAAAAAAAAACATTTTTGTTTGTAAGGTAATGGCAAGTGATGGATTGTCGATATGGTGGGCAATGCAGAGGTTGTAAGCGTAATAAGGACACTGTGAAAGAGCCTGGAATGTGCTACAAGGGTTTGACAACAGAAGCAGCAGAGCATGGCGGCAAAACAACATCACAGTCATTGTTGTCTTTCTTCTTCCTATCTCCACAGCTGAGGAATTTACTAGTTTGGGTGATAGCTTCCTGCTTCTGAATGCGAAAAGTCTGGTTAAAGAATCAAATGTCGGAAGATATGATAAACCTGGATAATAAAAATGGTAGTTGTACGATACTGACAATGTATATGAAATTTGCATCCAAATTAGTGATGCTTCTTGCATGTAATAATTTCATAACATTCCTTTTGACCATGTATTTATTTCCGCCAATTCAGACATTCTGAATGCGATCCTCTTGATAAGCTGAAAAGAATTAATTGAGGGGAAGTCCCCTTTGTCTGTAGAAGATATATTTGTAGTAGAAATAGAGATGGAGAATGAGTTGTATTAAGGTAAGAGCTTACAATGAGATGAATGAGTTGTATAGTCCAGTTAAGGAATAAGTTGTTGAATATCATCATTTCGATGTAAAGATGTTGAACTGCAATTTGGAATGAAGTAGCAAATGTGGGAAAAATTTCCTCATCAATTGGTGGACAGCCAACGGAGGAAGAGCGATAATGAACGGGGAGGAGGTATGGAAACGATAATTTATTACATTGGCGAGTGGCAGTTAAGCCATCGCTATATTTGATTGATTATGTTTATGGAAATATGTTTGTTTTGGGCTTCATTGGCAGTTGCCTTCGTTTGGTGTTCAATTCTTTTGTTTCGGTTGAATGTACGTTGTCAGTTCTGAGACAAGAAGTTGGATAAGAAAACAGCTTAAAATGAAAGCTCATTTCACCTAAAAAGCAATGTTTGATAAAAAAAAATAGAAAATATTAAAATAGATGAAAATAATAGAAAATAGAATATTTTGGTTGGATGATTTTTAAAATGAAAACTGGTTTTTGTTATTTTGGTTTGGATAATTTAAATGAGAAGATTGTTGTTGATCTATTTTAAATGTTCTATTTTTTATCCGACTTTGAAAAAAAAAATTTAAAAAGAAGAACAAAAGTGGAAGGTTGACACATAATTTGCATTTTAAAATGCCCAATACACCATTTTTGTTTGCAAGTCCCGTTTTCATTTAGTGTGGAAGTTGGGTTTTTTTTTTTTTCAATCATTTTTTTAAATTTTATATTTCGGCTGTGTTCGTGAGAATACAAACCATAAGAATTAATCCTTGCGGAAGAAGAAATGATGTACAAACCTAATCATGTATGACAAAAAGAAAACAATTACAGTAGTCCTTCAGTTCTTCAGTTTGATTTTCTAAACCAATGGAACCACGAGACCAAACTTAATCATTTTGACAGACTCAAAGAAATCAAAACCAATTTGTGAAAACTCATAAATTTCATGTCAAAAGCAGCAGGGTAGCTTCTTAAAATCCCAGATAGAGTTTTCAGATTCCGAAGCGTTAAAAACCACAAAAGAACAACTAAACCAGAGAAAAAAAACAAAACTGTTACATCAGAATGAAAAAACCCAGAGTTTCGGGGATTCGTAGAAACCAATAGCAAACATCAAATTAGAAAATCATGCAATAAGAAACACTCAGTATTGTTGTGCACATTTACCTTAGCTATGTTTTGTCGCGGAAAGTTGAAATGAAGTTGAAATTCACCGAAAGTTTTGAACTGGAATTTGGTGCAACCCCTTCTACCTAACTTTGGTCTAAAAGTAAAAGAAAGTGTTGAAACGAACATCGACTTATGTTCGTGGGGTGAGAAGTCTCAATGTAACTGCTCCAACATTTTTCTTTTTCATTTATGAAAAGCTTTGAAGGTTACCTCGTTGTATAGACTTAGGGAAACCGATTGCTTGTTTCCTCGATTTTAGGCCCAAAAAAAAATAATTTCTAATATTCAAATAAGCTAAAATTTGGAACCAAAAAAGAAAGTTCTCAATATTAAAGAATGAAAACACAAATACGTAATGAAGTTGATTTTGTTGAATTCTCCGGTGATGATATACGTACCATATCCTCCCTGTTTAATATACATTTTGCACATTTGATATATTGTAAGTTTGGTTTGATAACTTTTATAATAAAAACTGGGGTTTTATTTTTGTTTTTTGGTTGGATAGTTCCAGTAATTTTATCTATTTTATGTGGTTAGGTGTATCCATGCATGGTTAAATCGGTTTTAAAATGAAAACTGGTTTTTATATTTGGTGTAATTTGGTGAAAATGAGTATGAAGTCATTTTTTTAGGGTTATGTTAAATGGTCCTTAAATTTTATACCCAGAGTTACATTTTGGATCATCAACTGAATTATTTTGTTTAAATGGTTCATAAACTCTACTGTTATTGGTGCCATTGCTCCTACTGTTACATTTGAAGGAAACATGGCAAAATTAACAGTGAAACCTTAAATGGTGAATAATATCATTGGACATGTTGTTGAGCAGAATAATTTAGTTAGACCAGTCAGTTATAATTTGAGGACCATTTAAGTAAATAACCCTTTTTTTAAAGAACTTTTTTTTTGAAAAAAAATTTAGAGAACTATGGAAGTCAATTTTTTTCAGACTATGGAAGTAGTATTACAGCTTTGAAGTATTATTCTATTTCTATTTTTTCCACTCCTCGTAAAACTTAGACATGGAATTTTCTTATAAAAAGAAAGAAAAAAAAACTATCAGAACCTTGGGGAAGAAGAAATTATATATATATGAACTCAATCTTGTATGGCGGGAGGAAACAATCACACTGGTCCTTGAATTCTTCGATTTGATTTTGATTTATTAAAATGATTCGTTTTTTGTTTTTTTAGTTATTTTTTGTTCTAACTGTAATTCCTCCGTAGTTGAGTTCCATCATTATGAAGTCTCGGACATGGACATGGATTTTTAAAAAAGAAAAGGAAAATTGAAAATCCCATCTTGTATATGGCAAAAAGAAAAAAAAAACAATTACACCCTGGTCCTTGAGTTTTACGATCCGAAAAATTCAGCTCTAGTCATAGGCAGGGGGAAGGGGTTTGGCATTCTGTAGTTAAACTTTCTTTGCTTGCTGCTATATATCTGCAGGTGCTAACAATTCACAAATGAGAACGACTAATAGAGATGGCTAAAGGAATGAATGTGGTCTAACATGGCTAAAAGTTTCTCTACTGTACAACCAGAGGGAACAAAGAGTTTTAACAGAATTTTTTCTTCAATCTCAATCAGTGGCCCCTGGTTGGATTTTGTAGGTAGGAACTAGCTGGCTGGCTGAGTGTATTAATCGGACCTGACCTTGAGATTCAGTGAGTGCATTAAGGTTCAACATCTTCATCATTCCCAGGGCAAAGTCCAGTTTTACGAAGAAGGTTGATCCATCGTCTGAAGCGTGAGCTCTCACCAATCTGGCTGTCCTCTTAATTAGCCATTGATTGCTGATCAGCAAAAAGAGAGAAAGTCCTCTGCCTCTCAACAAGCTCTGGTGGGGTTGAGTGTCAAAGCCTGCCCCAGACGATACAGATGATGACAGTTGCTGAAAGTAGGGCATCCCCCCCCGCGCAGGCTTTTCGCTCATCCCCCTTGATGCCATTGGGGATGATGCCATGGGGGCTGCCGTGGGGAATTCCATCGGGGAGCGCCGTGGTGGCTGCCATGGGTGATCCTGGCTACTCTCTGCGTTACCATTGTCTTCACAAGAAAACTCTCATCTCATTGTAGGAAACTGGGAGAAAACAGTTAAGTCTTCCTGTCCCCTTGAAGTTGTTAAGGCGAGGCTGAATGAACTCACATCCAATCTCCACGATGTTGTCCCTCCTACAATATAAAACAGAACAGAAAAAATAGGAAGGGAAGTGTCAAAACTGGTTAATCCATTTCGGCTCCAAACATAATAGATGAAGAAGAAGGAACATAATTTGTGGGGTAGAGTTTACCTAGAAGACTGACGGTTTCTCTGTCAGTGAAAAAAACCTCTAAGTGAGGAACAGATGAAGTGTCTGAGTGATATTCTCATCAGTTTTGGAATCTCAGCCGTGGCTTCCATCATGATAAGCAGCATGCTCTTACCAGTGAAAAGTGGATAAAAGGGACCACCAGACTGTCATTTTAGATCGGACAAACACTCAGGGACAAGACAGCTGAGAGAGTGCAGGGAAATACTGAAACAAACTATCAGTGATCTCGTGAAGTGCTCTGTGGCTCTTACAGCTGGGTGCTGAGGAGGAACTACTAATGTTTCAACAAGGTTGAACAACTGGATGTCTGATAGTTTTGGTTTCTTACTTCTCTCTTTTAGTTTGGTTTTCTAATGGTAATTTGATGGAAAGAAAGCTAGAAATTTTTTCCTAGAGGTTGAGGTTGTTTTGGATACATATCACATTGCCTAGTAACAATGGAACTGAAATCAAACAGAAGGAATTCATAAACTTAAAGCAGTGATCGTACAAACAACGCCGTCTCTGGTGGCAAGAGCAGTACTCTTCGGCACCGATACCACCCAGCAAACGTTTTGGGCATTTCCTAATACTGATCAATTTATCAAATCCTTCAAGGTCTTATTTATTTTTTGGCACAGCCTGCTTCTTACTATGGAAATGGCTTTTATTCATGCTACCATTCAGAGGACTGAGCATCGCAACCCTGATTCAAAACCCCACAACATTTAGTAAGACAGATGGAAATAACACAGAAGATACAGAATTAAATTCATTACTCTTAATTAGAAAAAGAAAAAGCATTACAGAGGAGAAAGGGAATCGTATAGCCCCATTAGGGTTAGAGCCAAAAGAAGAAACTTAAACCCATTTCAGGAACTCTCAGTTTCATCATGCCAAAGGGCTTTTATCATAGTAACCTAAATGTCCAGCATTTATAGCTTTAACATTCCAATATGAGTATTTTCAAGTCTCAGATGTTACAAAAACATAAAAGGAGACTTGGAACCAAAAAACCAAACTTTTACCTCAGATTGAACAACCAATAACAACATAAAGACTCATGCAAACCAATAACAACATTGGAATTAAGAAAACATCAAAAGAGAAAAAAATACATGTCCCTCACCAACACAAACTGAAAATCACAAAGTTTCAGAGTTCACAAGACTCCAATGCCTGAGCCCAAGCCAAAACCCCACTTGAGAGAGAAACCCACCCAGCAAAGAAAGGCAAGGAAC
Source organism: Prunus fruticosa (assembly GCA_018703695.1). Lineage (NCBI taxonomy): Eukaryota > Viridiplantae > Streptophyta > Magnoliopsida > Rosales > Rosaceae > Prunus > Prunus fruticosa. The sequence continues at coordinate 12,683,657 of CM031923.1, forward strand.
CGAGATTTAAAAGCAGAAAAACCAAAGCAATCAAATCCTTTTTTTGAAAACCCCACACTAATAAATGGAAAGGACCACAAAGAGTAAAGAGCAAGAACACAAGACCAATCCAAAACAAAATTTACCATAATAAATAAAGAAAAAGAACAGTAAAGCTAGAAGCAGGAAAATCAAGAGCAATCAAAACAAAACCCATCTGAGCAAAATTACCACACAGATGCAGAAAACTACAAATCAGATTAAAAGCAGAGACCCCAAGTAATGGGAAGAAACCCTACTTGATAAAAAGCCTAAAGATGAATAAAAGAAGAATCTTGGTATACCTGAATAAAGCAATACATGGAAAAAGAGGGCAAAGAGCTGACAAGAGACATTATTGTGCTGGAAAAAGTTAAATTTGGAGCAAGCATTGGAAGCAGAACTCCAAATGGTCTCCGCTTAGGGGCATGTTACTGGTAAAAATATCGTCCTGAGGAATGTTAGTTGCAACAAAATCTGTCATCTCCATGAAGAAATCTTGGCCTCCATTCGACAGAAGCCGGAGAACAACTTTTGACCAGTGGTTCATGGAAAAAGAAGAAAGATATAAAAGGTCTCTCTGATTGGCCTCTTGGGATGCTCCATGAAAAAGCACGAGAGAAGATCACCACCTTCCCAAAGCCCCACCTTTTCGTTGCAGTCATCATCTTCTTTCTATTTTTCTGGCTCGCTTCTTGTTCTTGAGTGTGTTCGAGAGCGGGAAATGAATGTATGCATGCAAAAAAGGTAGTGACTAGAGCGCCTTTTAAAGGCCAGTTGGTTTATTGGGTTTAGCATATTTTTGAATTTAACCCTAAAGTCTGCCAAAATTACAGATATCTTTCTCTTAAGGCCCATTTTTTTCATTTTCTTTAGAGGGACAAATTTGTTTAAATAAAGATTAGCTCATTTTCATGGGACACAATTACACACTTTTCTTTTTCTTTTGTTTTAAACTAAATTCCTAATATAAAAATAATAAATTAATAAATAAATGAAAATAACTCAACTAAACAGCTTAATTAAATTAAATTGTTCTGAATTGCATCTTTAAGTAGTTAATTTTGACCAAGGTTATACTAATGTGTTTTGTGGAGTGCAAAAGAATGAAGGTGAAAAGTGAAATCACTGAATTAGTTTTTTCCATTTTGGGATGAGACATCTTTTTAAAGAATTAATGATTAACTTCTTCTCAAGTTTAACATATTTCAAATTAACCCTCACATTTCCAAAAATTACAAGATAATATCTTCATTTGTACAATTCACAGCGTTCTAAGGCTTATTTTGCATAAGTGGCCTCCGGAACTTATCTGTCAAATTTCACATTGCCTAAGAAGTTGATTGACCACATTGATGTTTTCCATCTCACTTTACCTCTTAAACGTCAAATGTGTTCAAAATTCTGTAATAAAAAAAGGCAAATGTGGCACTAATGCAACCATTTTTTTTTTACTAAAATATAGCTGTAAATGATAATTGCAGGATGGTTGCCTCTCTTCTTACTACAATGTTTCTTTATAATTATTTATCACTTATATATTTCACAAAAAGTCCATAAGGTTTACTGAAAACTCTCAATCCATTAAGGTTAATGTTTGACTATGTCGACCTAGAAAGTTTGGTATGTGTGATCACAAATAGTCCTTTATAGGGTAGGGGTATCTGTTAAAAGCCGGTAGTTTAGTGACGTGAGGCATATATACATATACACAAACATCGTAAAGGTTAACAGTTTATTCACCAGATATGGTCCTGCGAATTTTTTTTAATTTTTTAATTTAATTCATTAAAATTTTGGTTTTCTTTTTATATTCTTTAAAATATATTTGTATTTTAAATACATATAACACTATATTTGAAAATGTGGGCTCCACATATATCCACACCAACAAACTAATGAAGTCTTTTAAAAATACATTTTAGAATTCATTAAAATTTTAAAATGAAAAACCATTTATATAAGGATTTTAAGCTGAGGAGTCATTTATAAAGTCCTAAACCCTTACATTTTTCATTTTTAAAATTTTACTGGAATTTAAAATTCATAGTTTATTATGTGGCATATATGTATATGGACCCACTTGTAATATCATGTGTCTTTAAAAATACAAATATATTTTATTTAAAAATTAATTTCAAAGTTCCATAAAATTTAAAAAAGGAAACCAAAATTTTATGAATTTTAAATTAAAAAAATTAAAAAAATTTGCAGACAACCATATTGATAATATATGAACCTCAATATTTATAAATATATATATTTGCACATGACCAAACTGAACGAAACTTTTTTCCCCTTTAAGAAGGAACTATTTATAAATTCGCACATACTGACCTTAGAGGAAAAAGCTAATGACACAAAAACGTAAGGATAAATCTGAATATAGCCATTTTGATAAATACTAGCGGATTATGTGATAATTAGCCATTATTTTATTTTTATACAAAAGTAATGTTTTATAAAATAGTGAAGTTAAGCTTTAAAATGAAAGGATAATGGAGTACACCACTTTTGCCAAGGTGGTTGGTGTGAGTGGTTCATCACCCTCTCATTCCTTAAGAGGTGGGAGGAGGAGAAGGGTTCGATCCCTGCTCTCGTATGGAGTCACCACTTTTTCCAGCACTTGCCCTTACAGGGCTGACTGGTGTGAACGGGATTAATTTTGGGTTGTGGCTAAGGCTTAAGAGATGTCATAATTAGTTGAGGCCTATTTCAGGCACCATCTCACGATTGAAGACCAACAAAAAAGGAGAAAGGATAATGCCGAGACAAAAAAGTGATTGTGTGATAAAGACCCCAAGCCAAGCAAAAGTAAACTGTTTCTAAAAATCATGAAGTTAGCCTTAAAAA
>CM031923.1:12686627-12773143 GCA_018703695.1 Prunus fruticosa
ATTTGCCTTGGTGCTCGTTTAAAACATAATTTAGAGAGCTTTTTTCTAGAATAAAGATACTGTGCACATACATAAATTTGATTTCTTGACTAAATTATAAAAATAAAATACTTACACTGTTGTAATTGATAAATATGTATGTGTGTCAAATAAACTTGTATATTAATAAACAGTGCCTTAGTTGTTATTCCTGTAGGATGGGCTATCCAGGATAACATTTTCTGTCCAATGTGATACGCATCTTATGATATGGGAATGTTATTAAATGATGCTTGCGCACAACCTTTGTTTCTGCAATCTGCACTTAAAACGAAGAGCACAGTATATTCCTGCCATTTGATTCCTTTTTTCTGATATCGTAAATGGAGTCGAATCTCAATACTTTTGTCTTCACAATACAGTTTTCTTTATAACCTTATTTGGTAGTATGCTTGCACTAAAAGATAACGTTGATGTAGTACGTAGTACATCCTCTGTCAACTTGTTACGCTAATTGTTTTGCTCTCTGAATCAGGTGTTTTTCTTGCTGTCTCGTCCAACACTCGTTACCAGATCGTAAACGGTCTGGAAGGGCTTGTTGAAGCATCACCGTTGGCAAAGCGTGTGCCACCTGTTGCAATGGCATTCACCATAGGTGTACGATTTGCCAACAATATCTACGGCGGTATGCAATTCGTAGATTGGGCTAAATTGAGTGGAGTGCAATAGCAGCAGCAATGCATACCAATTAATTACCAACTATAGAGTGACAGATTTTGCCTCCAGTTCTCAAATGCCGAATGGTCGTGTCTGTTCTTTATGTTTTTGACTCAGATTTAGTCTGCTATAGATCACCCCCAAAGGAGGGGGCTAGATCATTTTTCTAGGGGCTTGATAATATATTGCTTATGTTAGTGATAAGAAACAATGCCTTGTGTTCATGAATCATGCATATCATATGATCATGCCTCTCATCTACCTCAATCTTCACTGAACCATAGTAATCATAAACCCCACGAATTGACGATACTGCCACTGTGCTGTGCATCTTTGTTGCAGTGACTGCCACATGAAAACCTAGTAAGACTCTCATTTACCATGGATTCACAGCCACTGTGGCTAGTGGCAGCCTCTGATCATTTTTGGATCGCATTTGTTAATGTCTATTTTATTACTTAAAAAAAGAAATCTCCGTAATGCTTCAAGCAACTACATTTGTGATGGAAATTGATCTAATAATCTTGATGAAGTAACCTTAATTTGTTGGTTATTTTCTCTGCACTTGTGGAGAGCTTGTAGTGTATAAACCACTTACCTTTACGCCTAAAGCCACAACAGTTCGAGCATTCTTCTCTCGTTTTGAACTTCCTTGTATCAAACGAAAGAGGTAAATGCCCAAATGTGATTAAAACATAATGACTAAAATCGGAAAATTGAACAGTGACCAAATGTGGGTTGAGGCAAAACATATTGACTAAAAACACACATTTTACTCAATAAAATAATATGTTTAACCACTCGTGACCCCTTTGTTCGACTTGATTAGCGTCCAAATAGGCATGCTCATCCGATGGGCTACCCTCATTGTCAAGCATAGCTTGGTTTGGTACTAAAAGTATCTAGTGTAGGAACCCAAGTTCTTTCTCAATATGCAATGCATGGTTCAACGTTTAATGACGAAATGGGAGGGCAAAGAGAAGCACCTTTATTTTCAAAAATTGTTAAGAAACTTTTATAAGGTAGGTTATTTTTCGATGAAACCGTAACAACGCAAGGTGGTGTTTGTGTTATTTCAAAACTTGTTTTTCCAAGATAATTCTTTCTAATAACATTAATTTCGGGCCTTTTCCATGCTACTTTCCATTTAGTGGGCCCTACTGGGCTGGTTGGATATTAATTTAACAGTACTTTTGGGCCCCTTTAGAAGCTTTATTCACGTTTTTATTTGAATTCTTAGAATTAAATAAGCCTTGCAAGAAATTGACTTGAATTCATGCCATGCCTCGTAGTTTCTTCTCTTTCTTTCTTTCTCTACCATGTCTATGGTAGCAACAGTGAATTAATAGCAAGCGAAACCAGCAGACATCAGTATAATTAATTTTGGAAAATTTATAAATTAAAATCCTACCTGGCAGTGCAGTTAAATCTATAGAAATGTTGGTAGATCATAAATCCTTTCGTTGATCCAAAATTAGACAAAAAAGCCATGTCATATTAAGAGCACTCCATTGCATGCCCCCACACAAGAATCACATGCATAATTGGGTATTGGGTATTGGGTAAAAGGTAAAAACAAATAAAAAGCAATAATAAAAAAGAAACAATAATGCGCGCGGACATTCCGGATAATATATATATATATTATTAACAAACTCATAAAAAAAACAATTAAAAAAAACTGAAATTTAATCAAGTAATTACACTTTGCAATTATTTTCCAAAAAAAATAAACAGTGATTACATTTTGCCTCTTTGTCTGAGGTTTGAGGAAATTTTTATTAAAAGTTAACAGTGTTGAGTTAGAGGTTAAGTGTAAGAACAAGTGTTAAGAGCCCGTCTGGTAATGTTTTCGGAGAATATTTTCAGAGAATGAAAACAAGAAAAGAATTTACATTTTTAGGAAATGAAAATGCATTTGGTAGATTAATTAGAAAACATCTTTAGAAAACAAAAACAATGAAAACATGTTGCTTATTTGTTATTTGTTATTTTATTTTATATAAAATCACAACTTAAACATTTACCTCCCATCAAATGGCCATGATTTTTTTATTTTTTCAAGTCTTGTTAATCTATCTCCTTAATCTGTTTGGTGGCTGGGTTTTTCCAAATTCTTCTCCGCATTTCTTTGATTAATGTTAACTTTCAGTTTCATTTCTGACCAAACCCAAAAAAAAAAAAAACTTTCAGTTTCATTGTGTTGATAATTAGTTCCACTCTTAAACTTTTGATTATCATGTTGGAATATGCACCTTGGATATTGAAAGTTTATTTTATATCCTGTATTAATTCTTCTGGGATGGTTAGTCCAACAACAATGTTTCCTTTTCTTAATTTTAGAATTTTAGTTTTCATAATTCCTGTACATGGCAGATTATTCATATTTGAGGGTTTTTTTTCTTGATCACTTTCGATGAGTGGGTTTCTTATGTTTATATGGTTTATCGAAGCAGTATACTTGGAATGAACTTATGTTGATAAATATATAAAAACATCTATTTGATTTGTAACATAATCTTCTCTTTTCTCCTTGTAAGCTAACCATGCTTTTAATTTGGGTGAAATAAATGGTTATAAGTTGCAGCCAACCTGTTTTCTAAACCAAGTTGTGATCTTTTTTTTGTTTTGTTTTATTTTTGTGGTTTCTATTTTCTTAAATGATTTTAATTTCTATATATGATCCAGTAGTTCTAATTGGTAGTGGCAATATTGTACGTGGATGGAGATTCAAGAGTGTCCAAGACTAAGCAATATGTTATCCAATGATGTCAACGTTGATTTGCAATGTTTTTTTTTAACTTGGAACAGGTTGGATGCAACCTATACAACCAATTTACTTTAGCAAAAGATATGAAAACCAGTTAGCTTGTAAGAAGATGAGAAAATTATATAACAAATTAAATACCTTTTATTTATTTATCAACATAAGTTTATAAGCAAGAGTTTAGGAGTTTAAAGTAGTTGGAGTTTGCTGTTGAGGAGGCTTGAGTTAAGCTAAAACCTGCCAACAATACTTGAGTTAAAGAGTTGAAAGAAACAAAAAGAAAAAAACAAAAATAAACAGGTGTCTTTTTGTAAAGTGACCACGTGGTATGTGGAGGAGGAAGGGCTCCTGATGTATCAGGAGCCAAGCAATGTCCATATGTTTCACAAAATAATGGTTAGAACTTAGATGTGATCAGTGTGAGGAAGCTTCCTGATTTGTGTGCCATTTCCAGAAAGGAATGTGAGGAAGCTTCCTTCTTTATTTCTTGGTTGGTATTTTGGTCTTTATATTCTGTTTTTGGGCTGTGACAACGTGACAGTGCATTTGTTAGGTTGTTGTCTCCAAAGAACAATATAAAATGGAATTAATCGAAGATTAAATAAACTTTGACCAAATAAAAAAAGATTAAATAAACATTATCTTTGGTCTAGCTAAATCACTAAGTGCTTGCATTCGAAGAATCAATCCATGTTACTTATATTTCATGTGGAGTGTGTGTTTTGTTAAAGGATAATATGCATGACGGTGCCCTAGTGGGCTAGTGCACTGGTAAGTGTGTTTTGAGATATATGAATTGCATTAGTTTTTTAATTTTGAAATTCAACCCAATTTATTATAACAATCTTTTTAATTTGGATTTAGACTTATCTGTTTTAACATATTGGGTTTAATTGTAAATACCCTTTAAATAAGTAAATGTTTTTTTTTTCTACAATAAACAGAGCTTACAACAACAACAAAAATTCCTGGAGAAACTAACACCCTATCTTTCAAAATTAAAAGGAGACTTCACATGAAGAGAGCGTGTCGTGTGATCCCAAATATTACAATTAGAACTAAAATGACTCAAATTTGCTAAAGCATCCGCAACAAGTTAGCATCTCTAGAGATATGTTGACATTGAATCAGTAAATTTTTTGAATCTCAAGGCTACCCAGTTAGACTGACTACCAAGCCCATATGTGTAGAGACACTGCCTAATCCTCGATAACATAGCCAGCTCGATTTTTGTAACTTATTGCTTATCCTCATATCAATAAAATACTATCGTATTTATTCCAAAAGAAAAAGTATCAATGTATTTATGTACGTTTAAATTTTTTTTAAAAACTATTTGATTAATCTAATAAATTTTAATCGGTGGACATTAACAAAGTTGTATAAACTCCAACTTTACAACTTATCATTATCACTTCTTCATATAATTGATACCACCAAGCTGCTCACATGGTAGCTTCTTTTGTTTCTAGATTTAGAGGGGTGCACTTATGAGTAGCTCTTTAATTGGTCAAGGGAAGATGTATACATTAATATTCACATTCAATAAAATTTCTCTACTCTTTCGCTTAAAAAAAAAAAAAAAAAAAAAAAAAGAAGAAGAAGAAGAAGAGGCAGCACCAGACAGACCACAAAGTATAATTCCAATTAAATCTAAACAACCCTCTAAATTAATTCCAATTAAACTGGTAGAAACATTGATGGGTGTGTATGTAATCTAATGTGAGTTATGCATATGGTGACATAGCATGTGGTCAAAGGCTAATCTAAATTATATCTTATCCTATAACAAAAGGAAAAAATATCTTATCCCATGAATTTTTTTTTTATGAACTTATCCCATGATTAGTATCCCTTTTTTTTTTTCTATGGAAAATTTATTTTTTATAAAATAATTTATATGTCTTATCATTTAAAATAGTAGAAAATATAAAATGTATTTTTAAAAATAATTGATATGTCTCATCATTTTTATTTTCTTTTTATTTTAGTTGAAGTCTTTGACTCGGAGATTGGTTCGAACTTACTACCGAGAACTCCAGTTTCAGAGTAGATGTGTCAAACGGGCTGTCCCATAACCTGTCTATTTAAACTCAACAATCAGCCCGACTCTCCTCTCCCTGTTCCGCCTCTCTCTTCTCCTTCACCGAGTTTCTCTTCCCTCGATCCACGGCCGTCCGGTGAGAGGTGTCTCATCCTTCTCCTATATTCTACCTCTTTCTCCTCCACCTCCACCTGCTCAGAGATCCCACTGCCGCGACGAAAATCAGGATAACAGAGGCGAAACCCTCGCAGGTGGGTTTCAGATTCCGAGATTTGAGCTTCAGAATTAGAGACGCTGAAGATGAGTATGATGATGTGGAGATCTGCTTCTACTTATCGCAACCTACACAGACACAGAGGAGGTATGCCTTTTCTTGAATCTAGTGTTTTCTTCAACAATTACTTGGGGGCTTTGTTTCATTCTCAACGTTTAGAGCGAAGAAAATATAAAAACATATACAAGGCTCGGCAGTTTGAGAGAAACTCAGACTCACCCGAAATCACTGATCTTGAGGACGCTTTGAATTTGTTCAATTCGATGCTTCAAACGCGTCCTCTGCCTTCAATTGTCGATTTCAATCAATTATTGGGTCAAGTTGCGAAATTGAAACATTATTCTGCTGCCATCTCTTTGTGTATGCAAATGGATCTGTTGCCAATTGTTCCTAATATCTGTACTCTAAACATTATGATCAACTGCTTTTGTCATCTGGGCCAAATGGGCAATAGCTTATCGGTCTTGGCAAAGTTGTTCAAGTTTGGTTTTAAACCCGACGCTGCCACCTACAACACTCTACTCAAGGGCTTCGTTATTGAGGATAGAATTTCTGAGGCAGCAGCACTTTTCTGTAAAATGCTGGAGGACGCGCCGCCCTCACATTTCTTAACCAAATTAGGACATTCTACTGCCAGGACACATATCTTTACCCATTTAGGACAACCTAATGTCAGGACATTTACGGTAATGATTAGTGGACTTTGTAGCAAGGGCCGAATAAATGAAGCGGAAAACTTACTTACACTAATGAAGGAGAGGGGTTGTTCTCCAAATGGTTGCACCTACAACACAATTATCCGAGGGTGTATCAATAATAAAGAGACATCAAGGGCGATCAGACTTGTTCAAGAAATGGCAGACATGGGTTTCGCTGCGGATGATTCAACCATGAAATGGGTAGTTGATTTATTGTCTAAGGATAAGCTAGATCCTGAATTGGTTCAACGTAATTGGTATTTTAAATTATTTCACACAATGCTTAAACCCTAAGAATCACTCCATATAAAAGCTAGCTGTGCTTCAGAAACTTATTTTCCTTCATTTTTTTTTTCGGGTGAAATGGGGGGACTTTTCCTTCATTTTTCCTATTAAAGTTGTGTACTGTGCTTTAGCAATCTTAATTATTTCCTCCTCATTTTGTATATGTGTAAGTTCTTATAAGTGCCTTGGGCTATTCTACCTGTTCAATTGATTTTGTGATGGATGCCTAAATTCTTCTTATAGGATCAGAGAATGTTCACCCACGTCTGTTAGGCCAAGAGGCCACACGTGCTTTCACCCATTTTAAGTATAAGTTGTCCATGTGTTTGGCTCATAAAAAGGTATCTAATTTTGCATCGTTGTGGTATTATATAATGTGAATTTGCTTCGTTTCCATTTTAGGTTTTGAAAACAATTGTTGTCACCAAAAAGGTGTCTTTTAAAATTTATAAACTCGCAAGCGCACGAATCGAATATAGCATAAACGTGTAAGAGCGAGATCGTACCCAAGGGATTGCGTGTAAAGATAGAAAACCAATTATACCCAAGTTAATTTCATTTCCAACCTAGTTGATTCAAATGGTGATTTGTTTGTTCATAAAGAAAATTAAATAAAGCATAAAACAAATATGAAAATGACAATAAACTGAATTTAAGATTTACATTTATGAGAAAAATAACTAAGGTATTAGAATCCACACCATCATTCCATAATATCCTAATTATTTATCTTTCAATTCTCATGGAGTAGCAATCTAGAAATCAATCTACTGCTTTCTCAAGATTTATCCATTAAGCTTGTAATTTAAATCATAAGTAAATTTCCCTTCCCTTCATAAGTACAAATTCTAAGCATAAAATGTAAACAAAATTATTTAACTACAAAGGATCAAAGTTTCCTAAGCATCCTATGTGAAAAAGTTCATTTGAATAACAAAATATCAAAGAAATTTGTAAATTAGAAATAAAAACCAAGGGTGAATCAATAGATTAATCCAAACTCTTAACTACCACAAATACATGTTATATGTCACAATACATGATAGAAGTGGTGAAAAGAAGATTAATCTATTAATCATGTGAAGTGAAAATTATAATCATTGAACACCACAATATTTGAGAATTGAAAATAAAAACTAGAACTCTATTTAATAATGGTGTTTCATCCAACCTTAGTTAGGTAATTTAAATAGACATAATAAATATTTAAAACAAAGCAAAGAAACTAAAATACATAATTTACATGAGAACTAGGAAATGAAGAACAAGTTTAAAAGAGTTATTAGCTCTTGGTTCTTTCCTTTCCATCATTGTTCTCTTTCTTTCTCACTCTTTCTCTTCTCTCTCTCTCTTCCTTTCTTTCTTTCCTTCTCTTTCCCTTGTGTCTCCTCTGAATTTCTGATCTCCTACCCTCTTGAGTTGCTACCTATTTATAGAAGCATGAAGTCCCTTTCATTCCAGCTGCATGTGCAAGCTGTCTTCTAGAACCTGTCTTGGTGTGTGACAGCCTGTGGATTGAGGTTTTATCCAATTGCTCCAATTTTTGGATATGTGTTATTCGACATCTTAATGAACAAATTTCATGAAGGATATTTATTCATTTGAGCATGGGAGAATTCGGTTTTCAGGCCTGCAAATGGACTGTACAGCATGAGCTGTAAAAGGCAAAGTTCTAGAACCTGTCTTGGTGTGTGTCAGCCTGTGGATTGAGTTTTTATCCAATTGCTCCAATTTTTGGATATGTCTTAGTCGACATCTTAATGAACAAATTTCATGAAGGATATTTATTCATTTGAGCATGGGAGAGTTCGGTTTTCAGGTCTGCAAAAGGACTGTACAACATGAGCTGTAAAAGGCAAAGTCATCAAATCCAACTTGAGTTCTTCTCTATTTTTGCAACACATTGCCTATTTCTCCTCCTTCTCATGCCATTGGTGGAAGACAATTAATATCTACAAACAACCACTCATTAAATACAAAAACAAAGATTGGAAATAACCAATACAAATACTTTAATAGATTTACATAATACAAAAGAAAATACTAACAAATATAAATTTAAGGATAAAACTTGTATTAATTTTGTGCTCATCAAATACCCCCAAACCTATATTTTGCTAGTCATCGAGCAAAAGAAAATAAAAACTAAGTAGAAAAGAAAACTAAGCCACTTTCGCAGGGATCTCGATTGCATTTAGCATATGCAACAAGCCTTTAAACCCCTAGGTTACCCTAGTGGACGAGTATAGTCTCGTGAGGGCTTTCATGATGATACCCACAAACATCGAAATGAGAGATTAAAAATTATGCTACAACAAAATTGAAAATTTAAACAAATGCTTAACCATCATCAAAGCTACTGGATTGAAAATTCATGAACAATTTTTAAAAGAGCAAACACGCTTCAAATTAATCCCCACATAAAGTCTTGATCACTTATAATTATTTAGTAAATTTTTCATTTGTTTCCTTTGGTGTTTAAGTGAACCAACACATTTTAGAGACAAAAAGTCAATTTCAATCACAGGAACCTCATTATTTCAATTATTATCAAAATTCAGTGCAAATAACTAACCAAGGCATATATATACTTTTTTTTTTTATTATTGTGACTGTGCAATGTTTAGTTCCATTAAGCTTTCTAATTAACCCATGTAGCGAGATTTAGGCCAACAACTCTCAAACCAAAGGTTTTAAGGCATTAGGTGTAGAAACACCCCTAAGGGCTTATTAACTCGAGTTAAAAAGGCTACAAAATTAAACTAGTCACAAAATGTATTTACCTCAAAACTTTACCGTTTGACGCGAACACTCGCTGCTGTTTAGGCAAGAGGCCCGGTTACTAAGTAAAACTCTGGATAAATTAACATTATTATTATTCTTTTTTTTTTTTTTACATTATTATGATTTTTTTTTACGCCAAGGTCAATCAAGAGCAATGTCATCTAACTCTGCTAAAAACAACAAAGTTAACTATAATTGATCTTTTCTTTCATTCTCACTAAAGTGTTGATGTGCATGTGAGAGTTCAAAGTATAACTCATGAATTATCCACTAAATAGAAATAAGTGAAAAAACTAAAATTATGGGTTTAAAATTTAATCATATGTTTCCAATCGTAAAAATCATTCATGAGTATTAAATCTGATTTGATAATAGTAAGCATAAAAATCTAGAGACAACACCATTTTTTTTTTTTTTTAAATTTATTTTGGGTGAAATAAAATAATAATAAAAACAAAACTACCCTAAAAACAAAACTTCTAAACTTTACCCCCAAACCTAAACCAAACATTGTCCTCAATGTTGAATAATTGAGGCATCAACAATTAAATAAAACAAAATCAAACGAAACAAAACCAATTAAAACTACAATTTAGTTGCAAAAACAAAACAAAATCAAACGGAACAAACCAAAACCAAATACAACAATAAGCCCTAACAACAGTTCTACGCACGCAGAAATCCAGCCCATGAGAACGTTCAAATCAATTGAAAACCCAACCCAAACGAAAGCCCAAACACTTCTTTTATTATGATTATTATTTATTATTATTAAAAATTAAAGAAAACAAAGAAGTGTTGTCAGAAGCGCAAGGAACAAGATTTCTGAAAAGAGAGAAGGGGGGTCGGATGTTCGCTTTCCTGATAGGTCACGAGCCAAAAGAGGTGAGGGACGTGTCAGCGTGTAGAGGCCGCTTTCACATCCCCCAAGCCTGAATTATTGGCTTCGTAGGAAGGCGCGACGACTTTCTATTTCTTGAAAGCGCTGAAAGGCAGAAATACAATTAAAAGGGTTAGGGACGGGTGCGGCAGATGGAGATAAGCCATAGGGGAGCGCGAAACTCAGAAGCGCAACGGCTAGGGTTTAGAAAAAATTAAGTCTATAAAAGGCAGAGGAAAAAAATGAAAAACGCAAACTCTTAAACACACAAAAGAGAAAAGAAAGAAGAAAAGAGAGTGAAAAATCAAAATGGCTTCTTCCTATTCATTTTCGTTAGATCTTAACTTAGCTCCACCGACTCTAGACTTCGGGGTGAAGCAATGGCACCAATATGGATGCCCTATTTTGCCTCCGCACGGGGCCTGTAACAGGAAATGACTCAATACTCCTGGACAACGATGTTGCCAGTGGAGTTGCGAGAAATCTAGTGACTCCTAAAGATATACGTGTGCTGGGCATAAGGGAGGACAATCGGGTCGTGAGTCGACGCCATGGCACTAGCGTGCAGAGTACAACATGTGTCGCAAGTTTGGGTCATCGCCTACTTGCGAAGTCCCATGAGATAGAGGTGCTGAAAGGTCAGTTGGCGGCGGAGCGAAGTATGGTTGAAGATTGTCAGTGTTATAAAAAGCCTGAAAAGGGAGAGGTCAAGGATAGTGGAGGTGAATCGACACAGCTAGAAGTATTGCGGGACGAGAATAAAAATCTATCAAAGATGCTAGAGTTGTACTCTTGAGACATGCGAAAGCAGCTTGGAGGACCTAGACCGACCGAGGAAACGCAAGCAACCAGATCGCGAGAGTAGTTATGCTGAAGCGAAGATTGCGATCTTTGGGAGCTCAAGTGATGAGCCCCAAGAGGCTTGTGCGTGATGACCCTGGAGAGGAAATCCAGAGGGCCAAACTCAAAACTCCTATGGTCGAGACACCAAGCACTGTAAAAAAATAATTTCTAATGTATTATTGGTGTGCCTGCTTGTTTCGCCATTTCCCTTGTATTTTTCATTTTCATTTTGTTTCACTCTTTTTTTTCGGAAATAAAAGAAATTAAGTTGCAAAAGAAAAAGTAATCACACTTCCCAAACTTTAAAATAAAACAAAGATGACAGCCGAAAGGGAAAACGCACTTCCCAAACTTTAAAATAAAACAAAGCAAAACACAAAGCACCAGAAAATGAAAGCAACGGTCAAAAACATAAAACACCAGAAAAACACGGAGGTAAAAAGAAAAGTAAAGTGAAAGTAAAGCTCAAAAACACAAAACACCAGAAAATTAAAGTAACGGGCAAAAACATAAAACACCAGAAAACACGGAGGTAAAAAGAAAAGTAAAGTGAAAGTAGAAATGCTCCCTTCTAAATGCATGCGTCCGCAAAATCCTCGTGAAGCGTAGGGATCCGAGAAAAAAAAGGGCAACGGCTGAAATAGCAATATGGAGATCCGAAGTGGATGTCGGCTCCCTCATCAGGAGATGTCTATTTAAACTGTGCATTGGTTAAATGTAGGAGTACCAAGCATTTCTTCCTGCAAACTCAAAGAAAACCATCAAATAATTCAGAAACGAAGCAATGGCATCCTCATGCGCTCACCTGGATGATCTCAACCTTGAATTGTCCCTTGCACCTCCGAATGCGCAGATAAGGGCTCCTCCAAACCCTGTCTTCCCAAACTCTACATATCATCACGGCACGGCCTCAAACTTTGCTGAGGCAATACCGAACTTTGCTCTAGGCAAGGCCGAGAGAGCAGGTGCTGCCTGGGAGGCATGATTGGCAGCAAGCTCACACCGGCAGATCATTGGCATATAGCACATAGGTCTGACAAGGTGGCAGTGGATGAGTCCCATACTTATACCGCGCTCCAAGCGGTCTCGGCCACTAATCTGGGCTTGCGCTTCCTGGCGAGAACACGAGAGTGTTCAGGATCTAGTGAGGAGGTGGCCTCTTTGAAAGCTCTGGTGGCGGATTCGGAGAAACGGCTCTACTTGGCCAACCAGAATGTAGAAGCACTGCAGAAGAGAAATAATGAGCATGTCGAACTTTTGCAGGTTCTACAAGTAAGAGCAAGTAGAGGCAATTAGCCTGATGCCTCAGGTTGCTCAGAATCTGGAAACAAACATGTGATTGAGAAATTTATATATGCATTTTCACATTTGTGTATGTAATCACATGTTTATGAAATGAATAAGTTTTTGAGCCAAATTTCTGTGTGTGCAATCATGAAGCAATCTACTTCCCAAACTTAACAACAAATTAAATACATAAACAAGTAAAAGAAAGAAAGAATTACAGTAATGAAAGCAAAGAGAAACAAGAAATTCGGAATTACCAAAAAAAAAAAAAAAAACAAAAAAAAAACAAAACAAAACAAAAGAAAACTTCTAAACCTTACCCCCGAACCTAAATCAAACATTGACCTTAATGTTTCAAAATAAAAGCATAGCAAATGTATGAAATAAGAGGGTAAATGATATAGAAAGATAATACCTGAAAAATATGCGTGTCAATCCCCTTGGTATTTATCCATTACATAATAAAAGAGAAAAATAATAAATAAAAAAAATTCAAGCAAAATGAAATAAAAACCAAAATGAAATAAAACACACAAAAAGAAAACTAAAATCTATACAAACACAAAATAAACAGTCATAAAAAAAAATACAAAAATAACCACACAAAGAAATAAGCAAAAAAAATATATTGTTTTTTTTTAACACTCAGGAACAAAAAAAAAATAACTTATTTTAAAAACACAAATATACAAGCAACTCACGGATAACCAGTTAAGGGCCTCATAAAACACAGCCAGGGGGTAGGGAAGGTTGGAGGGGTCACAATGGTCCCGCTTAAAACCCAAACTTCTTAAACACCGAAGGTGTCGCCTATAGAACTCCTAGACACTGGATTGACGAAGACGCTCATCTGGAGTTACCAAAAGTCAGCTCATATGAAAAATCTTGTTTTTTTTAAAATTTGTTTTTTTTAAAAAAAATAAAAAAAAAGAATAATATTAACAAAACAAGAAAAAAGAAAGGATTGGAATGCTCCCCCTTGAAACAATTAGGTCGAGCATGAATGCATTTGGAGGTCGCGACTTCTCCTACTACTCCACACTTCTCCTCCTTATGATTACAGTTGTCTTCTTTTCCTTTTTTATTGATACCTGTACAAACAAGTACACAAATCAGTTCAAGCAATAAGCACACAAATTGACATAAAGAAAAAGAAATGAACTTTCTTAAAATAAAATAAAATATAAAACTTCTTCCAAGTCCAAGGCTGCACCAAAAGAAGCTTTGATTGTATAACTGAAACAAAGAAATGAAAAATTAATACACAATGATATTACAATATAAACAAGAGAATTAACAAAATCTTTTTTCTTTTTTTTTAAAGTAAAAAAAAAAAAAATTTCGTTTTTAAATTTTTTTTTTTTTATAAAAGTTTAATATATATTACAATAGAAACAAGATAATTGAAAATTTTTATTTTTTTTATTTTTATAATTTCGTTTTTTTTAAATTTTTAAAGTTTTATATATATTACAAAACTAAATTCTAACTAGTGGAAGAATTTAATTAACCAGAATTTGATTAGTTTTCCGTTGCAATCCCCGGCAACGGCGCCAAAAACTTGTTGTGATGAAAAAGGTGTCTTTTAAAATTTATAAACTCGCAAGCGCACGAATCGAATATAGCATAAGCGTGTAAGAGCGAGATCGTACCCAAGGGATTGCGTGTAAAGATAGAAAACCAATTATACCCAAGTTAATTTCATTTCCAACCTAGTTGATTCAAATGGTGATTTGTTTGTTCATAAAGAAAATTAAATAAAGCATAAAACAAATATGAAAATGACAATAAACTGAATTTAAGATTTACATTTATGAGAAAAATAACTAAGGTATTAGAATCCACACCATCATTCCATAATATCCTAATTATTTATCTTTCAATTCTCATGGAGTAGCAATCTAGAAATCAATCTACTGCTTTCTCAAGATTTATCCATTAAGCTTGTAATTTAAATCATAAGTAAATTTCCCTTCCCTTCATAAGTACAAATTCTAAGCATAAAATGTAAACAAAATTATTTAACTACAAAGGATCAAAGTTTCCTAAGCATCCTATGTGAAAAAGTTCATTTGAATAACAAAATATCAAAGAAATTTGTAAATTAGAAATAAAAACCAAGGGTGAATCAATAGATTAATCCAAACTCTTAACTACCACAAATACATGTTATATGTCACAATACATGATAGAAGTGGTGAAAAGAAGATTAATCTATTAATCATGTGAAGTGAAAATTATAATCATTGAACACCACAATATTTGAGAATTGAAAATAAAAACTAGAACTCTATTTAATAATGGTGTTTCATCCAACCTTAGTTAGGTAATTTAAATAGACATAATAAATATTTAAAACAAAGCAAAGAAACTAAAATACATAATTTACATGAGAACTAGGAAAGGAAGAACAAGTTTAAAAGAGTTATTAGCTCTTGGTTCTTTCCTTTCCATCATTGTTCTCTTTCTTTCTCACTCTTTCTCTTCTCTCTCTCTCTTCCTTTCTTTCTTTCCTTCTCTTTCCCTTGTGTCTCCTCTGAATTTCTGATCTCCTACCCTCTTGAGTTGCTACCTATTTATAGAAGCATGAAGTCCCTTTCATTCCAGCTGCATGTGCAAGCTGTCTTCTAGAACCTGTCTTGGTGTGTGACAGCCTGTGGATTGAGGTTTTATCCAATTGCTCCAATTTTTGGATATGTGTTAGTCGACATCTTAATGAACAAATTTCATGAAGGATATTTATTCATTTGAGCATGGGAGAATTCGGTTTTCAGGCCTGCAAATGGACTGTACAGCATGAGCTGTAAAAGGCAAAGTTCTAGAACCTGTCTTGGTGTGTGTCAGCCTGTGGATTGAGTTTTTATCCAATTGCTCCAATTTTTGGATATGTCTTAGTCGACATCTTAATGAACAAATTTCATGAAGGATATTTATTCATTTGAGCATGGGAGAGTTCGGTTTTCAGGTCTGCAAAAGGACTGTACAGCATGAGCTGTAAAAGGCAAAGTCATCAAATCCAACTTGAGTTCTTCTCTATTTTTGCAACACATTGCCTATTTCTCCTCCTTCTCATGCCATTGGTGGAAGACAATTAATATCTACAAACAACCACTCATTAAATACAAAAACAAAGATTGGAAATAACCAATACAAATACTTTAATAGATTTACATAATACAAAAGAAAATACTAACAAATATAAATTTAAGGATAAAACTTGTATTAATTTTGTGCTCATCAACAATCTTAATTTTGCATCATTTTGATGATACCCACCTAGTGTTGAGAGAAATATCATACTTTGAAGATGTGAGTTCTTGCATAAATGCCTTTTATGGTATCAGAGCACACTATGTGTCTAACAATTACACGTACTCCCACGTAACTCAATATGCATTGTTCATTGTTAAGGTTTAAGTAATGTCACGTGAGGCGGCGTATTTAGAGATCTCACATCGAAAATGTGAGAAGAGCATAATGGCTTATAAGGGGTTGAGATACTTGATCTCATTAGCATTACAAAAAATATTAGTCCTAATATTCTTTTGATAATCAAACACATAAGTATTGTCATTCCAAATTCAAGATGAAATTTTCCCATCAATTATCACTTATAGGTTTCTAATAATAAAATTTGACCCAATATTACACTTAAATGCATTGAAAAAGAAAGTAGAAAACCCATTATAACCACACCCAAAAAAAAAAAAAAATTTAAGAAAACCCATCAACCAGTGAAGCCAATCGTAGCCATGCTCCGCTTTGCTGCCCCCTAGTGTTGAGATAGATTTAAAGAGTTGGTATGAATTTTTCTAGTTGTTTGATGGTGAAAGAAACTGTAACGGTGATATTAGAATTGAGAGGTGATGTGTGTGTATAGGTCGTTTTCTTTATGATGCTTTTTGCAGTATCATGTGCCTCTCTTGCTCAGCTGCTCTCAGCTGCTTAGCTTCTTTTAATTGAGAGAGAGAGAGAGAGAGAGAGTGTGTGTGTGTGTTCGCTGTCGGGATCTGCTGATAGAGGAAGATTACTATTTCGGCTAATATTGTTGTTTTATTGCCAAATCATGAACTAGCAAGCTAGAGTCTAGAGCAGCTAAATTAGCAATTGCGCTTTAAACACTTCCAAGTGTGGATCTTGAAGGTTTTTAACCAGCTTTCCTTATTCTCATGAAAAAGTTAACAGCTTCCTTCTCATAGCCTCTCTTGGCATCCCAGAAATTATCACATTCCATGCTACAACATTTGGACTGGGCATCTGGGAAAACAACTCACATGCATCACTTACTCTTCCTAGACCAACGCACGCATTTATGGCAGTCACAAATGCCACCTAGTCAAGAAAACCACCAACTCTTTGTATCCCTTGAATACTTTAAGTGCCTCTTCAAGCAAACCAACTTGAACATACCCTGAAATTCAAAGCGACCGTATCAAAATCCACCACTCCATCAAATATTCGTCGAGCATCACTTAAACAATTGCACTGCATACATATCAATAAGTGCACCTTCACAAAATGAACTCAACTAAAACCCCATCTTAATAACACCACAATGAACTTGTTCACCATATGTAATATCCACCAATCTTGCACAAGTAAACAAAATCATCGTGAAAATGAACTCATTTGGTAAAACCCTGCAATTCCACATTACACCAAATGAGCTAACAACCTGTTTCAACAATCCCTTACTTGAATACATTGACAAAACTGAGTTCCACGCAAACACATCCTTGTTTTCAAGGCAGTTAAATGCCTTCTCGGCAAAGCCCACGTTACCACACTCGGCATAATACCCAACAATGGCATTTCCTAGACAACCTTTGGACTCTACTACAAATTTCAAGCTGTGGGCATGGACAGTCTTGCAGGTTCTTGAAGCTTGAGACAGCAGCCTTTCAGACATTTGATCGAACACTTTGTGGGTTTTGACATGCTTCCATTGCTGTATACAGATTTGCAAGAGATGCTGGGTGGATTGATTTGGATGGAATCGTTCAGAGGCTGTGCTGTTGGTGGAAGGAGTTCAAGGTTTTGGAGGGAGGTCTAAGGCGCATTCATGACTAAGTGGTGTCACTCAGCTTATGAATAGACAGACACTACTACAGAAAAGCCACTCCATGGCACCTGAAAAACACTAAAAGGCTTCCATAAACTCGATTTGTGAATGCTGAAATGTTGCGACACAGATGTGACCTTTTGATGTTTTCATGCGAACCTTCAACCTTCTATTAACCATTATTAGAGCACTCCTTATGCATATGCAATCAAATCCAATATCAGCTTGCATAAACAAATTCTAGAGAGACCCAATATCGGATGTCCTAGCAAGAAGAAAGCAGTTCTATTTGACCAAGAACTCTTTACGATTTTATATACCCAAAAGAAAAAATAAATCTGACAACCCAACTGAAGACAAGGATTATTAAAAGTTTTGATACACAGACTTTTTTTATAAAATTTGAAGAATTCACTAGTAGAAATTACAAGAAACTAAAAAATACATCAATCAATTATGCAACAGAGTCCAACTAAAATTCAAAATGTGCTCTCAGGAAAACTAAAAAAGGCTAAGAGTTTCCAAGTATCAAATTAAAAAAATCAATTCAACAAGAACACAGGTTCAACTAATCTCCATTGAGCCAAAGAGTGAGGAGCTTCTTGCTAGGCTCCTTGCTCCTCCCAGCTTTCACATCCACATCAACATACCCAGCATACTGCTTGAACCCAACAGTTGGCTGATTAGGCAACCTCACCACCAGATCCGGTGAAGAGGATCAAACGAACCAACCACCATTGAGACAAAGAATGAGGGGCTTCTTTGTCAGTGTCTGTTTCTGCTCCAGCAAAGTAGTAAAACAAAGTTGCAGAATACTGCTGGGATAGAAATTCTGCTTTTACTTTGTAATCTTGCTGAGATAGAGGCCTTGGGATGTAGCATGCATAGTAATGGTTTCTCTCAATCTTATTTCAGCAAGAAAGAATCTGTGTCATCAACATAGCCCTCTTCTTTCATTATTGCTGTCAAATACTTTAAGTTGCGATGATTCAACAGCATTCGGATGAGACTTGCTCCCTGCCTGCAACAAATAAATTTGTTTTCTCATTTTAAATTTTTATGTGATGGTTTTTTCAGGACTTCCGTCTACGAGATATGAGTATGAAGAATGGTATGGTAAGACACATAGAGCACCAGAATATCAGGTAAGGTAATTTATTCTGCATATGTAGGCTTCTATGGAAATATTCAGTCCACCAAGCATTACTCTTGGTATCTGAATGTTAACTTCAACTTTCAACAAAAACTCTGGCCTGCCTAATTTGTTGTTATAAAGTTCACTTTCGTTTTGCAGCAAATGTATATGCAATTCAAGAAAGAAAAACCAACAGAGATGTTAATGACCACTGTACGATGTTACCATCAGTATCTTCGTAATTAAGAACACTGTACGATGCACGAATGAGAACTTCAGTCAAAAGATATATGCAAGATGTAAAAGAATAATTAGCTAAATAGTCTGGTTAGGAAAGGTTGTTTTTATCACTTACTTACTGCACATACTCCAATTATAAGGAAGTTTGTAAGATTTGCATGAACGGCTTTCTGAATCTCAGGAAGGTTGAAATAAGAACGTCTTTCATAGGTCATACATACATAACCTCCAACACTTATCTTAGTAGCCTGCAGAAAATGGAAGTAAATGAAAAACTCATTGCAACAATGAAATGACGAGTGGCCTGAAAGTGAAAGATGAAAAAGAAAAACAGAAACTAAGTAAAAAAGAAGTATATATGATACCATTTTCTGCAGTCTCAACTCTTGCTACACTATAGACGGACAACAAACATCAACGATCACGTACTCGCCAACTATTTTATTTGCTTGAGATATTGCAGGATTGCATTGAACCGTTACATTGTGAGGTTTTGGAAAGACATAATTATCAAAATCGCATTCGTTCATGATAGTAAGGCCACTTTCATAAGAAATCAATCCATGAGAACAAAAGTATTGCCGGAACAACATATGGTCCAATATATAGAAAATGACAATTGCGGTATGTAGTGCGCTGTACATAAAAAGCAGAGATGGTAAAAACTGATTCCAGATGAATGGTCTTGGAGATAGTAAGCGTGCAAAAGTAAGAATTAAAACTGCAAAGCAATTGCAATGGTTACAGTTAAAAAAGGTTTGATACATTGTTTCACCAGGCAGAATATGAATTAAACCAACATGGAACAAACTCATTTTCATTTGCATTTAACATGGAAGCAATCGTTTGCCATTTAGGTAAACAAATGTTAAAAGATAGCAAAGTTACTAAACAGTGCATATTATATATGTTTTTTTAAAAAGGAAAACTTACGTGTTCATTAAACGTAATATATGATATACCTCAATTCCATGACATTGAATTTCTTTGGAGGCTTCTACCATCACCTGTAGGATAAAAATTAAAATGAACCCAGCTCTTTAAAGGCACCTCCACCAATAGAGGAACAGCCTGGACCTCAAAACAAAGTTAATCATCGAATTGTTATAAACTATTCGGTGTTTAAGAGCCTTACTTTCAAGATAAAGTTTCATTCTGGATAAAGGGGCATGATATACATAGCAAGCAATCAGTTTAGAGAGAGAGAGAGAGAGAGAGAGAGAGAGAGAGAGAGAGAGAGAGAGAGAGAGAGAGAGAGAGAGAGCAAAGGAGCAGAATACTGTTGGGATAGAACACAATCCAAAAGCTAATTCTCAAATATAAAAAAACTACGTATACAATATGCCTAAATAGGGTCCAAAGTGAATAAACTAACTAATACCTAAAGTATAGCAGCTAAGAAAATAGGTCAAGCACAACACCAGTTTTGCAAATTTATAAGACAATGGAAGGAAAATTCATAAAACAAGAAACTCCCACAATACATGACTGCTTCAAAATGAAAACACATTCCGCAAGAACTACATAAACTAGTTTTCACATTCAAAACACTAGAATCTCCGCATCGCTACAAAGTTTTGTATCATTTCAAGATCCAAATTAAATTCACTGAGATAAGACTTCTTCAAAATGAAAACACATTACTCAAACTAGTTTTCACACTCAAACTAGAATCTCCACCTCGCTACAAAGTTTTTGTTCATTTCCTCTTTCTTTTTTGGATCAGAAAGTTCTTGTTCATTTGAAGATGGAAATGAAAGTCACTCAGATTTTTTTTCCACTGGATGAAAATCAGTATCTAGTTTGCCCTCAGCAATTAATTCAAATATCATTGTCATTGTTAAATCATCTGCAGAGAAACTCTTGGCCAACATTTCTTGAATAAGTTTTTGTGCCCTTAATAGCTCATCATTAAGGAGAAATCCCCGGATGATTGCGTTGTAAGTGACAGAAGCTGGTGAACAGCCTTTCTCTTCCATTCCTCTAAGCAATGCTTCTGCTTCAGTAAATAGGCCCTTAGTAGAAAGAGCAATTATCAGTATTGTATAAGTCTTGACATCTGGTTTTATTCCTTTTGAAGGTAAACTGAGAAAGAGATCCCTTGCAGATTCAAATCTTCCTGCCGTGCACAACCCATCAATAAGAATATTGTAGGGACTGATACCAAAATCCATATTACTGCATTCCAACTCTCCAAAGAATTTCAAAGCCATATCAATATGGCCATTTCTACACAGTCCATCCAGTAAAACACTGTAAGTATAAATATTTGGAAGTGGACCACCAACTTTCATCTTTGAGAATAAGTTTAGTGCATCATCTATTCTTCGGTCTTTGCAAAAGCCGCCAATAAGTGTCGTATAAGTAACCGTATCTGGAATCATTCCCTTACGAGTCATTTCCTCAAACAAATGCATTGCTTCCTTCATTCTTCTTTTATTGCAATATCCATTTATCAATATACTATAACTAAAAACATCAACACCAGAGCCCTTCTTAAGCATTAGATCAAAAATGCCTTTTGCATTTTTCATATCTCTTTGCAAGCAATAACCCTCCATGAGGCAATTGTAAGTAAAAGTATTAGGTTCCATACCCATAGCAGTCATTGAGTCAATTGCTTCATTAGCTTCCTTCAACTCTCCGTTCTTACAAAAAGAGTCAACTAGGATACTGAAGGTTTGAACGTTTGGAGAGATACCTTTTCTACTCATCTTTGTGAAGAATTGTTTTGCTTCCATCGGACATGATTTGCATAAACCCTGAAACAAAGATGTATAGGTGACGATGTTTGGATGAATACCCTTACTTTCCATTTCTGAGAATAGCTTGACGGCCTCAGCAACAAGTTGGTCCTTACAAAGGCTGTCAATTATTGTGCTGTAGACAACTACATTAACAATCATATTTTTCCATCAACCTAAGCAATTGAATAGCCTTGCCATTTTGCCCCAGTTTGCATGAAGCATCTATTAACGAACCAAAAGTAATAACATTGGGCTTACATCCTTCTCCAAAAAAGGCCATTTTGCGGACAAGTGAAGCAGCCTCATGAACTCTATTATCAAGGCCCAAGCCCTTTATTAGAGTGTTGAAGGTAGTGACATCTGGTTGAAGCCCCAATTTATAGAATAGTGCCAAGACTGAAAAACTAGCGCCCAATTGGTTCAAACGACCAAAACAATTCACGATAATGTTTAAAATAAAGGCATCAGGAACAACTCCCAACAGAGAAATTTGCTTATACCAAGATATGACCACCGAGTAATGCTTTAATTTCGCAACTTGACCCAATAGTTGAGTGAGGCGGACAACAGAAGGTCGACGACCCTGTTTAAGCATCTTATTGAACATATTTGATGCATCCTCGAGATTAGTGACATCAAACGGGTGTTGGGGTTCTCTAGATTTAGATTTGCTTGGGTTTTGGTTCGAGGACTGAGAAGAACTATGAAATAAACCCAAGTGATTTTTCGAGAAAAAAATCCAGATCTAGATTGCAGACCAGGAATACCTGTGTGTCGGTTGCAAAAAGAAGATGCAGATCTCCGCATAATCATCGTCGTCATCATCTTTACTGTCTCCGAGTCAGTCTGAGCGACCCAACGTTCAAAGATGGTTGAATCTCAACCGAGTTCCCTAAAGTTCCCTTCAGAATCGATGAAAGCGCGGGCCCGTTCGGTATTGTTTTCACCAAGCGTTTTCTGTTTTCAAACCCAGAAAACACACTGAGAATGCGTTCGGTGAACTATTTCCCAAAAACACAGAAAATGACTTTTGAAAACAAATCCAACATTTTGCCTTAGAGACTGAAAACGCCCAAAAGTCGTTACTTACAACCATTAACTAATGGAATCAGAGAGCGGATGTGGGTGGATTGATGGGGTTACTTACATATTATTAAAAAAACTTACATATTATTATTATTTTTGTCTCACTCACATATTAATTACATAATGCATTTTTATTAAAGTTATACTTTCTTTGTTTTTTAAAGTTATACTTTCTTTGTTTTTTGTTTTTTGTTTTCAAATCATATTACCAGACGAGTTTTCAGTGTTTTCATTTTCTAAAATGGTTTTCCTATTTAGTTATTAGACGCATTCTCAAAAATCTTTGAAAATGTAAATTCATTTTCTCATTTTCATTCTCTAAAAATATTCTCCAAAAGCGATCCAAACCTGGCCTTAATGTTTTTAGAAGTTATTTGAATTTACTCGAAATGTAGAAATTTATTTGAAACATATTTTGAAGGTATTCGAAGACGTAAAGGTTAATGTTTGAGTGGCTTGGGTGGTGGCGGCCACTTGAGAGAACAAGAGGGCATGGAGGTTGCTCGGTTTACTAGGTCGGATTGGTGGAGGACGTTCATCAAGATGTCGGATTCAATGAGAAGAGTGTGGCTCAATATCCTAAAATGAACGAGAGTGTGAATGAGAATGCAACCGACACAAAGATGGGCTTTCATAAATGGGCCTTGATCTTGATTATGAACCCTCGAAATTTTTGTATTTGTAGTTGGTGTCATTTGTGTGAAAGAAAAAATATTTAGGGGCTCAAAAATTTAGAATCGTTGAATTTTTTTGAAGTTATTTGGATTTACTGTAAATTTAGAAATTTATTTGAAACATATTTTGAAGGTATTCGGTGAATTGAAGGTTACAGAAAAATACTTAGTTAATTTTTAAATATTTTATTAAATATCCAAAATTACTTAATAAATAGTGAATAATTATATTTAATTATTTTAATTTCTAAAATTATTTTTAATATTTCTAAAATTAGTTTTTAATTTCTAAAATTGCTTTTAAATTAGTTTTAATTACTTGAAAATTATTTTAAATGTTTAGAAAATTATTTTAATATTCCAAATTAGTGTTGAACCTCAAACCCATAGTTTGAAGTCCCGAACCTTATCCAAACTTTATTTCAAACCTATTGTGAAGCCTTAATCGCTAACCTACTGCGAGTTTAGGGCACATAACGTGTAAGACCTACTTAGGGTTTCGACCTTGACCAAGGGTTAGCGAGACGTAATTTCAATTTAGGGCACATAACGTAACCTGTTGTACGATAAGGAGTTCGAGTAGCCGAGTGTGAACGTAACAGGTATTGTAAACCGAACGAGAGAGAACGCTGGTGCAGGCTAAAGCTTTGGACTCCAAGTAGAGGGACTCATTCCTGAACTTTTATTTTCCTACTTGAATTTTAATAGTTGATATTGATGCATGAGTAAGTCACATAGTTTTTAGTTTACATCTTGTGTGATTTTTGTTATATGATGGGCACCAGCTTCGTGCGTTAACGGTATTAATATAAATTTACTCTTTTTACTTAGATATTGTATGCAAAAGTTTATTGTTTTATAGAGATCTTCACATATTTCAGCTTTTGTGCTTTCAGGAACTCTAAAATGCCAAAAATAGAGAAGTATTAATTATATGTTTTCCTTATTGCATGTTATGATATGAATTTACTGAACATAATATTTTCAAGTATCGGATGACGTTTATGTACGTTTACCGAAGAAATCTATTGCTTTTTGTTTTGGCATAATTTTCTAAAACGGAGGGGATTTTATTTATTTATAATTTTTTTAATGTTGAATATAAATTATGTTCAAAGCTTAAAGTCTTTATTAGTCTAAATTAGGGCTTAAGGGGCTTCTTGGTAAGGTTGGTTCGACATATGTCAGATATTGGACTGGCAACAAGGTTCATCACGGATTCCAGGGGAGGATCTTGTCAACTTGGTATTAGAGCCAGGTTTAATTTCATGTGGACTCATGTGCATCCCTAGTATTGTTAAGTTACGGAATGATGCCTTCGACATGGATGACCTCATAAGACATTCTAAGTACGTTTTGTAAGTTCGTTTCCTTTGACTCGTGGTGAACTTTAAATTTCGGGTTGCTAAGGTTGGTTGTCTGAGCTGGCTTTGAGTCTTGGTTAACTCAATTCTTGTTTATGGGTATTGGGAGTAACAGTTTTTGTTTACCGTGCTAGTGAAACTTCAAGGTAAATCTTGTGGTCTTGGAATTATTAGACCAAGATGTATTTTGGTTATTTTTGAAATTGAGACACACCAGTACAATATTTTTTTTTTGGGCATGCTCACCCATCAAACTTCAAACTTGAACCAGGAGCTTCTCACGCTCATTCCATGTTGTCCCCATGGACCTTACTAAGCATGAGGCGTGACCTCAGTGTTGGTTGTGTGCCTTGCTACAAATGGATTTTTGTTGTTATTAATATTCTGAAATATAATATGAGGTGGATAATAATATTGGGCAATTTTTGAAGTTGGCTTGGTGTGAAAATATTGGATTTAAAAGTGTTTAAACTCAATTTGGAATTTTTGGAGAAAAATTAGCCTTTAAATGATTTTTTAAAGGATGTTCATGAAATTGAAATGAGAAAAATGAAATTTTTAGATGAAGAAATAGAGCTCGATCTCACGAACGTGTGGGAGCAAACGGCTCCTGAATCGGAGCTAAAACGAAAGAGAAATGAATTTTTGAAAATTTGGGAAATGTTTAAAAGGGCAAAATATGAAAGGTGGCCAAAATCAGAATTCTATAAAAGTTGGGGTCACTGTGCAAAAATCAGATTTTTCATTTTGGTCATGAGGTTTGAGAGCTTGGCAGAAGGGTGATGTCCAGCGGCTTCTGCGGTGGTATCCAATGGAGGTATTTGACACCCCCCACACCCAGAGCATAAGCCTGACATCCCGTGAACATAACCCAACTCGCATAGTGCATCGCTTGATGGCACCATTAAGGTTTAGGGTCCTCTCCTCTGTGAGAGCTCCCTCATCGTCCCTGGTGATCCACACTAAGCTTGGTCTTAGCTGTTGCTTGTCAACCCATCTCCAGCGTATTAGTTCCTCAACTCCTAACTCAGCTTCAACGCCATTAATTTGCCAAATCTCATCCCACCTCCATTGCTTTCAAGTTCCTTAGATCCTGACCCATCTCCATCGCATTTAGTCCCTCAAATCTCAAACAAATCTGCTTCTGTCTGTTTCATTTACTCTTTACACCCACCCACAGTTCTAATTAATCCATCCCTGGACATTTAGTCCTGTTCCCCCACCTTGTACTAGGACTCAATACCTACGAAATTGTGTCAGTCAAAGTACTTAATGGTTCTGCACTTCTTGAGCCATGGTCAGAGTTATTTCCTTGGCAATTGAAGGCCTACAGTCATGAATGCAAGGCAGCAACCTCGGATCCTAGGTTCTTTAAACTGCATACCAGGATACACCATTAACTCCTTGCCAACTACCATACCAAACTCATTATTAGCCAATCCCATCAGTTCCTTAAATCCCTCGCTTTACCTCATAGCTATTTCCAACGCAATAACAATCAATATTTTCAAATCACATGCCCATCTAAGAGCAATCAAGCTACTTCTTTTCATCTTAGAGCACTTATCCCACTCAAACATGGCACGGCACAACACAGAGGAACTGACAATCCAACTTGAGGAATCTTTGGGCATCTCCTCACTGGAAAATGGTCCAAAGCTGATTGGTGCGGTAATAGCAAACAAGATGCCCAATCGTGGGGCTATCAAAAACATCCTGAAAACAGCATGGAAAGATTTCAGAGAAGCAAAGATCACCTGGATACGTGAGAACCTGTTTGCCATCTCTGTCCAGGATGAGGACATGGCAAGGAAGATCCTGGAGCGTGGCCCATGGTCTGTCATGCATCACTGCTTCTCGGTTAGAAGATGGCCAGTGGAGCTGGCGGTGGAAGAAATTGATACCCATCTGGTCCCTTTTTGGGTACAGGTTCGAGGAATTCCATTGAATCTATGCACCGAGGATAATGCTGTGAAGATTGGGAGGAAAATTGGAGATCTGGTGGAATATGAGAACCCCAGCCAAGCCAGAGGTTTCCTGCGCCTCAGAGTTGAAATAGACACCACCCAGCCCCTTCTAGCGGGCTTCTGGCTCCCTCGCAGTGATGGCTCCGAAACCTGGGCAGAACTGCAGTACGAGCGTCTATCTGATTTCTGCTATAACTGTGGCAGACTTGGGCACTGCAACACCGAATGCCCACAGGAGAAAGCGGAGGAGGGAGCTGCGGGATATGGTACCTGGACGAGAGCCAGAGTTATCAGAGAGCTGTATGAACAACCCAAACCCATATCAGCGTCGCAAGGTTAGCGAAGGGCGGCAGCAACACCAAATCAGAGACGAACCAATGGAAGGGGGCAGCGCGTGCACCAGGCGCGTGAGATCAGGCAGGAAATAGCCTCTGAAAGCCAAGACCAAACCAACGAGCTGACATGTCCTCTCAGGACACACGGCCCAAGAATCCAGCCGTTGCTAACAGATGGGACTCACGAGGTAACTCAGGCCGATGGAGACACAACAAATCAGCTCCTCCTGGGTAACTCTGTAAATCCCTCAAGCCACACATTCATGGCAGGAGAGAATCAAGGAGCAACAAATCAGATGTTGGAAAATGCAATAGAAAGAAGATACAACAGCACGATAACTTTAGAAGAAATTAACTTGCCCTCAGAATTTATTAGGCTTGCAGGCAGGAAGGGGCCCATTTCGGAAGAAGAGAGAATGGAATTACTGAAGGCCCAAATCACAAAGGGAGCCTCTTTTATAACTGACTGGACCAGACCAGGCCCAAGCCACAGAGAAGACAGGATTGATGATGGGCCTTTTGGAAGAGAGCTGCAACTAGAACCTGTGTTCTCAAATCCTTTTGGACCACGGCTAAAGCAAAATACCCCCATACTAGTGGGCCAGATAAACAACATGTTTACTAGCATGGGGCTTAAAAGAAGTGCTGAAATGGAAGAGGTTGGCAATTTCAAATCTCCTGATAAGAAGGCAAAATGTTCCCAGCATGAAGAAAGCTCGGGGTCGTCAAAAAGAAGGACAGTTAAGCCCTATAGAAAAGCAAAGTGTAGGAGAGGTCAGGCCTTGAGAAGAAATCTATTTTCGAAGGAAAGCCTTCATGAGGTCAAGGTTACAGAAACTGAAGATTGGAGGAGGGTGAGAGAACAAAAAACAAATGAAGTGGGAGGAGACTCCCAGGGCGGTGGCAGCTGGCCTGAAACAGCCGCACAGGAGCCATGAGGTACCTCCTCTGGAACTGTCAGGGGCTAGGGTCTGACCTGACAGTTCGAGCCCTTCATGGGTTTATAAAAAAACATATACCCTCTGCTGTATTCTTAATGGAAACAAAAATGCAGAACAACAGAATTGACCGTGTTAGACGCAGAATGGGCTTCCAAAATAGTTATAATGTCCCCCCAAATGGTTTAGCAGGTGGGCTTAGCCTTTGGTGGGATGAGTCTGTAAATGTGGATGTTGTTTTTAGTTCTGAAAATCTAATTGACACTAAGACGCATGCTCTAAGCGATGGTTCCTGCTTCCGTGTGTCTTGGATTTACGGCACGTCATACAGAGAGCAAAAACCAGCCTTTTGGGGGTGGATGGGATCGCAGCTCTGTGCAACAAGTGATCCTTGGCTCTGGGGGGGGGGGGATATGAATGAGTTCATATGGCATTTTGAAAAGGCTGGGGGGGCTGCTGTTGCCCACTCAAGACCCCGATATCTTCTTGAGTTTGCTACAAAGGACGAGCTTGTTGACTTGGGATTTAGTGGTCCGAGTTTCACTTGGAGAGGCACAAGGAACACACACTTTGTGCAAGAAAAAATCAACCGAGGACTAGTAAATGCAGCTTGGCAAACTCGATGGCCAGACACCACGGTTTTACATTGTCCAGTAATTGGTTCAGATCATTGCCCTATTTTTATCTCAACGACTCAAAATGGAAAGTTTGGTAAAAGACAATTTAAGTTCGAACCCTCATGGGCGGATGATCCAGAATGTAGAGATGTCATTGAGAGGGCGTGGAGCAGTAGCCTCAACGGTCCATGGATGTCACAATGGCGGAAGAATCTGCATACATGTCGAAACCTTCTTACGGAATGGAGTAAAAGGAAATTCAAGAATAGCAAGATCGAAATTGACTGTCTGATGGACCAACTAAACTTCATGCAACACAGCTGGGAGGAAAACAGCGAAAATATCTCTCATATAAAGACCAAGTTGGCTGACCTATGGAGAAAAGAGGAGTGTTACTGGCAGCAGCGTTCCAGAATCAAATGGCTGCATAATGGAGACTCCAATACCTCCTACTTTCACCAGGCAACTATCCAAAGAAGGAGACAAAACAAGATCACAAGGATAAAATGGGACAATGGCTATTGGGAGCAATCGTAGAAGGGGGTTCGCAGGGCTTTTGAGGCATACTTCAAAGAACTGTTTACTTCAAGTGGAAGCAGAGATTGGAATTCCATCCTGAATTGTGTTCAACCAGTGGTAACTGAAGAAATAAACAGAGACCTGACCAAGCCAATTACACTCGAGGAGATTAAAGATGCTGCCTTTCAGATGTGAGCCACTAAGGCTCCGGGTCCTGATGGCTTCCATGGGACTTTCTATCACAAATATTGGGGAATTATTCACAATGATATTCAGGGCTTCACTGCTTATTTTTTCACAGGCCAAGCCATCCCAAAGCCTTTGAACTCCACACAAATAGTCCTTATCCCAAAAGTTCCCAATCTTGAAACCGTCTCCCAATTTAGGCCAATTAGCCTATGCAACTTCTCCTACAAGATCCTTTCCAAAATTTTGGCCAACCATCTTAAACCTCACCTACCCAGCATTATCTCCCCAACTCAAAATGCATTTGTACCTGAGCGACAGATCCAGGATAACATCCTGGTAGCCCATGAAGTTTTCCATGCTCTGAAACTCAAGAAATCAAAGAAGAGTTTTGAAATAGGAGTGAAACTCGATATGAATAAGGCTTATGACCGCATGGAATGGGATTTACTTGAAAGGGTTATGCAAAAAATAGGGTTTAATGCAGGTTGGATTCATTTAGTCATGAGTTGTGTTACAACAGTAAACTTCACTGTGGTGATCAATGGCCAATTGGGTGGTGCCTTCTCCCCATCCCGTGGTATCCGACAGGGTGACCCAATCTCCCTTTACTTATTTCTTTTTATTAGTGAAGTTTTGTCACTGCTAATACAAAATGCTTGTGAGACAGATTTGTTACAAGGTATTAAGTTGAA
Source organism: Prunus fruticosa (assembly GCA_018703695.1). Taxonomy (NCBI): domain Eukaryota; kingdom Viridiplantae; phylum Streptophyta; class Magnoliopsida; order Rosales; family Rosaceae; genus Prunus; species Prunus fruticosa. Next base: position 12,716,751 of record CM031923.1, read on the forward strand.
TTCTGGAGGTCCTACCCTATCCCACCTCTTATTTGCAGATGATACTCTCATATTCCTGAAGGCCACCACACAAAATTGTCAGAATCTCTCTCGCCTCCTTCAAGCTTATTGCACTGCATCTGGACAACAAGTGAGCTTGACCAAGTCCAATGTGGTTTTAGCTCCAACACCCCTCCCTCTGTCCATGCTTCAATGTGTGAGATCTTAGGCATGCCTGATGTTATTGATGCAGGGAAATACCTGGGCCTTCCCACTTCTTGGGGCAGAGCAAAGAAAGAAGCGCTTGTGTATGTGAAAGATCGAATTCTTCGGAAGGTGCATGGCTGGAATCAACATTGTCTTTCACAAGCAGGCTGTGAAATCTTAATAAAATCAGTGGCACTTGCTATTCCAGCTTATCCCATGAATATCTTCAAATTCCCTACCACCCTCTGTAAAGAAATTGATTCTATTTTGGCTGGCTTCTGGTGGGGCAAAAAAGGAGACAATTGGAAGCTCCATTGGATCAACTGGGACACCCTTGGGCAACCGAAGCAAGAGGGGGAATGGGTTTTCGCAACCTCCACGAGTTCAACTTAGCTCTTCCTGGCAAAGCAATGCTGGAGAATTTTGATGGAGCCTCAATCTCTGTGGGTTAAAGTTCTAAAAGGTAGATATTTCCCAAATGTCAATTTCTTGGAAGCGAGGAAGAGTGGTCGTGCTTCGTGGGCATGGGCAAGCCTGCTCGAGGGCAGGGATATCCTGCTTCGTGGTGCTCATTGGCAAGTTATGAACGGGGCTCATATTAGACTGTGGGTTGATCGATGGCTGCCGACTTCTCCAAATGCTTCTCCTCGCCTACCTTCTCCTGAAACTCTTGATCGAAACTTACGAGTTGAAGCTATTATTAACAGGGAGCTCAATGAATGGAATTTGGACCCAATTAGGCATGCCATTTCTGCTAGTGATGCCTGTGCAATTACAAGGATCAAGTTTGGTAGTAGCAGGCTGCCAGATCGACTGATTTGGCCAATGGAAAGGAATGGATCCTATTCTGTGCGCTCCGGTTACCATTGGCTCCACAATTCCGACTTGAGGCGAAGAAATCCGCGCCCTTCCTCTTCAATGGCGATTGATCCAAGGCTTTGGAAACAGGTTTGGAAAGCGGATGTCCTACCAAAAATTCGAAACTTTCTGTGGCGTGCTCTTAAAACTGCCTTGCTACATCGGCGAACTTGCACAAAAAGAAAATTTCCAGATCGCCTATGTGTCCTCTATGTAATGATCAACCGAAACGGCTGAACACATCCTTCTCCTTTGCCCTTGGGTGGAGCCTGTTTGGTTCGGATGCTCCCTCAACCTGCGTATAAATCGTCGAGGCTGTGACATCTTTTGGCCAGTGGTTATGGAATGTTATTCAGAAAGGGAAGACCCTACAGGAGCGATCACGATGATTAACTATTATCACATACCTCTCCTGGCAGATTTGGAAGGATCAGATGCTGGAACATTTCTCCCTTTCACCAGCTAGAACTATGTCTCCGCGCAAATCTCACGGCCTGGAGTTCCGGGCCGAGGGGATGTGCGTTGACACGCGGTTTCCTGCTTTTGGGTGCGGTGCGGTTGTGCGCGGGCGTGCCAGCACGGTCTCCGTGCGTCGAGATGTTTGAAGTGGGTGAAAGTGTTTAAGTGGTGCGCCTGTTGGACTCGTCTTCTAATCAAACGATTGTAGCCGAGAGAGGAACTGGTCTCGGCTGCTAGGTTCACGGCCTGAACTACAAGGCCGTTGAGTGGTGGTGTTGGTGGGTTTAGGGCGGTGCTCTAGCGCACTGCTCGATGAGCGCGGTCGTATGATATATGGGGTGAGTGAGCGAATAATAAGGATGGTGCTTCGGCGCCTTGAAAATCAAGGGTCGTATGATATATTGATGAATGGATTTTCCTAACAAACTAACACTACTCCTAGGAAAGCAAGTAAAAATATTGAAAGTGCATTACAGGAAAATATAAGTTGCTCCGTGGGAGGCTTTTGTTTGGTGTTTGAACCCTTTGAAAGTAGTCTTGAGTCTTATATTTATAGGCAGAGTTCCTGGAGGGATAATCGAGGCTGAAAATCTGCATGGTGGAGCCTGATTAGCGCAAGTGGGTAGTCCAATCGACATTTGGAATCGTGAAGTATGGTGGTGTGACCCCATGAATCCCGGTGAATCTCCTGCCGCCCCCTCGTGAGTTCTCGCGCTTTGGGCTGTGGAGACGCATTTATTGCTCTGGTGGCTGGTCACCTAATCTCTCAGGCTGCAAAGAGCTTTGTGAGAATGTTGGCGTCTAATCACTCTGATCCCTATCACCAAATCATGACTCCAATCACTTCCCACCTTCCCTCGTGCATTAAATGCTCATTCTTGGCCAGTGGGTTTGCTGCAATAAACAGAGGCCTTGCTTCATTAAATGGAGCGTGGGACCCTCCTCACGTGATGATCTGACTTTAATCCCTTTGGCCGTGACTTTGCTTTATCTCGGCCTCGGCCTTCAATCGAGGCCGAGATGATCGTGCCTTAGCAATTTTTCTCTTGTTTCTCTGGAAGGCCAAGCATCCTGGCAAAACGCCGTTTTTCAGTTTCTCGAGAAAGTGCAAGGGCCGAGATAAAGGGCTCATTCGGCCAGTCATGGCCGTGATTTACTAGGCACAAACAAACTATTCATGATACCTCTATTGCCATCAATGAAATCCTTGGCTCCCTTGATCATGGCAGACATCAAACTGAGCCTCCCACCTTCTCTAATGACAACCAGCAACATTTGTGGAACCCCCCGCCTCTCCTTTTGTCAAGGTTAACGTGGATGCATCCTGGAATCCAAACTCAAAGAGGGTTGGCATTGGAATCCTGATTAGGAACACCCATGGATATTTTATCAAGGGTACATCCATCCCATCAGTGGCGAACTCTGCTATAGAGGCTGAGGCATTGGCTTGTCTTGAAGGTTGCAAACTCGCCTCCTAGATGGGTTATCGTCAAGTCTCTTTTGAATATGATTGCAAGGAAGTAATCTCTCATTTGAAGGGCTTCTTATCCCAAGGAAAATGGGAAATCTATCCTATCCTAAGTAATGTTCAGGATGTTTGACTGCTTCCAAACCTACGTTTGGACGTGGATTCCTAGAACCGCTAACCAGGCGGCAGACCATTTGGCAATGCTTGCCAATTCGAGGATGAGCCCGGAAGTATGGGTCAAGCGACCCCCATCCTCCCTAATGCATATCCTAAACAAGGATGGTTTACCATCCCCCCAAGGAGTGCTTAATGGTTGCGGCTCTGTGGGCTTCTCGACGTATTTGTTTATCTTATGACTACGTCTCTGGAGTTGTCCTCCTTCTTCTCTAGCTGCGTTTTTATTATGTCATGTTGTACGCTGTGCATTGCTGATATATGGGCTTTGTACTTCTCTTGGCTGTTTGCCTGTTTATGAAATTCCATCTTTCAGACCAAAAAAAAAAAAAAAACCCAACTCGCATCACGGAGATCCGAGTAGTAATGAAGGCGTGCCGACGCCTTGAAGTTCATTCGTCAATAGTGAAACCCATAACTTTGGACGAAGATTTGACCACTTAAGAAGTCGCTTCAGGTTACATTCCATGAATTAAATTTGTTTATCTCATCGCGTTCTTTAAGTTAGTGTAGTTTTGGTCTGGCTATTCGACGATGTTTCTGCGCCGAAACAAACCCGAACCACCGCCGCAGGTGGAGGCGCGTGGCGGTGCGTTATGGGGTTCTGAGTCCAAGGGTTTGAGGCAGGTTGTAGTCTTCGAGGTCGTGAGGGCAGTGGTGTACTCCGTTTCTTGAGATTTTGTCGTTTGACCGACGATTAGAGCCTCCCAAATCTGGACCGTTAGATCAGACATGATTGGATCATTGGATTGTCACATATATATATATATATATATTGAAGCTGGTGTTGTTATGAGTTCTGTAGGTTCAGATGGATCGGAGATCGGACATCCTAATCTTAAGTTATTGTGTTTGAATTTTGAGGTGCGCAATCACCGTTCGATCGTGAGATCTGGAATGATCGAACCATTGGATCTGGCCGAAATTGATGTGGATTGATGTTAGGACAATTTAGACTCCATTGATTTGACTGGATGCGAAATTTGAGGTTGTGCGCCCTTCAGTTATGCATGTGGAACCCACGGGACCCAAATAGTGATGTTTTGGACAATGGGTGTCATTGGTCCTGCTTTTGACGTTAACAATATGTACGTCACAGTTTTGGAGTTGTTTGGACGAGATTTGATCGATTTGGACCCCAGGTTGGTTTGAAGGACTTTTTCGTCATTTGGATCGCAGAATCTTGGATTTGTACAAGATTGAGGATAAGGTTGACAACGTGGTGGGTCGTGACGTTTGCCTAGTTTTGCGTGACAGTGCACAATGGAGAGTTGAGCTATGAGCTTAATCATTATTGGAGTTTTGTTCTAAGTTGAGTTAAGTACTTTCCTTAGGTTTTGGTGGAGCCGAGGTGCTCGTTGAAGTCGAGGATTCGTTGACCTGTTAAAGTTGCGGCAAGGATGAGAGGTGAGTAAAACCATATGAATCATGAGTAAAATCACATATTATTATATTTATGATAATGGAGTTCTAATATTGTTAATAGAAATAATTAACTTGCTGATGTGGTTTTGAGAAACTATTTTGTGTGAGTTTAAAATCAATTAAATGTGTTTAGATTTTAAATGAGTTTTGCAGGGTTTTGAGAAAATGTATGGTGTTTATGGAGAACAACCATGTTATTTTATAATTGTATTATGGTCATAAGTGAATGACCATGTTTATATATATTGTTGTGATGGATGTATCTTGGTAGAAAACAGTATTTAATGTGAAAAAAGGCATTTACATTGTTTTTGAGTGTGTGATGTTGTGATTGGAGGATAGATGTGAGAATGCACTAATTCCTTCAATGGGAAGATAATCTGTAAGTGGTTGACCGTGGCAATTAATCAGGGATTATAACCCTGGGGTACAAGGCCCCAAACCAATTAGAGCTCTAGTTGTTGCCATTACAGTGTTCATGAGGGTAACACATAGTTACTTTATATCTTTGTGGAGTTGTGAACGTGCATCGTACTATTTTCGGATGGTATAGGTTTTTGTACATTGAGAGAATCAAGCGAAATCTTACTTCTGTTGTCCAAGAGTGACATTTGTGCTGTGTGTGTTTCTTAATTATAAGCGTTGAAATAGGTTTTGGGTCAGCAAATAACCATACACTTCTTTAAAAAAAAAAATTGTGATTGTGATGAGATGATTGATTATGAGTACCTTGGTAATACAAGGATTGTTTGATGCTAATGAAAGTGCATGTGATTGTATATTATGTGTAAAATGGCATATTTATACGATAGTTGGGGTTTACTCATACGAGCTGTAGAAAGCTTACCGGATTTGCTCTATGATGATGAACCCAGGACACTATTAGATGGTGTAGGGGCTAATCCTCAGGAAACAGGAACCCATGAGAAGGTTTGGAGTTGGAGGTTCAGATGCTGCTATGTAGATAGAATGCTTGGTTTTGTATGAAGACTTTCGTTGTGTGTAATAAACTCTAAGGAACAGATATGTAACATGTTGAAGTTTCAATTTATTATGTAACTGTTGGAATGTAATACTTGACTCAGAAGACTTGAGTTGTATTGACATGATGGTTTGGAACATGTTGTATTGTACTAAGGAAAAAGGAAAAAATCCTGGTATATTTGTTGAATGTTCAGAAGCTTCGCATGCCCAAATCGGTTTGTTTGTAATAACTTAAAGATTTATTAGTTCTTGAAAATTATGGTAAGCTATGCTATGTTGTTTAGTGACCTTATGGTCAACTCGTATAGTTTGTTAGTAGAGCAAAGGAATGCTCTGAGAGAATTCTACTGACTATGAGGGAGATGCTTTGTTATTTTGAATTGAGCTTTTGGTTTGCCCAGTTGAGTCAGGAGTTGATTCAGAGCAAGGACTTGGTTGTAGAGAGTAATGGATTCTTTGGACTAGATGTTGATGTGACATGAGAAGCTTGAGGCCTATGCTTTAAGATGATTGAAGGTCCATGTGTGGAAAGATTTCGCTCATAATTGAAGTTGGTAGTAGTTTTCTTTGCCTGAAACTTGGAGGCATCACTGAGTTGGTTAGAATTAATTGTTCTCCCAAAAGGAGATGAATACGAAACGGAAGAAATGGTTGACATACCTCAGTAAGGAATTTGATGTTACCTTAGCAATTGTTCTCTTAAATCCTAAGTCCAAGCCCTAACGAACTGAGCCAAAAGGGCCTAACCATCAGGGTCGGCCTGGCCTTTGGCCCATCAGGCTACCCACTTCAACCCGCGGGTTGCGAGCCAAATGATGACCCCTATTGTCAAGGTAGGGGATTTCTTGGGGGGCCTTCTACAGAGATTGATTAAATTAAATTTTTTAGAATTATATTATGCATGGTATTATGTTTTGATTGATATTCTTTGTTACTGGATGTTTAGTTGTTATTAATTATTTGATTAATGTTGGTTTGGTTATGTTTCAATACATGAGATAAATGAAAGGCATAATAATTATTATCTCATGGAAGTTGGTTTGAGTTCTTGGGTTGATAAAATACTGAGGGAAAATAGGGTAATGGAAATGATCTTATGTGTAGTTGAGTCCAACTCTTGTCAGGTACCAGATCTCAGGGATCCCACAATGCACATAATTTTTATTGGGTGATGCGAGACTGGCGACAGGGAGTTAGACAAGATGACTAACAAAAGAGGAATAATGGGATGATTGAGATGATGGGTTAGTTCATATAAATAGGCATTTGTGATCAACTACTAAATTTGAAAATATATACAACTACTAAAAAAACCAAAGGGCTAGTAACTAAATACTCAAAACAAAAGTTAAATGATAGTGGTCAATGAACGAATAAAATACAATAAAAAAAACATGAGAAACAGACGAATAAAGGGTGCACCATAAGAGCATTTCCAGCAGCAAGGGCAAGGGGAGGGCGAGGGGGGGGGGGGGCAAGCCCAAAACTCGTTTCCAGCAACAAAACCCAGCCCGGCAAGCTGCTGGGACCCAGCGCCTGGGCCTGGCCCGAGGGCCAAAACTCGTTTTGGGATGACGTCAGTGCGCTGACGCGTCAGCCCTGGCGTTCAAAAATTTGACGCGCCCCGCTACAGTCCCCCAACGGCTCTCTTCCACGTGGCTGCTGCTGGGCTCTCCCGATTCGAATTTTTTCCAGCAATCCAACGACGATTTTTTGTGCAATAAAAAATTGAAAAAAAATCGAATTTTTTTTAAAAAATTCCAAAAAAATACTGAATTTATTTTCTATAAATACCAACAAATACTCTTCACTTTTAACACCAAATCCTCATACATTTTCTTCTCCTTCTACTCAATATTAAGTTTTTTCCCTTTCAAGTTGTATTTTTCTCTAGGAAATATTATGGGTTCTTCTAATGAAACCGGAGGGGCATGGAGCACGATGGAAGATGTTTTGTTGTGTGAGTGTTGGGTCCAAATTAGTCATTGTCCCATAACGGGTAATGAGATGAAATTCTATCATATGTGGAAAAAAATTCATCAGGAATTTTGTGAAAGGGCAATGGGTTCGACCCGTACGGAAATGGCCCAAATTTCCAGCAGCATTTTTCTTTTGAACAAAGTATTCATCATAATTGCAAATATCATGCATGATTTTATTGAATAAATGGGGTTGCATTCTATATCTCCTTCGAAAATCAACATCAAAGTACAGAGATTGTGGGATAAAATAATCTTCTAGAAGATTCTTACCCCGAGAATGTCTATGTCTATCCACATTCGAGGGACGGCCTTCACGTGAACCACGGCGGCTCTGGTTTTCTTCCTCAAGCAAAGCCATGTGCTATGCCAAGTTGCTCATCTAGTTCTCTCTGCACCCTCTTGCTTGCAGCTCTTCTACGCATTCTTTCTCTAATTTCTCGCTCTTGTCTCTCCAAAACCTCTTCCATGTCTGCCATTGAGAATGGAGATTGAAATCTAAAATATGAGAAATGGAAATGTAGAGAAGATATGGAAATCTGAGAAATGGAAATGTAGAGAAGATATGGTGTGGGAGGTATGAGGTGAGCCTCTGGTTTTATAGAATAATTTAGGCAGATAGAGATGACACGTGGCGCAATTTTAGAGGGTGAAAATCTTATCTGAAATTTGAAATTTTACATTTATATGAAATTTGAAATTTGAAATGTATCTGAAATTTGAATTTTGAAATGTATCTGAAATTTGAAATTCGAAATTTATCTGAAATGTGAAACCGAAAATCTTATTTGATATGAATAGTATTGACACATAGGAACCCAAAAATCTTACCCGAAAATATTATCCAAAATAATTGTTTAAGTAAAAAAAGTTGTGAAAAAAACAAAAAAATGAATAGTAGTTGCCATGACAAGGGTTTGACCTGCGAAACACACATAGCTAAAAAAGGCAAGGGCAGCCACTATTCACGTGAATAGCATCAGCCCTAGCCCCCCCTTGCCATGGCAAGGGTTTGACTGCTGGAAATGCTCTAAAAGAAAAGAAAGTCCTGGATGTGGGCCACAGGGAAGGTCTGATGTCTTCAATCAATTTAGGCTTTTTCGTTATTTTAAAAGAGAGTTGTGATATTTCAAATAAAGAAATGGGCTAACGAGAAAATACCTCTTAGATGTTTGGAGTTATTCTCAATATAGGCCTTGGAGTTTTAATTTCATCAATTTACACCCCAATGTTTTAAGATTCAATCAATGTACACATTCTGTTATTTGACCATCTAATTTTCTGTTAAATTGATGACCTGACAAGTGGAGGGCCCACTTTTGTGCTGATGTGTTAATAAAAATAACAAAATATTAATATTCTTTTAAAAAACTAAATTTTTTTTAAATATAATTTATATATAAAAAAACCAAAGCATTTTCTCAACCAGTAATCCCTAATTGGAACGTCGCCATCCCCCTCCTCTCATCTCCCTTGATTGCCCTATCGACCCCACTAAATTCTAAGCTAGCACTAGTAAGAGATGACACGCTATCATCATGGGGTGGAGGCCAAAAAATCGGTGACGGCGATGGTGTTTAAGAAGTGGCAGCACCTAGCGGCTCCCTTCTGCTATGAGTCAGCTCTGATGGTCTCACCTTTCGTTCCGGTATAGAAGTGAGCAGATTTGATCCCATGCGGATTTGGGTTTGGGAAAACAAGCTTGAAGAAATTTTTAATCTTTTTTTTTAAAACTTTGTAAAATAGTCTCTGTAGATCTCATTTAATTGTGTATGTGTGCTCATCGAGTTAATTTGTGATCAAACATTGAATGAACGGCCACGGGCTGTTATGTGGATGGTACACTTCGGCAGGTAGGTTAATATTGTGTTACTCGCAATTGTACTGGCCAATTAGTAGTATAGCAAGATAAGAACGAGGTCATACCCACGAGGACTGAGAAGTTAAACTTAGTTATGTACTTAGATTACTCAATTCAAGAAAATAGGAAGTTAAGTCTAAAATAGAATTTAAAGTGAGAGTGATTGTGATTGTGAAAACAAAGGAAGCAAAATGAAATCGCAAACAAAAGCAAGTAAGCAAATGCAACAAAGGGTGGTTTTGAAGATTGAAAAACAGATTTGGAGACTAAGGCATTTGATTCACCATAACAATCCAATTCTAGGTAATAAGGATTCAAGTGACAAGTCTAATTCAGATTCAAAGATTGATTCTAGCTAAAGTATGGTTAAGCCATGGTGTCTGGTCCTAACCTTGTATTCCTAATTCCCTAATTAAGTCCTTATTGTCGAACTTAAATTAAGCATTAGAAATCCATTAAGCATAGGAGAATGTTTTAAACAACCAAGCATGTATTTAATCCCTATTGTCGAATGTCCATACATACTCATCTTATTCATAGTTCAATTGAAACGAAAACATGAGGTGTCTTCTTCAGTTTCAACCAAAATACACAAATTTGAATGGTAGCTAGACATTCCGATTAGCATATAGGCAGATAAGCATAATGAATAAGAGCATGAATCTTGAATCAAACTTGAAACTTGAAACTTATAAACCCAGGATATTTATGTTAGGATACATCGAAACTCTAGATATGGATTTAGCTACTCATAATTCCAAAATAACATGAATAGAATTGAGAAATCATAATGAATATAATAGAAGTAGAAAAACATTTTCTAAAGTTCTTGTGATGTCTAATGCTTCTCCAAGGGCTTCTCCACGTCTAGAAGGATGTATGAAGGTTAAAGAGGTGATTTGGAATCAATTTGGGTGTGGTGATGGCTGAGAAAGAGGAATTTAGTAGGGAAATGGAAGAGAGACCTGCCGGGACAATATTTGGTGATTTGGGGCTGTTTAGAACTTTGGGTTGATTGCTGGAGTGTTTGGGGTTGTGGGAGTGTTTGAGGGTGATTTCTGAATGTGTTTGGGAAATGATAGGAGTATGGAGGATGAATGGAGTGATTTATGGGAGTGTGAATCCCAGGATGTGGTTCATTAATTTGGTGTGGAATGGAAGCAGTATTTATAGGGAGAATGAAAGAGGAAATCTAAATTCAATTTGGCTTCTACCAACAACACGCACCTCACCCAACTTACCTAACACACTAATGCAATTGAAAATCAGTTTCTTTTCTTATTTGGCTATTGCACTTCACCAACAAATCTGACCAAAAACCATAGCTCATGCATAGCTCATCATGACCAAGCAACAATCAACTCATCCTTAGGTCAACATTACCAGCAAATTGATGGGCTCACGAATTAGGCTTTCCTTAGGCAAATGATGACTTTGAGCCCTTCGTCTTTAAGTGCAGAATGTCATTCTTCCAACCATGTATCATTTGGGCCAATCAAAGGTCGAAGGAAGAAGTTAAGGCCGAAACAAATTGCTAACTCAATTTGTATGTTTTTGCACCATTTTTCATCTTTTCCTATCCACAGACACCATTGCTACCTAAAGCTCAATTAACTGAATGAAAAACACAAAATATATTAAAAGCACAAGTTTAACTAAAAAACATAACTAAATCATAAGCTAGAATGGTACAAAATGATATACAATTATGAACTGATCAGCTAGGAACTAGCTTGTATCGTTGGTATCGATCACATCTTTTGACATACTCCATGGATTCATGTCTCATGGTAGGTGTTGCGTAGATACAGCTTCATCAAAATGGATTCAGTTGCATCCTCAATTTGTGATACTCGCAAGTGCACGAGCCGTTCGGTAGTATAGCATATGTAAGTGCGAGGTCGATCCCACGAGGATTGGTGATTGAATGATCCAATTCATTTCCCTACACAAAACAGAAATGAAAAAGAAAGGAAATAAATACAACAAGAAAAAAAAGAAATAACTCAAGCAAATAAGTTCCCAAGTTCAATTAGATTAATGGATTGATTCTAGCTAAAGTATGATTAAGCCATGGTGTGTGGTCATAACCTTGTGTTCCTAATTCCCTAATTTGATCATTTGTTGTCTAACCTAAAATTAAGCATTAGGAACCCATTAAGCATAGAAGAACAATTTAAACAACCAAGCATGTATCTAATCCCTGTTGTCGAATGTCCATACATACTCTTCCTATTCATAGTTCAATTCGAATTAAAGCATGGTGTATACTCTTAATTCAAACCAAGATAGCTAACATGCAAGCCTAAATGGTGATCAATCATTCAAACTAGCATATTAACTTATAAGCATAATGAATAAGAACAAAAACCATAATTGAAACTTGGAAACTAATTAAACTTGAATACTTAAGAAAGAATGTACATAAGGAAAAGTAAAGTAGAACTAAGAAATACTTAAGGAGAATTTCAGCACAAATATTTCATTACTACAATTGAAAACTAGAAAATGAAACTAAGAGAATTTGAGGGAGAGAAGGGAAGGGAGCTCTAGAGAAGTGTTTGAGAGCTCCCCCCCTTGGGGTGTGTTTACAAGCTTAGAGAACTTCCCTATTTATAGGCCTAGGGGAAGTGAAAATCTGAATTCAATATGGCTAATGCATACAACACTTGTTTTATAAAATCTGAAATGGTTGATGCACTTGTATTAGAAAATATGAATTGGTTGATGCACTTCACCAATAAATCCCACCAGCAGCCCTAGCTCACCATGACCAAGCTTCCAACCAGAAACAATAGCTCATCCTGAGGTCAGCATGACCAGCAACTTCAAGGGCTTACGAATTGGGCTTCCCTTAAGCAAATTAAGACTTTAAGCACTCAAACTTGAAGTTCAGAATGTCTTATTTCCAGCCATATATCATTTGGGCCAATCCAAGGTCGGAGGAGGAAGTTAAGGCCAAAACAAATTGCTAACTCATTTTGCGCGCTGATAAAATCCATCATGAGCATGGCTCTGTGTTTGCTAGGTAACAGACTCCATATTTATCCAATGGGGCTGAATTTTGGATATGTTATAGTACACACCCATTGGAACAACTTTCATGAAGAATGCGGCCTCATCCGAGCTGTGTAGGTTGCTGAAACAAATATTGCAATGTGACCTACGGAACTGGACTGGCAAGGGGCTGTAGCCAAAATGAGTTTGTCTTTAAGCTCTTCATCCATTCATCCAAATTAGGCCTTAACATGCTTGAATTGCATGAATTATGCTCTCTTGCTCTATTGGCCTACAAAACACATAAAGAGAGGCAAATAACTTAGAAATCTAAGAAACTAAGCAAAAGAAATAAGTAAATAGGGCATGTATATGTATGAAATTATGAGCTTAACACACCCCCAAACATAGCATATGCTTAGAGCTTTCTGAGCGAGTGACCTGCCCCCAGAATGGTTGCCACACTCGCCTTCGTTGATTTTGCATTGCACTTTGAGAGTTTACGGGTACTTGAAGTAGGTGAGATGAGGGCCGTTGGGCCGGAATGTGACATTCGAACAACCTTGTTGTCCTTCATGTAGTATCTTGTAGCTTTCTACTTGATTTTTCTGGCCTCGGACCTCTCCCTTGCCAACTAGGGTCATCGTCGATCTATATTAGGTTCGGCGGCTCTGCTTCTTCGATGCTTGGCTGATCAAGATGCTCAAAAGAAATTGAATGCTTGAACTGGGTATCCAATGCTAATCCTAGACTTCCCAACACATTGCACATATGTTTTTTGCCCAGGGAACTTGTTGGATGGTGAAGGTAAGGAACGCCTTTGGAGTAGGCTGAATGCTTCGGCAAGATTCTTGATGTGATATGCTCGTTGGGGAGCCTTGACTAGCATGTCATCTACGTAGACCTCCATAGTCTTGCCGATCTACTCGTTGAAAATCTTGTTCACGAGCCTCTGGTACATTACTCCGACGTTCTTTAGCCCAAAGGGCATGAATTTGTAGCAATATGTGCCTATTTCAATTATGAAAAAACTCTTTGCTTTATTGTCCTCATGCATCATGATTTGATTGTAGCCAGAGTAATCATCCATGAAGCTTAGCAGTTGATTGTTGGAAGTTGAATCTAAGAGATGATCAATTCTTAGCAGGGGGAAAGTTGTCTTCCAGCACGCCTTGTTAAAATAGGTGTACTCCATGCACACTCTCCACTTGCCTTGGTCTTTCTTTGTCACTAAAACAACATTGGCCAGCCACTCCGGGTAGGAGACTTCTTCAATGAAGTCGTCAGCTAGGAGCTTGTCAATCTCGGCTTCAATGATGGCAACTCGCTCAAGAGCGAATTGCGTCTCTTCTGCGCCATTGGTTTGCTGACTGGATTGACATGAAGGCGATGACAGATGATCTGTGGATCGATGCTTGGCATGTCAGATGGTGACCACGCAAACACATCTTTGTTTTTCTGGAGGAAGGTTGTAAGTTCCACCTTCTCCTCTTGGCTTAGGTGCGAGCCGATCTACGATTTTCTTTTTGGCTTATCAAGATCAAGGGGTACTAGCTCGACCTCCTTCTCGGGCTTCTATCCTTCTTCAAGAGAGACCTCCGGACGAATTCCCTCGTCTTAGTTTTGATTCTTTAATTACTATTGGGGAATGGCTATTCCCTTTCCCTTCTGGTCTACTTGACTATCAGGAATGAGATCCTGCTTCCTCCCTGCTTGTTTTGCTCCCTTTAGATATGCTTGATTTACCAGGGACTAATTGCGCTTGCTTTGTAAGGATTATATTTTGGCTCTTCTCACGACAAAACCAATGTATTTTGCTGAGGTTTATGTATTGGTTTAAATATGTTTGAATGCACATGCTAGATTCAAAGGCGTCATCTTTGCAATCCAAACTTAAATTCATTGCATATATTCACATGGGTTAATACATAGGATTGATGCAAGCCTTAATTTCGTTTTCTGTTTCATTCTGGATTAATCCTTCCTAGTATGTTTTAAACCATTTTTCTCTTTGCATTCATACACATGGATTGATACAACCTTTAAAAACATGTTCTGCTTTATTCTGTATCAATCCTTCATATTCCGTTTCAATCCACTTTGAGCTGTATCAATTAATATTTGATTAAAATATATTTAGCTCTTTATTTCATTCGATGAAGACTTCAAATTTCTTTTGATCAGTTTAAACTTGTTGAAACTATTATTCTCTTTGGAATAATAGTTAAACTTGTTGAAACTATTGTTCTTCTTAAAAAGACCACTTTGGTCCAATGAGTATTTTTTTTGAAGCATGATATTATCTTCTCATTTATTCTTCTTGAGCACAACACCTTAGTTATTATAATATATTATTTTCTTTTCTTGAAACAAGTTTTCAAAAGCAAGAGTCTTGGTTAGAGCTACCCATGCTTGCTTGTTGACCATGCGTGGCTTAGCGCTTGGATCAGGTGAGAACGCTAAAATGAGAACCTGATATGAGAATCAATCCTAGCCGTTGAAATACATCTGAACGGTTTAGGGGAAAAAGCAAGCTTATGGTACAAAACGGGTACGCTGGAGTTTCCCCTTAGCCCATGTGTCATGCCGCGCATCTCTCTTTCGAAAAAAAACATGCCTTTGTTCTTCATTAATTTTCTTTCTTCCTTACAATCGCGCCTTTCTTCTTACTTAATTTATAATTGAGCCCTAATCATAACACCGAAAATTTCACCTACCACACATAAATTTGTGTATTCCTCTTCTCTTGTTGCAGAAACTCCCTCATCTAGTCTTTCTCTTTCACTTCCTTGGAACCTCCCTCGTCTAGTCTTTCTCCTTCACTTCCTCGGTTGTTTTCGCTCCTGACTATACCAAACTTAAATTTGTCTATTCCTCTTCTCTTGTCCCAGAACCTCCCTCATCTAGTCTTTCTATTTCCCAGCCATCCAAAGTCATTTGAACGTCTGGAGAAAAAAGCAAGCTTACAAAACAAACAAGTACGCTGCACTTTCCTCTTAGGCCACGTGTCTTGCTGCGCCTTTTCCTATCCCGCCCAATCCCCCGCCTCTAAATTCATTTTTCTCAATACAATCTCCTATTTTCTTTGGTCAGAATTCGGACGTTTCTCTTTGAATTCCTTATCTCTATTTGATATTAAGGTTTGCATTTTTTATTGCATTCACTTAATGTTTAATTTTTGTTTAGAATTTTAGGGCTTCGATTTTCTGGGTAAGACTACTCCTTCTCGGTATTAGTTGTGTTTGCAAAAATATAAATTGGCTTTAGTTGCTTTGTGTGTTCTAGTTCCTAGTAATTTGTTGAAGCATAGTAACTCTATATAAAGGTTTGCTGCGGTTTAAATATTTTCCTTTTTCCAAAATTTGGCTTTTTTTTTTTTGCTATTGTTTGTGGTAATTTGTTGAAGTGTAGATTCACAGTCGTTGCTTCTTCCTAGTTAATCTGCATCATAGATCCCTCAAGATTTGTAGCTGCTGCTTTGCTTATTCTACTTCTTGCTTGTCTTTTCTTAAAATTCCAGGAACCTTTATCTGTTTGCTTTGATCCTCATTGTAATCCTACTTTGCCCATCTAGTGGTGTGAGTGTAGGGCATCATTTTAGTGATTTAATGGGGCTTGGAAAACAAATAATAAGTACCATCATAAATCGAACGTAGAAGAGAAAATTGAAGATCTAAACTTTGAATATGAGATGATTTGGGATGCATAAGGATCAATGCATCTTGTAGTAGGTATCAATTCTGTATCTTAATGTGTTGAAAATAATGTTGATAAGTATCAGTTTTGTATCTTAATATGTTGAAAATAGTGTTAGTAGGTATCAATTATATATCTTAATGTGTTGAAAATAGTGTTTGTAGGTATCAGTTCTGTATCTTAATGTGTACAAAATAGTGTTAGTAGGTATCAATTATGTATCTTAATGTGTTGAAAATAGTGTTGGTATGTATTAGTTATGTATCTTAATGTGTTGAAAATAGTGTTCGTAGTTATCAATTATGTATCTTAATGTGTTGAAAATAGTGTTTGTATATATCAATTATGTATCTTAATATGTTGAAAATGTGTTGATAATATTGTGAGTAGGTATCACTTCTGTATCTAAATGTGTTCATAATATTGTGAGCATGTATCACTTCTCTTTCTTAATCAAAAGGTGTATGTTGCAATTATAAACTGGAATATGGGTTTGAGCTTTGTTTCTTTGAGTTAGAGGTCTATTCTTGCGGGGTGAATAATTTATGTGTGGCGAGTATAGTCAAGTATAATTTTGGGGAGCATTTCAGTGACTCTCTTATGAAAAGATTTAGAGAGAGCTATTTTGGGCACTTGGTGGCCTTCCATAAAATTGCATTTTAGTGGTCAAATTGTGCATGCACTGGCAATCCGGCGAGTCAAAGGACTTGGTGTGAAGGACATGTTGGGCCTTAGTTATGCAATAGGGTCCAACATGGCTCAATTCACTGTAAAGGACTTTTGTTTGATAGTCTGAAATGTGGAATAGAGTCTTACATAACGTTCGCATTGGATGCTCATAATTGATTTATGAATGCGTATTTTACCAACATGAGTCAAGTTACTTGCCATGACTTAGAAAATGCATTCCTAAAGTCCGAAAGAGGAAGCGAGGACTCGTTCAAATTGGGACTGTTGTATTTTGTGGAGTTTGTGAAAATGGGGAAACCCCAACTTGTAAAGATAAATGAGGACTACTTACATTTGGTTCATAAAATGGATAAATTCAACAAATATTTGTAGGGCTCTATATAGTTTGAGCACCTGCAAGATTCTTTGTTGTTTACTCCTGGTAAGAAAAAGAGTAATGAAAACAATGATGGGAAGGGGAAAGGACAGAGAAAGGGAAAAATGGCGGTGCGGAGTTCAATGAAAAAAGAAGAGAAAACGTGGAGGATGAGAAGCGTAAAAGAATTAACAGACCTGCATGGAGTATAAAGGGATTGAGCTATGCTTTCCAGGTATGATTTAGTTCAAAATTAGTATTTGTAAAATTTAAGTTTGTAATTAAGTACTGACTTTGAAAATCTATTTGGTATAGATTTGGGTGTATGAATTAATTGCTGTATTGGGAATTCCCCCTTAGATATTGTAAGCGGATTCGAGGAACCTGCATTAGTTCATCGAATTTTCCAGTGGGAATCCACAAATAAAGTGCTTGAGTTTAGAAAGTTGAACGCTTATATATTTCAAAGCAAACAAGTGTTTACTTAATAATTTATTTCAATAGTATGTTAGTTTCATGAGTAAAGTTGTTTAATATTGTATAGTATTGTATATGACATGTTAACTCTATATTTTTGACAGCCTATTATACTGTGCCCAAGTGCATTAGAGATGAGCCAACTGTATTGGAGTTGAGGATCAGATGTTCTTGAATGTGATGTACTTAGTGTATGCTCGCGGGTATGTAAGGACTTTGATAAGTTAAACTCTGTTGTGCAGCAATTGAGGAATGAGGTTGTAGTATTGCATCATGAAAAGGGTGAGCTAGAGGATAGAGTTTTACGCTTGGAGAAGTGTACCAGTCATGCTGATGCTTTCTTGAGGAAGACTGAGGATGTTGGAAAGGAGAGTCATAAAACTGAGGATGGCGGACTAGCTGAGTCGAGAGAGGAGTCTGTACAAAATGAGAAAGTAGAGGTGCAATATTCACCCCCGAATATAAATTAAGATGATCCATCTGTGGTGTGTGTCATCCTTGTTAAATTTCTTACGAATCCTCCTTGAAAGATTGAGATGTCCACTGCAGAGGGTGATTGTGGTGATGATGTTATAGTTGGGGTCTAGCAAAATAAGGATCGGGGAAGAGTGCAACTCTTGGGCCTGTGACGAAGAGGCGAAAGGCAGTGGTAAGGGAAACTCCATGGCAAGGTTGGGAGATTCCCAATATTTCGGAGGACACAGTTGGTGACCTTCTAAGGCTAGTTCCTCGTGATTCCCTTCTGGAGGTGGCAAAATTCTCCTGGGAATAGGGAGTGCCCGTCCTTAGTGAAATGTAAATGGTCTATTATGATTACTTATTGAGTTATCGGTCAAATGGATTTGATAATAATAATGATTGACAAATGTAGTTCACATATGCGCTTATGTGGAGAATAAGGTATGGAAGCTTCGCATAATTTCTTTGTTCAGTTACTGACCAGGGGACAGTTGGTTGGATGACCCGATAAGCATTGATTGATTTGGAATTTTGTCGAAATGCTCATGCTATGTGGTGATTTATTGGTTTAATAATGCAAACACATCATAAATATAAACCCGTATACCCATACTATATCCAAATGCCCATCCACACACACACACACACACACATATATATATATATATATATATACACACCCAAAATAAACACATCATCAATATGTAATAGGGGAAATAATCCAACATGGGGATTATTTTTTTAGACCACATGGCAGAATCCTTAATACTCATGTGGCTAGGGATTGAGTAGTCCAACCGGGGACTATAGCTCCCCAGACACGTACGGTAGAATCCTCAATACACGTGCGGTTGAAATGAGTCATACTCGTGCAGACATCCCTTCAAAGCCTTCGGTACACCCGTTCAGGGGGCTCCTTTCCCGACACACCTCCGAAGAGTTACCATGTGTCTAAAATATCTAGAGTAACAGTAATGGGGGAGGTACTTATAATGGCATGTCATTCCCAAGATCCAAAATCTACTTTCATAAACTAATATAAATAGTAAAATATAATACTCTCAAAATCCAATTTTCAAATATTCAAAGGTACCCAAACCCATATATATAAATATCCTGATAATATCATAGTTGAAACAATAATATTCAATATACAAAATTCATAACTTAACCAATATAATCAACACCGAAAATCTCATAAGACAATGATAAAAATATCCAAAATCCAAATTGATAGGACCCGACCCAAATTCCACTTTGGAATCTGAGCCGAACCCTGTGCGTGTCCGACACTTGGCAGGTGCCGTGCACTCTTGACCAAAATGCCCTTCTAACAAAACCGAAGTTGACCCTTAGTTTGACTTCTGCAGAAAATTCGAGAGTCTCCCCTGTAAATTGCTCGTTTCCCAAAAATTTCACCTGGAGGAAAAAGCAGTTTATAACCCCAATCGTTTAGCATGCTCAATAATAGTATTCGTGCAATCAAGTACAAATCTTCATGGCCTCAGGCCTCTTTGAATCAGATAAACCCTTCTAACAACTGAAATTGATCCCAACTTTTAGAATAATATAAATACGATATTAGATTTCAAAATAATTTAATTGAATAGCTTAACAAACACTTGGTCTCGCGGTTGCACCTAGTAACTCTAGGTTGCCTATGTACCCTGAACAAGGGATCAAGCCACACGTAGTTCTTTTATTTTTATAATGCACTTTTATATCTTCATTATTTGTTATATTTCCATGTGATTTGCAAATCAAACCAAGTTCTCATGTTAATGATGCACTCCATAACATTCACAAAATCTAAAACCATACTTCCCAACTTTCCAATTCTCAAAACAGTTCATGCTTACACATAAATAGACTTCTCAAAGAGTTTCCTCTAATTCATAAATCAACTCATGTATATACTTGCATATTTTATTTTATATATATATATATATATATATATATATAAATGAAACAAGCTCCAAAGGCATTGTTAACCTCTACTTCGAAACTCATATATATATATAATTTATTACTTAACAATAGGAAAATGATAAGATTTATAAAATAGCATTTATTGTAGAAAATCCTTTATAACTTGAAAACCTTAAATTCTTGTATGTTCATCCTCGCAGGCCTCGGTAACATAAAGTCGACCCGAGCCGCAATCCTCGCAGAACTCGGGGGACAAGTAGTCAGCTCGAGAACGCATATCCTCGCACCACACGGTTCAGGCGTCCTCGAAACTCGTGGGCCATTGTGGTAAATGATAAAATTGTTTCAAAGCAACTGGGGGAGGGGGTTTGAAAACCATATTCCGAGATTATTCATAACCCTCCTTTATTCCGCAAATCCGTTTTCCAACCTTTATATCAACCTTCCACAATCCGGTTCTTAGCTATATTTAAACTATATATATATATATACCACATTCTATTTAGAACTAGTATCCATGATTCATCAATTTCAAGCCACTAAGTATACATATTAATATACAATACATAATAAGATATTTAATTAATTTCTCGTCGACTCCAAACCAACTAATAAACCGTTCCCAGCTTTACATAATTAAGCATAGTATAATGACCTTAGAAAGTAAAAGCGATTACCTTACAACTCTCATAAGCAATAAATCATCCACTAACACACAATCCGATACCTTGATAACTGTCCCATTAATAATAATAAATAGATAAGTATAAGTAAATATATGAATACACAACTAAATAAATCAATAAATAAATAATCCTAAGAGATTCCATCACTCTAATAATGCACAAACTTCGAATAACAAAGATACATCAGGGATACTAGAAATACTATAATACTAATCGCAAAATCCAACCATACTACAAGTACTTTCCAAAACCGTCGAGCCTCGATTATAAGATTGTTCCTACACTTCTCGGAGGATGGTACTACCTCGGGTGACTCTTGGTCAACTAAGTGGTCAAACTTCCTAAACTGGGTCAACTAGGCCGCGGGCCCACGACCACCGATTTTTGATCCGAAGGTTTCTATAGGCTCAACAAGGTCTAATAAACATGTACCGCTGTTCGGTTCATTTTTACACATGATTTTTCATGTTATTCACCTTTTATTTTGAGTTAGTTCTTGACATTTTATAGCTTTTTACTTCCTTTTTGTGTTTTCTTAGATTTTAC
The DNA here is from genome assembly GCA_018703695.1 of Prunus fruticosa. Taxonomy (NCBI): domain Eukaryota; kingdom Viridiplantae; phylum Streptophyta; class Magnoliopsida; order Rosales; family Rosaceae; genus Prunus; species Prunus fruticosa. Next base: position 12,737,980 of record CM031923.1, read on the forward strand.
CTTGGTTAGATTGAAAATGAGCTAAAAGTGCATTATTTGTTATAAATTCTGTTTTTGCTTATTTTCGTAGGTAAACTTCTTGGCCTGGGATCAACATGCTCTGGTGCTCGGATGAGGTCATGATCTTCTTGAGACTTGTTCCAATGGATGTTAACTACAACATATCCAAATTTGAGCTCCATTGGACAAGTATTGCCCATCCAACCAATCCTGCATGTTACCACAGCTCTGAAATCCGAATTTGGCCAGCTTTTACCTCCTTTGTGTTATCTTGATTTTCTTGTTACCATAACTCTTGGTAACAAGAAGTTACCTTAGCTTTGAGATATTTTCTGAAGCAATTGGCATCTTATTGAGGACAAAGCTTCATCATGGCAAGGGGACAAGGGCAAAGGCTTTAACTAAAGCATGAGTTTTATATGATATCTTTGAGCTGGAATTGATGGGCAAGGGATAGGTGAGTGCAATCTGAAGTATGAGAGGCTTAAAAACGTGGGTAGCTGATCCATTCAATCATTCTACAACTGGAGAGCAGATTTTGGATACTTTGGAGCTTGGAGAAAGCCAAGGTGTAGCCAAGAAAAGTGGAGAAGAAGACTTCCACCTTTGATGATCTTGAAGCTTTCATCATTTTCTGAAAATCTGTAAACTCTTTCTATTTTCATTTTGAGTTTGTATTTGGAATAAATATGAGCAACTAAACTCCATAGCTAGGGCTTAGGTTGAAGCCCTAAACATGATTACCTTATTGTTTTGATGCTTGAGTGTATGAATTTCTAGATATTGTTGATGAATTCCAATTCACCAAATTAATCTATCCTTGATGTATGTTCTTCTTTGATTGATCACCTTTGAAAGCATGCTTCTTGAGGTTGTTGAGGTTATGTGTATCTTCATGTTATCCTAAGCAATAAATGGATGAAGTAAGAATCATTCATGTGAATTGGTTTCTTGAATACCTAATGTAAACACCATGCTATTAGGATTCTTGTGATGTTCATATTCTCTTTGAACTTAATGGGTTTTTCTTGTAATTGAATCAAAGTACTAAGCACACCTAGATTCGATTATAGGGAAGGCACAAGTATTGTAGCACTCATACTGCACTTTACGTATATTAGAGAGAATCAATGCGTCTTGAGTCACTCGTACTGGTCTTGATTGCGAACTTTTTCATCAACACGTTTAGAGTTCATCACTTGAGTATTCATGAACTTTGGTAGAATTGTTTAGGGTGGATTCCGAAACCCTAGTGTTTGTTACATTTGAATTTCACATCTTGATAATTCATCTCTGCCATTCTCATTTAAATTCGAAGTCCATTTACTTACATGCAATAGAAATAGATCACTTGAACCAAATCAAAACCCCCCCCCAAAATGTGTGTGTGAGTTGCGTGTTCGACACGTTATGTGTCTTTATTGCTGAATTTTGGTTGTTTACGTAATTGTTTTGGACTTTTGGTCCACGTTGTGTTCTTGAATTTTCTGTGCTGAATCCAACCGTATAAAGAACGTAAATTTTGGACGTACGGTTGGAAAGTTATAGGTCGAAAACTGAACAGAGGTCGGAACTGAAAAATAGAGAAAAACGATTCTGCCAAGAAACGACCGGTCGCTAGTATCTCAACGACCGGTCGCTCAACACACAATTCTCACATTTCGATTCTGCTCGAAACGACCGGTCGCTTTTAGGTAACGACCGGTCGCTTTACTGTTCACGACCGGTCGCAAGTATCAAACGACCGGTCGCGCGCCACACAATTCTCACATTTCGATTCTGCTCGAAACGACCGGTCGCTCATCCAACGACCGGTCGCTGGTACTGTTCACAGCACATTTTCTTCTTTTGTTTTGTTTGTTTATTTTACATTTCTTTACTCATTTTTAATTTCCATTTTGCATTTGTGGTGTGTTAAATAAGTGTTCTCGTTGTACTCGAATTAGAACTTATAGGAAACCGACAAGTTCTTCGTGGGATCGACCCCGTACTTGTATAATCTATACTTCAATAGACTCGTGCACTTGCGGGTATTTTTAATTGGTTGTTTGCACATTAATTTGTGTACTCTTAGGAATGCAACAACCGCCAGTTGGTCCGAATCAAATGGTTGGATCACTCCCGATCATACGATTTGGACGGTAATCGTTTAACACAAACTTTAAATTATTGAATTGGGAACATCCAGGGTTCCGATTCACTATCCGTGAATTCCTACACGATCCAAAGAATGCCTAGATCAACATATATTGAAATGGAGTCGATCCAACGGTCTGAACATGTCGAACCTAGATGACATGATGAGTATTTTAGGACTCAAGGACTAGCCCAAAAGTGGCCCACACACCGTCACACGTGTCGACCAGTTTTTCTGCAGATTCCGGTGATATTGATGGCGGTTCGAGGCAGCAGAGAACTAGGCTGGAAGTGAGGAGGTGGTGGTTCCAACGTGACCGGTCCCATGGCTGGTGGTTGAGTGTGGCGGCGAAGGGAAGAAGTGGCGGTTGGCAGGAAAAATTCCAAAATAAAATGAAGGGGGGTGGGGGGTTTGTTAGCACAGGGGAGAGGAAACAAAAATCTGGAAATTTTATTTTATTTTATATATTTTTTTAACTAAACATCGAAATATTTACGATTGTGCCACTAAACTTCCGTTAATCGTAACTTTTTCGTTACAACTCCGAATTGAGCCCACTACGTGTCTACGGACTCATCTCGACGTGCTCTACGCAACTGTACAATTGAAATTCCCAAATTCATTCACGGTCAAAAGTCAACTTTTATACTAATAAAATATTCCAAGGGCAAAATAGTCTTTTCCCAGAATAAATTAATACCTAAAAATTAATTTAGGTTCGGGTTGTTACACAAATAAATGAAATTATCCAAATTTCATAAACAAACCCAATATCACCCAAATCCCAAAATCACCAATGTCTAGACCCAAATCCATACACTCTAATACTAAAATAATATTATTAAAATAACAATCCCTTGAACATCACATATTACATTGTAAAAGCCGAAACTAGCCCGGTAATAAAATCCCATAACCTTATTAACCCAAAATAAACCGGTTTCCAATCCAATCACATTTATGCAAGCAATTTCATATTTAAAAAACAATGCACATTTAAAAACAAGTGTCCACTCACAACAGGTCCAATGCTGCTCAATCCTGATAGAGTTCTTCCTTTGGAGCGCGCGAAGCAAGAGTACCTATTTGAGAGAATAAATGGGCTTAATTAATAAACATACCCAATAACTAACTTTAACTCCAAACTCTAGTTCCCGAGTCTCAAAGTGTGCACAATATTGGAAGACTCACAATCAATTGAGCGGTCAAACTTTCCATATGGGTCAACCAAGCCCGCGGGGTCCACGACCTCCGATTTCCTATTTGAAAGTTCTTATAGGTTTCACAAAGTCTATTAAACAAGTCCCAAAGGTTTGATCTCGATCGAACGGTCGGATCTAAGTCAATCGCATGATCGGATGACGGTCGATTCGTCTAACCTTGGAATCATTGACTTGGAGTTCTAGGACTCCAATTCTCAATCTGCAAGATCTTACACGATCCTAGAAGTACAGGGAACAACATATTTGAAATTGGGGCCTATCGAACCCAGATATCGCATAATAGGTGAAATATCTGTTCGACTGTCAAAACAGTAACCAATTCCAAATCCGAGCATAACGTCGTGCTCAGGACGATAAGGGGAATTGTGGCCGCTATAATTGCACAAACACAGTAGGCGGGAAACGAGGATTTTGGCTCGGTTTCAATCCAAAATCGAGACCAATCTTTGAGTTTCAAAGATGGAATGGGTATGGATGTGTAGAGGAGGAAGAGACGAACGTTTTGTGGGTTGTGGCGTCGCCGGTTGTGACCGGAGAGGAGAAAACGCTTGTCAAAGTGGTTGTATCACTGCACTTCCGTAGAGGAGAGAGAGAGAGAGAGAAGAAGCTGTCCATATTTTTTAAAAATCCGACTTTGCAAAATTTACGGTTGTATCACTGCACTTCCGTAGATTATAAGTTCTTCGTTTTAACACCGAATTGAACCCATTACGTGTCTAAAAACTCGTGAGAGCGAGTTCTATGCAATGGTGACACTCAATTCCCCAAAATCATTCCGAAACAAAAAGTGACCAAAGTGCCCTTACTTTCGTGGGTAAAAACGTAATTGTTTGAATAAAACAAATTGAATAAGACGATTAAAGTTGGTTGGGGTTTTACACCAAGCCATCCAACGCGGCAGTGCAGCCGGGTGCGAAAATGCTGCCCCGGTTGTTAGAGGTTAGCGGGTGAGTCATATTCCACCTAAACACATTGTATTATTAAATGGATTTGTTGTACAATGAATAACGTCTTCTTTGCTATGTTTCAGGGGCGACTGTGGGATGTACGTCCTGAAATACTGCGAGTTTCTGACCTCAAATGTTGACTTTGCCAAAATTTCCCATTATGCAATGCCCTTCTTTCGGTTGAAGGTTTCTTTACAGTTGTTGTAGGGATATTGGTAGCTGTGTCTGTGTGGGTGTAGTATAGACAATATGAACTTGCAAAGTTTTAACTTGGGTGGGTGGTTTGTAATTATGTAGGTAAGAATTGTTGAAAAGGGTTTTCTATTCTTTTCAAATATAAGCTATATGAAACCGTCAACACATATTGTTGATACCATTCTGAATCCTAAAGGTTGCATGAAAAGAAATATGTTTACATGAAACTGTAGTCATTTTTACAGAAAGGTTACCATTTCAACTTTTACCCGAAATGGATAAAGGCAAAATGCATAAATAAAGTGGAATAAATACGAACATATCTTGTTTAGGGCAAACACGAGTGTGAAGTTAAGATACAAGCATATGAAATGTTGAAAACTTAAGAGTACCATATACAACTGACTGGGTTACAAAGAAGGAATTAAATTTCGAAATTATCGCGATATTTCGACGATAATATCATTTTTTTTTTGTCCCGATATTTTCGGGACATTCCATTTATATTCGTCAATTTATCGAAAATATCCTCGATAATATCGCCGAAATATCTGGACGATATTTTAGTTCAAATTCAATATGAAATGGTCAATATATCGCGATATGAACTTTCAAAAATTAAAGAAAACTTACTTCATGCATGCTGGGTTCGAACCCCTTCCCCATTCGAAGATCTGCAGCCACTCAACCACCACGCCAGTCATCACTTTGTGATAATAAGCTATGGAATCTGTATTTATAATACTTGCGAGCTGTTTCTCAAAATAGAAATTAACATAATTACTTATTGTTTTATTTTGTTGTTCAGTTACTTAATTACTTAATATAATTTATTTCTTTTCTATTTAATCCATTTAATGTTATTGATTATTTTATTATTCATTATAAGTACTTACATTACTAAATTCCCCTTCAAATTGTTGCTTAATTACTTAAATCTCTCTAATTATTTTCTTTACTTACTATTTAATTCTTCCTTGGATAAATTTATTTATGTTCTTAGTTAATTTTCAATCTTCACTATTATTTTTTAAGCATGGTAAAATGCCTAATTTTCATGAAAAATCAAGTTGGTTTACATCTTTAATTATTTTTCAATTTTTGATAAATAATAAATATAAGAACGTGTACCATGTCCAATGAATAATGTGAAATAAGGTTACTCATGTATCTTACAATGCAATTTATAAAGTGTAAAATATTGTAAAAAAAAATGATAAATAAATTACTAGGGGGTGTTTAATTCTCTTTCATTAATTACTCTAGATTTTCTAGGTCAGAGAGTTTGTCAGCTCGCAATATAATCAACTTAAATCACTCAAACCCACTATGCAATGCATTTCCTTCCAATTTTTTGTGTCAAAATAATAGATGATTGACTAAATAAACTTCTTCTAAAGTTTCATTAAAAATTTCCATGTATGTATCACAATTTCCGTGGTTTTTATTCAATAATTATCGATATCGTTATTTTCCCGATATTTCCATCGATATTTCCGTGTTTTTGAACCACCAATATTTCCGAAACTATCGATATTTAAGACCTTGGTTACAGATAATAAACTTTCACTGCTAAATTCATATTTGTAGATTGCCAAACACTTGTTAATTTTTCATAGCTGTCGAATTACAAAATTACAAAACATATACTTGAAAAGCCAAAAGATTTCCACAGAGGCAAAACATTTCTTACATTTTCATTAATTTAACTGCCAAATTCAGAAATGATAGAACTAACAACATTACGAGGATATTTTTAATGCCCTTCACTATACAGATTACTTCAACATGTGCATTAAGTTCCTTCACATCTAGCTGGTTTTGAATGTGAGATTCAGTTGGCCTGTTAGCTGCAGTCACCCATTCATAGCCACTACACCTTCTAGCTCCCTAAAAAAACATAAAAAAAATACATTTTTCGGTTTGGGAATGAAATGTAAGAGTTCATTTTCTATTTGAACACTGAGAGTGGTCTACTAACGGCTAATTTCACACTCTAAAATCATTCTCGCCCCATCTAGAGAAAAAGAGAATGAGCCGGATGGCAAAGAAGATCACCTTTTCATCTGGAGTAGTTTTCCTTGTCTTAGGCAATACCCGATCTCAGTTAGTGTTAATGCCCGATCTCGATTAGCGTTTTACATGTTAATGCCGGATCTCGATTAGTGTTGATTACATACAACTTATTAGGTTTTACATACAAGCATTTTAGGAAGATGATACTTGCAAATGTTGTGAAGCACTTCCAATACGGTCCTTACCAGATTCCTTTTTGATTTGGAAATTAGCGTCACTATCTCAGCATTGTAGTGCCGATACCTCTTTGCTTCAGTGTTTGTTGAAGAAATCGACATCGCTTTGCCCAAATGTGAAAATGAAGAAAACATAAGAATTCAACCCTTTCAAATATTTGCTAAAAACCCCCCAAATTATTTTACTTCAATTCTAAAAAGGAATTGTATTTTAATTTTTGGTCCAAACAAATACGAAGTTTGAAGTTTGAATTGCGATTTGAAGGCATTTTTTGGTCCTAATAATCCTTGAGAGGGAAATTTGATTTTTCGAGGAATTTTTTAATTTTTAACCCTAATCCATGAACCGGAAAGAAGAGCATTACTATGGGGAATTTTTTATATTTTTTACCCTAAATCCTAGACAGTAAACCCTACATAATAAACCTTGCACTCAAAACCCTAGGCAACCAACCCCTAAACCCTTTAATTTGATTTTTAAATCAATATTTAAGTGAAAAGGAATAAAAAATTAGGTTAGGTGGGGTGTGGCGGTCCTGGGAATGCGCCGAGTGTCGCTGAAGTTTGCAGCTCCCCACTCCAGCGAAGACACGTGGCATTTTTGGAATACTTTATTCCTATTTTTGTTGTTGCAAAATTCATTAAAATAGCATAAAAAATCCCAAAAATATGGGGACAATTCCTACGTATTCATGGGGAAGAATACTTTGTAACGAAAGTACAATACCAGGTTTAAGAGTGACTGAAAAATAAAATTAAGGACTCAACCCTAGATGTGGATGATGCAAATGAAAACACTAGTACACTTTGTAAACCCTACACTCTTATTTGTTCGATCACATTAATCCCGTATCCAAATTTGTATGCCACCGTATTTTTCCGGATATGTCATCGAAGGAAATCTTGTCACGATCCAAGAGGAATTTTTCTAGAATTTGTCCCCTTTAAATTTGATTTTTAAATCAATATTAAAGTGAAAAGGAATTTTTTTTAAAAAAATTTGGGTCATGTGGCTTGTGGCGGCCTGGGAATGCGCCGCATGTCGTTGAAGTTTGTAGCTCCCCACTCCAGCGCGGACATGTGACATTTCTGGAATATTTATTCCTTTTTTGTGTTTAAAATTGGTTAAAATTGCAAGAAAAAGCCGAAAAATATGAAGAAAATTCCTACGTATTTATGGGGAAGAATACTTCGTAAGGAAAGTACAATACCGAGTTCAGGAGTCACTAAAAAATAAAATTAGGGACTCAACCCTAGATGTGGATGATGCAAATGAAAACACTAGTAAACATTGTAAACCCAACGCTCTTATTTGTTCGATCACATTAATCTCATATCCAAATTTTTATGTCGTCGCCTTTTTCCGGATATGTCATCGAAGGAAATCTCGTCACGATCCTGGAGGAATTTTTCTAGAATTTTTCCCCTTTAAATTCGATTGTTAAATCAATATTTAAGTGAAAATGAATATAAAAAATTGGGTCAGGTAGCGTGTGGCGGCCTAGGAATGTGCCTCATGTAGTTTGCAAAATTGTTGTTGCAAAATTCGGCAGGAAAAATATGAAAAATATGGGGAAAATTCCTACGTATTTATGGGGAAGAATACTTTGTAAGGAAAGTGCAATACCGGGTTTAGGAGTGACTGAAAAATAAAATTAGGGAATCAACCCTAGATGTGGATGATGCAAATGAAAACACTAGTACACTTTGTAAACCTTACATTCTTATTTGTTCGATCACATTAATCCCATATCCAAATTTGTATGTCGCCGCCTTTTTCCGAATATGTCATCGAAGGAAATGTGGTCCCGATTCAGGAGGAATTTTTCTCGAACTTTTCCCATTTAAATCAATATTTAAGTGAAAAGGAAAAAAATTGGGTCAGGAGGTGTGTGGTGGCATGGGAATGTGCCTCGTGTAGTTTGCAGCTCCTAACTCCAACGCGGACATGTGGCATTCCATTATTATTATTATCATTATTATTTGTAAAATTCGTTAAAATTGTAGGAAAAATATGGAAAAAATTCCTACGTATTTGTGAGAAAGAATACTTCGTAAAGAAAGTACAATACCGGGTTTAGGAGTCACTGAAAAATAAAATTAGGGACTCAACCCTAGATGTGAATGATGCAAATGAAAACATTGGTACACTTTGTAAACCCTGCACTCTTATATGTTCGATCACAATAATCCCGTATCCAAATTTGTATGCCGCCGCCTTTTTCTAGATATGTCATCGAAAGAAATCTCGCCATGATCCCGAAGGAATTTTTCTGAATTTATCCCCTTTAAATTCAATTTTTAAATCAATATTTAAGTGAAAAGCATTAAAAAAAAAATTGGGTCAGGTGGCTTGTGGCAACCTGGGAATGCGTTGCATGTCGTTGAAGTTTGCAGCTCCCTACTCCAACGTGGACACTTGGCATTTCCGGAATACTTTATTCCTTTTCTTTTTTCTTTTTTATTTTTGGTTTCAAAATTCGTTAAAATTGCAGGACCTAGTTTAGGGGAAGAATACTTCATAAAGAAAGTATAATACCGGGTTTAGGAGTCACTGAAAAATAAAGTTAGGGACTTAACCCTAAATAAAATTAGGGACTCAACCCCATCGAACGGTCTGAACCTATCGAACCCGGATATCGCATAATATATGCAATAATCATTTGATAGTCAACCACTAACCAACTTCAAATTCGAGCATACCGTCGTGCTCGGGATAGCTTAGGGAACATTTAGAACACAACGGGCCGCCACAAGGTGGCCCACACACCGCCACCTGCCGCCGGCAGTGGTCAGTGTCTTGAGAAATTTATGGAGATGAAAATTTATCAAAACTCCCTACAATATCTATACCAAAAAAACCAGCACACCTAGGAGAGTATTTTTAGTCTCTTGCCCAAAAAGTGCCCGGAAAAGGCTGAATCGGAGCCGAAACCATCGGCCAACTTGGGTGTCTAAAACATTTCTCCAAACTTCAAAACCGACCCAAACTAAGTACATAAACGGATAGAGCATGGAAAAAGGATGAAACCTATACCAAGATTGCCGAAAATGATGGCCGAGCTGTCGAAAAAGCTCAAAAAATCGTCGGCCAAAAGTTAGAAAAATTCTGGGTTGTTGACATTGTAGAAAGGCTGGGCTAGAACGAGTAGAAGGAGACCAAGATTTCGTGGGTGATGGCACCGACTGCGTAGCAGGAGTTGGGAGATCGCCGACCAAGGTGGCTAGCCTGCGCGCAAAGGGAGCGAGACGAGAGAGAGCGTGTCGTGAGAGGAGAGAGAGAAAAAGTGAGAGCCAGGGAAGCTGCCCAGTTTTTAAAATTTGACTTTGCAACTTCTTCGTTTTAAATCGAAATTGAGCCCATCGCGTGTCCACAAACTCGTATTGGTGAGCTCTAAGAAACGATGCCACTCAATTCGTCAAAATCCCTCCGGAATGAAAAGTGACTAAAGTGCCTATACCCAAAAGGGAAAAAAAATGTAATTGCACAATTAAATAATTAAATAAAAACAATTTTCTTGGTCGAGGTGTTAAAAAAGCTATCCATGACAAGTTTCTATATTTTGAAAACGTCGCATTATAGTTTCATTATCAATACCAACAAACACATCTTTCTCAACATAAACAAGTAAGCTATCTATCATTCAACCATTGATCTCTCATTCGATTGTAAAGTGGACTTTTCACAATATTCATAGCAGAAAATGTTATCTCCACTAAAACAGTTGGAACCGGTAAAGTTAAAGTCAATGTCACAAGCAAATACACATAATTAATTTAGGTGAATGCCTTTGGGGCTATGCAACACACCAGCTACATTTCAGCATTGTATGATGGCAATTTCTTTGGATATGGTGGAGCGATTCATTGAAGTGTTCATGGATGATTTTTCTGTATTTGGGTCCTCATTTGATATTTGTTTGAATCACCTAACCTTGGTTTTACGACGTCGTGAGTAGACAAACTTAGTTTTGAATTGGGAAAAGTGTCACTTCGCCGATGCAAGAAGGTATTGTGTTGGGCCATCGAATTTTTGCCAAGGGAATCAAAGTTGATCGAGCTAAGATTGAGGTAATTGAGAAGTTGCAGTCACCTACTTCAGATGAAAGTTGTGAGAAGCTTCTTGGGGTACATCGGATTTTATCGTCTCTTCATTAAGGATTTTTCAAAAATCACAAAACCTCTATGCAACCTGTTACTCAAAGACGTGACCTTTAACTTCAATGAGGAATGCTTGGCCACATATGACAAGTTAAATTCCAAGCTCACCTATGCTCATATCATTATAGCACCGGATTGGGAGTTACCTTTCGAAATCATGTGTGATACCAGTGACTATGCCATAGGGAATGTTCTAGGACAACGAAAGAATAAATTATTGCATGTAATTTCATTATGCAATTAGAACAATGATGGATGTGCAGTTGAATTATACAACCACTGAAAAGGAACTTCTAGCCGTGGTATTTACTCTTGACAAGTTTCGTTCATATTTGATTGGGCCCAAGGTGATACTTTACCCCTATCATTTAACTCTTAAATATTTACTCTCGAAAAAATATGCAAAACCAACACTAATCCGTTATTGCTCCTACAAGAATTTGACTTGGAAATTCGCGACAAAAAGACTTGAAAAATGTTGTAGCCGATCATTTGTCTCGGCTAGTGTAAGAAGATCAAGGAGAAGATAAGGCCGTCTCGATCAATGAGGTATTTCTTGATGAACAATTGCTTGCCATCCAAGCCTCTGATGCACCATGGTATGCAAATTTGTGAACTACTTGGCCAACAACATTGTTCCACTTGACATGAATTCTCAACAAAAGAAAAGGTTCTTCTCACTAGTCAAGCATTATTATTGGGATGATCCTTACTTATGGAAACATTGTCTCGATCAAATTATCCGAAGTTATCCAAGATGGTTGATATTATTCATCATTGCCATGCGCTAGAGTGTAGGGGTCACTTTGGAGCCTCCAAGACCATAGGAAGGTGCGCCAATTAGGATTCTTTTGGCCAACTCTATTCAAGGATGCTCATACGTTTGTCCAAGCTTGTGATCGTTGTCAAAGAATCGAGAATATTTCTAGCCGATATCCAATGTCGTTGTCCAACATTTTGGAGGTTGAAATATTTGACATTTGGGGTATTGACTTCATGGGACGTTTCCCACCATCTTACAACAATCTTTACATTTTGGTAGCCATTGATTATGTTTCTAAGAAGCCGTGACCCTACCTACCAATGATTCAAAAAGTGTGCTTCGATTCTTAAGAAAGAACATCTTCACTCGTTTTGATACTCCACAAGACATTATTAGTGACAGAGGTATACTCTTCTTACTAAGTATGGTATTACACATAAGGTCGCCACTCCTTACCATCTGTAAATTAGTGGGCAAGTAGAGGTTTCAAATAGATAATTAAAACACATCTTAGAAAAGACAGTTAGTGCCTTTAGGAAAGATTGGTCGTTAAAATTAGATGATGCATTATGGGCTTATCGGACGACATACAAAACACCCATAGGTATGTCTTCTTTCGCGGGAAGCTCAAGTCTATATGGTACCTGTTCAAATTCAAAATGATGCCCTCGGCACTGTCTTCAAGGTGACTAGACAACATTTTGAAGTTGTACTTGGAAGCAAATTTCGATTACTAATTTTCTTTACTCTAAAGTATTTGGGATCCATAAACTCATGCATTGGTTTGCAAATTCACAAATTTCCTTCAACTTTTGAAGATTAAAAATAAAAATTTCGTTGAAGTATTACTTTCTCTTACTAATGGTGATGCATATGTAATGCTTCATCATTATTCTTTTACTAAAGTGTTGTCATAAATGTTTATGCACTATAATTTTAGCACTTCACAAGGCCCTACTGCTTCAAGTATTTTGATGGACAAGGTAGCTATACTTGGATAAGTGTGGAGAAATAGTAAAGACTACCCTTGTGAGATGCTTGAGCCAAATTGCCACTCTTTCAGAGAGTATTTGGACTATTCTAATTCACTATTTTTCTTTCTTTCTTTCTTATTTAGATTAATCTCAATTAGGCTTTTGAGTTGATTACTAAGAACTAATCTTTCTTTCATAGGAATCATCTAATGCTTTCACTTTTGAGTTGGATGGACCTTGAGAGATGATGTTAGGCTATACATGTTCTAACCACGAAATAAGTCTTATGTCTTACCCTTGTGTGTGCCATTTTGAAGCCAAACACTTGGCCTTTTCTTTCATTACCCACAATATTCCTTACCCTTTTCACCCTATTTTTAGCCATATCTTATATGCATGGGAGATTCCATGGTAAGTGAAAATAAGGATGAAGGTTGAGCTCTACATCAACAAAATAGGTGGTGTGTACGAAGAAAAGAAAAGAAGGATTCAAAGTTTAAGTCAAGAAAGTGAAGCACATCAACAATCCTGGATGCCTTTGTGAAGTAAATTTGAAGACCCAAGCCGTATAACAAGATAAATGTCTTGGTATGTCTCAAGTTCTAGTATTCCATGTTCTTTTCTTTCATAACCCATAACTGAGCCTCACGTTACAACTATAGTAAAGATCTTTGGGTATGTACTTTATCTATGTTCTTAGTATTTGATTTCCTTTCCATGAGATATATTTCTAGAAATTGTCTTTTCTTCATTTTGGATGCATATGTGTCTTGTGTTTTGACTTCTTGACCTAACTTCATTTACATATGGAAGGTAAGCATGTAACCCTAGTTATGTGTGAAAATTAAGTGTTATCCAATGAGGCCTAGAGTCGAGGCGAATTTGTACACACACCGAGCGAGTGTGTGTATCTTGAAGTTAGAGTACCCTGGAGTATTGGCTTTACACTTTACACTATGGTGCAGTTTATTTGTAGTGGCATAACTTTAGTTTTGAAATTTTGATTAGCATTCATTGCTTATTATTAGTTGGTTGGAAGTACTGCTTTAATGAATTTGTTTTGCAATGAGCGTTTGTGGGCAGTGGCCACTCCTTTTTCTTTTATTTCTCTTCCTCAAAAAGCAAGTCTCATTCTAGTTTCCTGATGCATACCTGTATATTTGAAAGCATGACATATGATGAAGAATTTTGCAGTTCTAAACACCAGTTTTAAAAATTTATAAGACAATGGAAGGAAAATTCATAAAATAAGAAACTCACAAGACATGACTGCTTTAAAATGAAAACACAATCCATAAGAAATACTTAAACTAGTTTTCACACTAAAAATACTAGAATTTCCACATCGCTACAAATTTTTTGTTCATTTCAAGATGCAAATTAAATTCACTCAATTTTTTTTTCCACTGGATGAAAAGCAGGATCTAGTTTGCCCTTGATAGCTCATCATTTCTTGAATAAGTTCTTGTGCCCTTGATAGCTCATTATTACAGAGAAATCCCGGGATGATTGTGTTCTAGGTGATAGTATTTGGGGAACAGCCTTTCTCTTCCATTCCTCTAAGCAATGCTTCTGCTTCACTAAATAGGTCTTTAGTAGAAAGAGCAATTATCAAAGTTGTATAGGTCTTGACATTCGATTGAAGTCCTTTTGAAGGGAAACTGTGAAAGAGACCCCCTACACATTCAATTCTTATTGCCGTGCATAAACCGTCGATAAGAATATTATAGAGACTAATACCAAAATCCAAGTTACTGCCTTCCAACTCTCCAAACAATTTCAAAGCCATATCAATACAGTGGTTTCTACACAGTCCATCCAGTAAAACACTATAAGTACGAATATTTGGAAGTGGACCACTAGCTTTCATTTTTTAGAACAAGTTTTGCATATCATCTATTCTTCCCTCTTTGCAAAAGCCGCCAATAAGTGTTGTATAAGTAACAGATCTGGAACCATTCCCTTATGAGTCATTTCCTCAAACAACAACATTGCTTCCTTCATTCTTCTTTCATTGCAATCTTCGTTTATCAGTATACTATAACTAAAAACATCAACAATGAAGCCCTTCTTAAGCATTAGATCAAAAATTCCTTCTGCTTTATCCATATCTCCTTGCAAGCAATAACCCTCCATGAGCGAATTGTAAGTAACAGGTATTAGGTTCCATACCTCTAGCAGTCATAATATCAATTACTTGATTAGCTTCCTTAAACTTGCCCTCCTTACACAAATAGTCAACAAGAAAACTAAAGGTTTGAACGTTTGGAGAGATGTCATTATTGCTCATCTCTTTGAAGAATCGTGAGGTTTCCTTCCATTGACCTAATCTGCATAAACCCTGAAACAAAGATGTATTGGTGACGATGTGTGGTGGAATATCCTTACTTTTCATTTCTTTGAAGAGATTGAATGCCTCAACAATAAGTTTGTCCTTACAAAGGCTGTCAATTATTGTGTTGTAGACAACTACATTAGGTTTACAGTAACTTTTTTCCATCATGCAAAGCATTTGAATAGCCCTATCATTTTGACCTTGTTTGCATCAGCCAGCTATTAACGTACCAAAAGTCATAACATTGGGTTACATCCTTCTCCAAAGGCTGCCATTTTACAGACAAGGCCCCTTATTAAAATGTTGAGGGTGGTGACATTTAGTTGAAGCCCTAATTTAAAGGATAGTGCCAAGACTGAAAAACTGCCGCCCATTTGGTCCAGAATGACAAAAAAATTCACAACAATGTTTAAAGTAAAGGCATTAGGAACAAGTCCCATTCCCAACAGAGTAATTTGTTTATACTTAGATAGGACTACCGCATATTGCTCTAATTTTATAACTTGACCAAATAATTGAGTGAAGCGGACAATAGAAGCTCGAGGACGCGTTTAAGCATCTTTTTGAACATATTTGATGCCCCCTCAAGATTAGTGACATCAAATGGGTGTTGGGGGTTTCTAGATTTGGATTTGCAAGGGTTTGAGGACTGAGAAGAAACAGACAAGGAATACCTATGTGTCGTCGATTGCAATAAGAATAAGCAGATCTCCGCATCATAATCATCATGATCATCTGCACTTGCCTTCTGAGTTCCCTTCAGATTCAGAAAACCCTAAAACATTTTTGAGTATCCATGACAGCGTTTTTTCTTAAACACCCCCTAGTCCATGTACACCCATCTCTTGCAAACATGTACACAACAGTGTAAGCATATCAAAACCCACAAAGTGTACAATGAAATGCCTAAAAGACTGTTGATGGCTCAAGCTTCAACAACCTGCAATCCTGTCCATGCCCACAGCTCCTTGAAATTTATATGTTGTTGGATGTGTTTTTAATTTGTACTCAGTTTAGGGTTTAAGGTTTTAGGGGACGAACAAAATCATAGGCCATTATGGTCAATTCCCACCCTATAGTGTTAATAACTAACTTGAGAAAACATTTATATTTGGGTTTCCTACAGTAAGCAAATGGATATATTGCTAATTGTTCTTAATGTCTGTACTCTAAACATTATGATTAACTGCTTTTGTCATCTGGGCCAAATGGGAGGTTGGACTTGTTCAAGAAATGCTAGAAAAGGGTTTCTCTGTGGATGATTCAACTATGAAATGAGTATTCATGACAACTCACTTTCTTGACACCCCCGAGTCCATGTACACCCGTCTCTTGCAAATCTGTATAAAGCAATGCAAGCATATCAAAACCCACAAAGTATTCGATGAAATGCCAAAAAGACTGTTGTTGGCTCAAGCTTCAACAACCTACAACACTGCCCATGCCTAGAGCTCTTTGAAATTTGTATGCAGTTGGATATGTTTCTAAATTGCACTTGGTTTAGGGATTAAAGTTTTAGGGGACGAACAAAATCATGGGCCATTATGGTCAATTCGCACCCTATAGTGTTAATAACTAACTTGAGAAAAAATTTCCATTTGGGTTTCCTACAATAAGCATATGGATATGTTGCTAATTGTTCTAATGTCTGTACTCTAAACATTATGATTAACTGCTTTTGTCATCTAGGCCAAATGGGCGGTCAACTTGTTCAAGAAATGGTAGAAAAGAGTTTCTCTGCGGATGATTCAACTTTGAAATGAGTATCCATGACAACTCTCTTTCTCGACACCCCTGAGTCCATGTACACTCCTCTCTTGCAAATCTGTACAGACCAATGCAAGCATATCAAAACCCACAAAGTGTTCCATGAAATGCCTAAAAGATTGCTGCTAGCTTAAGCTTCAACAACCTGGAACATTATCCATGCCCAAGCTCCTTGAAATTTGTACGCAGTTGGATGTGTTTTCAATTTGCACTTGGTTTAGGGTTTAGGGTTTAAGGTTTTAGGGGACGAACAAAATCATGGGCCATTATGGTCAATTCGCACCCTATAATGTTAATAAATAACTTAAGAAAAAATTTCCATTTGATTTTCCCATAATAAGCAAATGGATATTTTACCAATTGTTCCTAATGTATGTACTCTAAACATTATCATTAACTGCTTTTATCATCTTGGCCAAATGGTCGAACTTGTTCAAGAAATGGTAGAAAGGAGTTTCTCCGTGGATGATTCAACTATGAAATGAGTATCCATGACAACTCACTTTCTTGACACCCCTGAGTCCATGTATACCCATCTCTTGCAAATCTGTATAGAGTAATGCAAGCATATCAAAACCCACAAAGTATTCGATGAAATGCCTAAAAGACTGCGATGGTTCAAGCTTCAACAACCTGCAACACTGTCTATGGCCATAGCTCTTTGAAATTTGTATGCAGTTGGCTGTGTTTTGAATTTGCTCTTGGTTTAGGGTTTAAGGTTTTAGGGGACGAACAAAATCATAGACCATTATGGTCAATTCGTACCCTATAGTGTTAATAACCAACTTGAGAAAAAATTTCCATTTGAGTTTCCTACAGTAAGCAAATGGATCTGTTGCTAATTGTTCTTAATGTCTGTACTCTAACCATTATGATTAACTGCTTTTGTCATCTTGGCCAAATGGGCGGTTCGGACTTGTTCAAGAAATGCTGGAATAGGGTTTCTCTAGGATGATTCAACTATGAAATGAGTATCCATGACAACTCTCTTTCTTGACACCCTTGAGTCCATGTACACCCGTCTTTTGCAAATCTGTATAAAGCAATGCAAGCATATCAAAACCCACAAAGTGTTCGATGAAATGCCTAAAAGATTGCTGCCTGGCTCAAGCTTCAACAACCTACAACACTGTCCATGCCTAGAGCTCCTTGAAATTTGTATGTAGTTGGATGTGTTTTTAATTTGCACTTGCTTTAGGGTTCAAGGTTTTAGGGGACGAACAAAATCATGGGCCATTATGGTCAATTCGCACCTTATAGTGTTAATAACTAACTTGAGGAAAAATTTCCATTTAGGTTTCCCACAAAAAGCAAATGGATATGTTGCCAATTATTCATAATATCTGTACTCTAAACATTATGATTAATTGCTTTTGTCATCTTCGCCAAATGGACAGTCGGACTTGTTCAAGAAAATGGCAGAAAGGGGTTTCTAAGCGGATGATTCAATTATGAAATATGTATCCATGACAGCTCTCTTTCTTAACACCCCTGAGTCCATGTACACTCATCTCTTGCAAATTTGTATAGAGCAATACAAGCATATCGAAACCCACAAAGTGTTTGATGAAATGCCTAAAAGATTGCTGCTAGCTTAAGCTTCAACAACCTTCAACACTATCCATGCCCACAGCTCCTTGAAATTTGTATGCAGTTGGATGTGTTTTCAATTTGCACTTGGTTTATGGTTCAAGGTTTTAGGGGACGAACAAAATCAGGGGCCACTATGGTTGATTCGCACCCTATAGTGTTAATAACTAACTTGAGGAAACATTTCCATTTAGGTTTCTCACAGTAACAAATGGATATGTTGCCAATTATTCCTAATATATGTACTCTAAACATTATGATTAATTGCTTTTGTCATCTTGGCCAAATGGACGGTCGGACTTGTTCAAGAAATGGCAGGAAAAGGGTTTCTTTGCGGATGATTCAATTATGAAATATGTATCCATGACAGCTCTCTTTCTTAACACCCCTGAGTCCATGTACACTCCTCTCTTCCAAATCTGTATAGAGTAATGCAAGCATATTGAAACCCAGAAAGTGTTCGATGAAATGCCTAAAAGACTGCTGCTCACGTAAGCTTCAACAACTTGCAACAGTATCCATGTCCACAGCTCCTTGAAATTTGTATGCAGTTGGATGTGTTTTCAATTTGCACTTGGTTTGGGGTTTAAGGTTTTAGGGGACGAACAAAATCAGGGGCCACTATGGTCAATTCACACCCTATAGTGTTAATAACTAACTTGAGAAAAAATTTCCATTTGGGTTTCCCACAGTAAGGAAATGGATCTGTTGCTAATTGTTCCTAATGTCTGTACTCTAAACATTATGATTAACTGTTTTGTCATCTAGGCCAAATGGGCCGTCGGACTTGTTCAAGAAATGGCAAAGAGGGGTTTCTCTACGGATGATTCAACTATGAAATGGGTAATTGATTTAGTATCTAAGGATAAAGTAGATCTTAAGTTGATTGAGCGTAATTGATATTTTCAAGTATTTGACACAATGCTCAACATAGTTAACGATGCTATTAGCCATTGTGAAAAAAGAGGCAATGTCAATATTTTTCTTTGCCATGACAACTAGAGTTAGTTGAAGTTGATGAGCAAACCAATGAACATAATAAGCACATGGTTGTTCTCTCAAAATCCTTGTTTTAAGGTCATTCAACTCACCTATCATATTGCTAGCTCCATCATAACTTCGTCCTCGTAGCTTGGAAAAGCTCAAACCGTTGGAAGAAAAGAATGTGTTAATAGCATTCTTAAGTGAAGTTGAAGTAGTGTTGGTAACATGTTGGATCCCCACAAACCTTTCAATTACATGCCCTTTATCGTCCACATAACGCAACACCATAGCCATTTGTTCTTTTACCGAAATATCACGTGCTTCATCCACCAATATAGAAAAGAATATATTTTTTTAATTCACTCATGATAGCAACAAGTGTTTCAAGGGCATATTAATTGACAAGATCTTTTTGAATGCAATGACCTACTAACTTGAGATTCCACGTAGTATTTTCCAACATAAAGACCCTAACTTTCTCATCATTGTCTGCAAGGAATTGCAATAGCTTCAAGTAATTTCCCCTATTGCGTGAAGTGGCACTTTCATTGTGGTCAAGAAAAGCAAGACCTTGTCAAAACAAAAACTTAGTGCACTTGATTGATGCATTCAAGCATGTGCAATAAGTCATACGAGCTTGCTCAGAGTGTTTGTCCACGGCCGTTTCAATATGTGCATTTTGATTCATTAAATTTGTAGCTGCTTCTCTAGCTTGATTATGAGCACTACCAACCGGTCCAACATGCGTCTTCATTCTTTCTCTCCCCTTCTTCCAATTCTTAAAGCCTGCTCCAGTGAAGGCTTCACTACCCACTCGGTCAAAAATGGACTTAAAGAGATAGCAATAAAGACAAAATGTAGATCTTTGGATATACTATACTCCAACTAATCAAATTCATCAAACCATTTGGGAATGAAATTCCCAACATATTACTTTGTGGGAAATTATGACTTTTATGTTGACAAGGTCCTTTGTGTACATATGCTCTTCAGACCTCATCTCTAATACTAGAATCATAATCAATCATTTGAGTTCTTAGTCCAAGGTCTGCTTGAAGATTAGCCAAAACCCCATCTAACTCACTTTGTCTTGAACTTGAAGTTCTTGAACTCGAACTACCAACATTACCTGAACTACCAACATTATTCCAACCAATGACGATGATGTTCTCTTAAAAAAAACCGTTCCATAATTCTACACATAAATTAATCAAAATAAAAACTCAATCAATTAAAGAACAAACTAATAACTACAATAAAATTCACAAATTAAACTCATATATGTAACAATAACAATTATTCAACAAATTAACAAATACATAATCCAATAAATCTATAATCTATAATCAAACCATCAATTGCACCTAAATAATTATGAATTAGATTTCAATTTAATTAAATACATCACACCTCAACATTAATTTAGACTTAGGATTTAAAAATTAGAACTTACTTTAATTGAATTGTGAAATTTCACAATAATAAATGGCGGCGGCGGCTGGTGGTGGACAGCAGCCAGCACCCTTTGGCGTTGGTGATGGCTGTTGTCACCAAAAGCGGTGTCTTTTAAAATTTATAAACTCGCAAGCGCACGAATCGAATATAGCATAAGCGTGTAAGAGCGAGATCGTACCCAAGGGATTGCGTGTAAAGATAGAAAACCAATTTTACCCAAGTTAATTTCATTGCCAACCTAGTTGATTCAAATGGTGATTTGTTTGTTGATAAAGAAAATTAAATAAAGCATGAAACAAATATGGAAATGACAATAAACTGAAATTAAGATTTAAATTTATGAGAAAAAAAAAACTAAGGTATTAGAATCCACACCATTATTCCATAATATCCTAATTATTTATCTTTCAATTCCCATGGAGTAGCAATCTAGAAATCAATCTACTGCTTTCTCAAGATTTATCAATTAAGCTTGTACTTTAGATCATAAGTAAATTTTCCTTCCCTTCATAAGTACAAATTCTAAGTATAAAATGTAAACAAAATTATTTAACTACAAAGGATCAAAGTTTCCTAAGCATCCTATGTGAAAAAGTTTATTTGAATAACAAAATATCAAAGAAATTTATAAATTAGAAATATAAACCAAGGATGAATTAATAGATTAATCCAAACTCTTAACTACCACAAATACATGTTATATGTCACAATACATGATAGAAGTGGTGAAAAGAAGATTAATCTATTAATCATGTGAAGTGAAAATTATAATCATTGAACACCACAATATTTGAGAATTGAAGATAAAAACTAGAACTTTATTTAATAATGGTGTTTCATCCAACCTTAGTTAAGTATTTTAGCTAGACATAATTAAGAAAAACAAAACAAAGAAATTAAAATACATAATTTACATGAGAACTAGGAAAGGAAGAACAAGTTTAAAAGAGTTGTTAGCTCTTGGTTCTTTCCTTTCCATCATTGTTCTCTTTCTTCCTCACTCTTTCTCTCTCTCTCTCTTGCCTTCTGCTGTGTATCACTCTTGAATTTCTCATCTCCTACCCTCTTGAGTTGCTGCCTATTTATAGAAGCATGAAGTCCCTTTCATTCCAGCTGCATGTGCAAGCTGTCTTCTAGAACCTGTCTTGGTGTGTGACAGCCTGTGGATTGAGGTTTTATCCAATTGCTCCAATTTTTGGATATGTGTTAGTCGACATCTTAATGAACAAATTTCATGAAAGATATTTATTCATTTGAGCATGGGAGAATTCGGTTTTCAGGCCTGCAAATGGACTGTACAGCATGAGCTGTAAAAGGCAAAGTTCTAGAACCTGTCTTGAGTTCTTCTCTCTTTTTGCAACACATTGCCTATTTCTCCTCCTTCTCATGCTATTGGTGGAAGACAATTAATATCTACAAACAACCACTCATTAAATACAAAAACAAAGATTGGAAATAACCAATACAAATACTCTAATAGATTTACATAATACAAAAGAAAATACTAACAAATATAAATTTAAGGATAAAACTTGTATTAATTTTGTGCTCATCAAATACCCCCAAACCTATATTTTGCTAGTCCTCGAGCAAAAGAAAATAAAAACTAAGTAGAAAAGAAAACTAAGCCACTTTCGCAGGGATCTCGATTGCATTTAGCATATTCAACAAGCCTTTAAACCCCTAGGTTACCCTAGTGGACGAGTATAGTCTCGTGAGGGCTTTCATGATGATACCCACAAACATCGAAATGAGAGATTAAAAATTATGCTACAACAAAATTGAAAATTTAAACAAATGCTTAACCATCATCAAAGCTACTGGATTGAAAAATTCATGAACAATTTTTAAAAGAGCAAACACGCTTCAAATTAATCCCCACATAAAGTCTTGATCACTTATAATTATTTAGTAAATTTTTCATTTGTTTCCTTTTGTGTTTAAGTGAACCAACACATTTTAGAGACAAAAAGTCAATTTCAATCACAGTAACCTCATTATTTCAATTATTATCAAAATTCAGTGCAAATAACTAACCAAGGCATATATATACTTTTTTTTTTTTATTGTGACTGTGCAATGTTTAGTTCCATTAAGCTTTCTAATTAACCCATGTAGCGAGATTTAGGCCAACAACTCTCAAACCAAAGGTTTTAAGGCATTAGGTGTAGAAACATCCCTAAGGGCTTATTAACTCGAAGTTAAAAAGGCTACAGAACTAAACTAGTCACAAAATGTATTTACCTCAAAATTTTACCGTTTGACGCGAACACTCGCTGCTGTTTAGGCAAGAGGCCCGGTTACTAAGTAAAACTCTGGATAAATTAACATTTTTTTTATTATTATTATTTTATTTTATTTTTTTATGCCAAGGTCAATCAAGAGCAATGTCATCTAACTCTACTAAAAACAACAAAGTTAACTATAATTGATCTTTTCTTTCATTCTCACTAAAGTGTTGATGTGCATGTGAGAGTTCAAAGTATAACTCATGAATAATCCACTAAATAGAAATAAGTGAAAAAACTAAAATTATGGGTTTAAAATTTAATCATATGTTTCCAATCGTAAAAATCATTCATGAGTATTAAATCTGATTTGATGATAGTAAGCATAAAAATCTAGAGATAACACCATTTTTAAAAAAAAAAAAAAATTATTTTGGGTGAAATAAAATAATAATAAAAACAAAACTACCGTAAAAACAAAACTTCTAAACTTTACCCCCAAACCTAAACCAAACATTGTCCTCAATGTTGAATAATTGAGGCATCAACAATTAAATAAAACAAAATCAAACGAAACAAAACCAATTAAAACTACAATTTAGTTGCAAAAACAAAACAAAATCAAACGGAACAAACTAAAACCAAATACAACAATAAGCCCTAACAACAGTTCTACGCACGCAGAAATCCAGCCCATGAGAACGTTCAAATCAATTGAAAACCCAACCCAAACGAAAGCCCAAACACTTCTTTTATTATGATTATTATTTATTATTATTAAAAATTAAAGAAAACAAAGAAGTGTTGTCAGAAGCGCAAGGAACAAGATTTCTGAAAAGAGAGAAGGGGGTCGATGTCTGATTTCTGATAGGTCACGGGCCAAAAGAGGTGAGGGACGTGTCAGCGTGCAGAGGCCGCTTTCACATCCCCCAAGCCTGAATTATTGGCTTCGTAGGAAGGCGCGACAACTTTCTATTTCTTGAAAGCGCTGAAAGGCAGAAATACAATTAAAAGGGTTAGGGACGGGTGCGTCAGATGGAGATAAGCCATAGGGGAGCGCGAAACTTCAAAAGCGCAGCGGCTAGGGTTTAGAAAAAATTAAGTCTATAAAAGGCAGAGGAAAAAAATGAAAAACACAAACTCTTAAACACACAAAAGAGAAAAGAAAGAAGAAAAGAGAGTGAAAAATCAAAATGGCTTCTTCCTATCCATTTTCGTTGGATCTTAACTTAGCTCCACCGACTCAGACTCGGGGTTAAAGCAGCGGCACCAATATGGATGCCCTATTTTGTCTCCGCACGGGGCCTGTAACAGTAAATGACTCATACTCCTGGACAACGATGTTGCCAGTGGAGTTGCGAGAAATCTAGTGACTCCTAAAGATATACGTGTGCTGGGCACAAGGGAGGACAATCGGGTCGTGAGTGACGCCATGGCACTAAGCGTGCAGAGTACAACACGTGTCGCAAGTTTGGGTCATCGCCTACTGCGAAGTCCCATGAGATAGAGGTGCTGAAAGGTCAGTTGGCGGCGGAACGAAGTATGGTTGAAGATTGTCAGAGTGTTATAAAAAGCCTGAAAAGGGAGAGGTCAAGGATAGTGGAGGTGAATCGACACAGCTAGAAGTATTGCGGGACGAGAATAAAAATCTATCAAAGATGCTAGAGTTGTACTCTCGAGACATGCGAAAGCAACTGGAGGACCTAGACCGACCGAGGAAACGCAAGCAACCAGATCGCGAGAGTAGTTATACTGAAGCGAAGATTGCGATCTTTGGGAGCTCAAGTGATGAGCCCCAAGAGGCTGTGCGTGATGACCCTGGAGAGGAAATCCAGAGGGCCAAACTCAAAGCTCCTATGGTCGAGACACCAAGCACTGTGAAAAAATAATTTCTAATGTATTATTGGTGTGCCTGCTTGTTTCGCCATTTCCCTTTTATTTTTCATTTTCATTTTGTTTCACTCTTTTTTTTTCGGAAATAAAAGAAATTAAGTTGCAAAAGAAAAAGTAAGCACACTTCCCAAACTTAAAATAAAACAAAGATGACACCTGAAAGGGAAAACGCACTTCCCAAACTTAAAATAAAACAAAGCTGAAAGCCGAAAGGGAAAACACACTTCCAAACTTAAAATAAAACAAAGCAAAACACAAAGCACCAGAAAAACGAAAGCAACGGTCAAAAACATAAAACACCAGAAAAAACACGGAGGTAAAAAGAAAAGTAAAGTGAAAGTAAAGCTCAAAAACACAAAACACCAGAAAATTAAAGTAACGGGCAAAAACATAAAACACCAGAAAAACACGGAGGTAAAAAGAAAAGTAAAGTGAAAGTAGAAATGATCCCTTCTAAATGCATGCGTCCGCAAAATCCTCGTGAAGCGTAGGGATCCGAGAAAAAAAAGGGCAACGACTGGATAGCAATATGGAGATCCGAAGTGGATGTCGGCTCCTCATCAGGAGATGTCTATTTAAACCGTGCATTGGTTAAATGTAGGAGTACCAAGCATTTCTTCCTGCAAACTCAAAGAAAACCATCAAATAATTCAGAAACGAAGCAATGGCATCCTCATGCGCTCACCTGGATGATCTCAACCTTGAATTGTCCCTTGCACCTCCGAATGCGCAGATAAGGGCTCCTCCAAACCCTGTCTTCCCAAACTCTACATATCATCACGGCACGGCCTCAAACTTTGCTGAGGCAATACCGAACTTTGCTGAGGCAAGGCCGAGAGAGGGCAGTGCTGCCTGGGAGGCATGATTGGCAGCAAGCTCACACCGGCAGATCATTGGCATATAGCACATAGGTCTGACAAGGTGGCAGTGGATGAGTCCCACACTTATACCGCGCTCCAAGCGGTCTCGGCCACTAATCTGGGCTTGCGCTTCCTGGCGAGAACACGGGAGTGTTCAGACATTGAGTGAGGAGGTGGCCTCTTTGAAAGCTCTGGTGGCGGATTCCTAGAAACGGCTCTACTTGGCCAACCAGAATGTAGAAGCACTGGAGAAGAGAAATAATGAGCATGTCAAACTTTTGCAGGTTCTACAAGTAAGAGCAAGTAGAGGCAATTAGCCTGATGCCTCAGGTTGCTCAAAATCCTGGAAACAAACATGTGATTGAGAAATTTATATATGCATTTTCACATTTGTGTATGTAATCACATGTTTATGAAATGAATAAGTTTTTGAGCCAAATTTCTGTGTGTGCAATCATGAAGCAATCTACTTCCCAAACTTAACAACAAATTAAATACATAAACAAGTAAAAGAAAGAAAGAATTACAGGAATAAAAGCAAAGAGAAACAAGAAATTCGGAATTACCAAAAAAAAAAAAAAAACAAAACAAAACAAAAGAAAACTTCTAAACCTTACCCCCGAACCTAAATTAAACATTGACCTTAATGTTTCAAAATAAAAGCATAGCAAATGTATGAAATAAGAGGGTAAATGATATAGAAAGATAATACCTGGAAAATATGCGTGCCAATCCCCTTGGTATTTATCCATTACATAATAAAAGAGAAAAATAATAAATAAAAAAATTCAAGCAAAATGAAATAAAAACCAAAATGAAATAAAACACACAAAAAGAAAACTAAAATCTATACAAACACAAAATAAACAGTCATAAAAAAAAATACAAAAATAACCACACAAAGAAATAAGCAAAAAAATATATTGTTTTTTTTTTAACACTCAGTAACAAAAAAAAATAACTTATTTTAAAAACACAAATATACAAGCAACTCACGGATAACCAGTTAAGGGCCTCATAAAACACAGCCAGGGGTATCCGGAAGGTTGGAGGGGTCACAATGGTCCCGCTTAAAACCCAAACTTCTTAAACACCGAAGGTGTCACCTATAGAACTCCTAGACACTGTATTGACGAAGACGCTCAGCTGGAGTTACCAAAAGTCAGCTCATATGAAAAATCTTGTTTTTTTTAAAATTTGTTTTTAAAAAAATAAAAATAAAAAAAAAGAATAAAAAAAGAATAATATTAACAAAACAAGAAAAAAGAAAGGATTGGAATGCTCCCCCTTGAAACGATTAGGTCGAGCATGAATGCATTTGGAGGTCGCGACTTCTCCTACTACTCCACACTTCTCCTCCTTATGATTACAGTTGTCTTCTTTTCCTTTTTTATTGATACCTGTACAAACAAGCACACAAATCAGTTCAAGCAATAAGCACACAAATTGACATAAAGAAAAAGAAATGAACTTTCTTAAAATAAAATAAAATATAAAACTTCTTCCAAGTCCAAGGCTGCACCAAAAGAAGCTTTGATTGTATAACTGAAACAAAGAAATGAAAAATTAATACACAATGATATTACAATATAAACAAGAGAATTAACAAAATCTTTTTTCTTTTTTTTTAAAGTAAAAAAAAAAAATTAATTTCGTTTTTTTAAAATTTTTTTATTATAAAAGTTTAATATATATTACAATAGAAACAAGATAATTGAAAATTTTTATTTTTTTTATTTTTATAATTTCGTTTTTTTTTTAATTTTTAAAGTTTTATATATATTACAAAACTAAATTATAACTAGTGGAAGAATTTAATTAACCAGAATTTGATTAGTTTTCCGTTGTTTATTTAATAATGGTGTTTCATCCAACCTTAGTTAAGTATTTTAGCTAGACATAATTAAGAATTTAAAACAAAACAAAGAAATTAAAATACATAATTTACATGAGAACTAGGAAAGGAAGAACAAGTTTAAAAGAGTTGTTAGCTCTTGGTTCTTTCCTTTCCATCATTGTTCTCTTTCTTCCTCACTCTTTCTCTCTCTCTCTCTCTTGCCTTCTGCTGTGTATCACTCTTGAATTTCTCATCTCCTACCCTCTTGAGTTGCTGCCTATTTATAGAAGCATGAAGTCCCTTTCATTCCAGCTTGCATGTGCAAGCTGTCTTCTAGAACCTGTCTTGGTGTGTGACATCCTGTGGATTGAGGTTTTATCCAATTGCTCCAATGTTTGGATATGTGTTAGTCGACATCTTAATGAACAAATTTCATGAAGGATATTTATTCATTTGAGCATGGGAGAATTCGGTTTTCAGGCCTGCAATGGACTGTACAGCATGAGCTGTAAAAGGCAAAGTTCTAGAACCTGTCTCTTGAGTTCTTCTCTCTTTTTGCAACACATTGCCTATTTCTCCTCCTTCTCATGCTATTGGTGGAAGACAATTAATATCTACAAACAACCACTCATTAAATACAAAAACAAAGATTGGAAATAACCAATACAAATACTCTAATAGATTTACATAATACAAAAGAAAATACTAACAAATATAAATTTAAGGATAAAACTTGTATTAATTTTGTGCTCATCAATGGCAACATCAAGGGAGGAGATGGTGGTTGAGGATTTGGGGAGATTGGGGTTAGGGTTGTTGACTTCATTTTGGCTCAAGACGACTTCATTTTGGCTAGGTCATTTAAAAAAATTGCCTTTGCCAAAACAACGTGTTTTGCCAAGCAGTTTAAAAATAAATAAATAAATATCCTCCCTTGCGCATCAACTTCTTCTTCTCCATAAGGTCGCTCTCATGGCTTCCAAAGGCAAAACCAGGGAGCTCCAACCAAATTCCAGGGCCGCCATAAGGTCGTCTTACACCATGGGTGGCTCCACCATTTTTTTTGGGTATCATGACTAGTAAACCCTCAGGAGACACAATTTCTCCTACTAGAGACACCTAGAGGTTTAAAGGCTTGTGGCACAACTCTTCATCAATCATAATGTTTTCTAATAAGTCCTTCATGAACTAATTTCTTTTTACTAGGGCTCTGTTAGATTTCCAAAATTTGATATTGAGCTAAGTTTTGTTAGCCGACACTTGAGTTTCTTTATGGTATTAATGACAATTGGTTTCCCTTTCAATATCAGTTTTAATTGACCCTTTTTTTTAATTGACTCTTAAGTAAGTTAAGTAGGACCCTCTAGTGTACGTAAGGCAGGGTGTTACAATGTTGGCATAATTCCCTTATATATATGGATGGTAATGTGTGTGAAAATTGTCCTACAAATTCCCTCTCATCATCTAACCCCGACCGATTTGATGCATTAAACCGCTTTTAGTCATTCAGCCGTATTTACGCATTCAACTACTTTTGTACTCTCGACCACATTTATGTTCTCAACTGCATTTATGTGCTCAGCCGCATTTAGGTGCTCGGTCGCATTTATGTGCTCAGCCTCATTTATGATTTTTGGGCCCCTAATCATCCTTATGGATTTAGGGCCACCCTTTTGTACTCTTGGCCACATTTATGTTCTCAGCCGCATTTATGTTCTCAGCCGCATTTATGTGGAATTGTTTGAAACATGCTCTAGCTACTTATTGAGTTAATCTCACTACTAATTTATTGTAGTTCAAGATACTAATATTAATGAAGTTGTATAGGCAATTTGGCTGGGACGATCTTTGGTCTTGGTCCCAAAGGAAAAACAATTAGGTTGGTTTCCTTTGAAAAATAAGTGGTTTGCCCCGTTAACATGTTTAAACTTTGTTTCTATTTTCAGTTAGTTCTTCCTAATTTAGTTTAGAAGTTAAGAGTTATTATTGGCTTTCAAGTTTTTGTTTATTTAGGTTTGTTTTAATAGACATTTTATTACTTAAGTGGTTGTTTGGTAAGTAGGTTAAGTAGCACTATCTTGTATAAGTAAGGGGATGTTATATTGACTCCGATATCCAATTTCCTCTCATATAATTGGAGTCTTTTAAGATAGTTTTAGCTTATTTGGTTTAAATAATGCAGATCCAACAAACAATACATTGATAAGAGAAAAGGTTTGGAACACATTGAGGGGGATAAGATTAAAGCACATAAAATCAGGAGCTATATATGAGGATACATAACCTAATAATTAGAGAACTTAAGAACTGGGTTCAATGGGAGAAACGAATCATATGACAGTCGTAAGGGATGAACAGTTTATTTGCTCAACCATATAAGTATGTTGAAGACAAAATGTGAACTTCCCAACATAATTTCACCACCACTAATTAAATAATGAGGTTTTATTATTTTAGGTTCGACCCATTTGAGACGTAGTGTCTCTTAATTACAATCCCCTTGCTTTAAGGAAACACTCTTTGATTCCATCATAAAGAAACAAAACATGTGTGTTTGGTTTTGTAGCTACTCCCAAGTCCAACCTCAGGGTGACTACATATCCCATGTGGGAATCAAGCCACTCATAGTTCAAAGAATTGCAATGAATAAATGACTCATTATGAGGAAAATTTGATTTGAATTGTATTGAGAAGTGTTTGAGTGAATTTAACTGAATAAACCAGGGATTCAATATGGAATTGTGTTTGGGGAGAATTTGGTTAAGAATAAACCAAGGATTCTGTTCAGATTTAAGATTTGGGCAGTTGCATTTAGATTGAGTCTCTAGATTGCCTACGTACCTTTTCGAAGGGATCAAACCAACGTAGTTCGGAAATTTGAAAATTAATAGGTAAGTGTGGCCCATTAATTTAGAATTTTTGTCTTTGAGACAATTTGGTGATTTTAAGATTTTCATAGGTAAATGACTCATGGGAAAATTGGATGGTTTTGTACTATTTTTCTTATTGTCAATGTCCAAGAAAAATAATGAGCAATTTTGATGAACCCACAAATTTTCTACGATTGACATTTGCATTTGGAAAAGTGTTTGAGCAAGTTTGGTTAGGATAAACTAGGGATTCAAATTTGGTTGTGGCTGCGTCTATTAGGATGGTAGACTGCTTACGTACCCTTGATGGGATCAAACTGATAGTTCCAAAATTTAGAAATTAATGAGTAAGTGTGGCCCACTAATTTAGAATTTGTGTCTTTGAGAAATTTTAGAGAAATTTGATCTCATTGAAATTTGCACATGTAGATGTAAAACCATTCCAAATTTTGTCATGGGTCATCCACCCGTGCAAATTTGGAATGGTTTTATACCATTTTTATATTGTCAATGTTAAAGAAAGCTAATGGGCAATTTTGATGAACCCACTAATTTAATTTGATCATTAACACATGCATTTGTATCCACGCACGATTTGGAGGATTTGGGATTAATGGGTTCTTGTGATTGGCAAACCCGCTAATCCATATTGATGCTCCTTTGGTATTTTTTTGAGAATGAGCTTGATGCTCGGAGCATGACCAATCATTTACTTGGACTGGAGTCACCGTCACAGCATGGTTGAGTCACTTAGCACTCTTTTTTGAATAACTTCTTTGGCACAGTGATTGATTCCCACATTTCTTAGTGGGGCTTTAGAAGTGATTTTGTACCACTTAGGCTTTTAATGTGGTTTTACACAACTTGAGCTTTTGATGTGATTTTATAGCACTTCATAGCACTTCATGAGCTTTAATTTGGTGCCTTGGGAATTAATGGGCGCTTTGGATTTGAACCCACTATTCCATGATTTGTGAATTTCAAAACTTGGACCAATTGTTTGCCAATCAAATTTTTAATGGACAACTCCATTGAGCCTAAGACTTGTAATGGAACAAGCTCATCATATTTAATACCATCAAATCTTGAGATGCAAGATTGGAGACGTCGGGTCTTGAGATATTTGCTTTCACTTGACAACCCAATATTTTAATAGGCATAACTTAGACTTTATGTTTTGGGCTCTCGGACTTGTTGTGTAGTCTTTGTGACTTTATACAACAAACCCATGAAGCCCACTCCAACTGATTTGGCAGTCCCTAATTGACTCAGTTTTTGAATTTGAGGGGAACTACACTATTGCAAACGGACTTAAGATGGAGATCCTTCCAGGATTGAAGCCTTGGTGTTTTGTTTTCTCGAATTGGCCTTAAGTATGGGGGCTTGTGAATTTTTGAGAGATGACGTATCACAAAAGGGAAGGCATTGTGCTGCTTCTTTCCTTTTGATCTTTCATGTGGTGGATTAATCACCATAAGAGCTTTCTCTACAATTTTTTATTTGCCTTCACCCTTCTTGGTCTTGGCAAAGCAAATATGAATGTTTTTTCTTTAATTGGTAGAATTGAGCCTACAACACCTCTATTTAGAGTAATGTTACTCTTATCACATTTGTATACCACATTCGCATACCACCTTATGTGGCACATGAAGTAGACATCCATATCAATTAAAAAGTGTCAATAAATCATAAAAGAAAAGAAAATGTTAAATTAATTTTAATTGATGTGGTTGTCCACCTCATCTGCCACATAAGGTGGTATGAAAATATGATATACAAATGTAGAAAGAGTAGGGTGGGCACGGTTCGGATTGGTTCAGTTTTACTCTCAAACCATAGCTGAACCAATAAGAAAAGAACGGATCGGTTTGGTTCGGATTAGCCTAAATCATAATGAAAACCGAACCAATCCAAACCACTTACAATCTATTTGGTTCGGATTGGTTCGGCCGGTTTATGCCTAACACAAAACCGTGCATTTTTCACCCCGCTCTTACATTATAATGCTAACACAAAAACATTCCAAACGACTTGCAAGGAGGTTGCTATAGAAACATATAACACAAATGCTAACACAACAACATTCCATTCAATCAAAAGCTGCACGATTTCCAGCATGCATCTAAATTCATAATTTCCATCAAAATAAACATTCTAAAGTGGTATGTCCTCATTCTAAAGTTCCTAATTTCAATCAAAACAAATTAAAAGCAAGAAACATATTAAAACAGATTTTGAGGCACATGACTGAAGCCTTTTTCTGATGTAGTATGCTGGTCTGTCCCCATACCTGCACATAAAAGTAGTTTCATTCAACACAAATTTTAGGATACAAGATTATCAAAATATGCCAAAATAAGAAAAATACCATAACTGCAAGGTTGTGCATCAATAGAGAATCAATCAGTGAAAATGTGCACAAGTGTGTTAGATCATCACAAATTTAATAGTTCAGCAATCAAAATCGTAAAATTTCTCATCAAGTTGAGAGGCTTTTTTATTCCAGTGCAAGCTAGAGATTGTGGTTGGTGAGATACCTTGATACTCGTTATAGTAAATCTAGAATGTGAAAATACTTAATATGAACAACAAGACCTATAGCATAATAATTAAATAATAAAAAAGAAATTGGAGCAGTGGGTGGGATTTCAGTTCCAGGATAAGATAATCATAATAATGATGCGATATTCGTAGTTGAGCTTAATTAAATGAAATTGGAGCTATATCCTATACGGAAGATTGTAGTTGTTGGATCCAAATGAAATTGGAGCTATAGCCTATACAGTTAAAAACAACATACCAGTTTTCTGAGATGTGCGATGCCGACGATTGATAAACATGTTTCTCAGATGTGCGACATGGGTTTGATTGAAGCAATGGAGGTTGTAGTGGTTCCAAGGAAAATGAGAGTCAGATGTGGGTTGTGCTGTGAGGCTGCGTGTTCAAGGAAAAGGAGGGTCTATGAGAAGTGATGAGTTTGGAGTCTGAAAGGTGGCAAAAATAATTGGTTTGGAGTCCAATTCAGTGTAGCTGAGTGTACATACTACCACTGCTAATTAGCCACTCAACTATTGGCACATGTAAATTAATATATATAATTAATTAATATTTGAACGGTTTGGTTTGGATTAGCACAATTTTTCAAACCTTAAAACTCAGCTGAACCAAATCACTCCGGTTTGGTTCAGATTTTAAAACTGTTGACTTTTCTATAGTCAAAATCAAACCAAACCGGCAAATACGAATTGGTTCGGCCGATTTGGTGGATCGGCCGGATTGATGCCCACCCCTAGGTAAGAGTAGCATTATTCTTCTAGTTTTCTTGATGCTAACAATAACAATTGGAATAAATTGGACCCCCTGAGCCTTGTATTTAGTAGGAACTCTTGAATCCCATATTAGGTGAAGTGGTGTTTAAGTTATTTTATAAAGAATAGTTCTACTCTTACCACATTCACATACCACCTTATGTGGCATATGAGGTGGACAGTCACATCAATTAAAATTATTTAATATTTTCTTTTCTTTTATGATTTATTAACACTTAAAAAAAACTATTTATTAAACTTTCTTTATTAAGATACACTTCATTGATTTAATTGATGTGACATATAATATGGACATGCCACATCATGTTGTACAAAAATATAAGATAAAAATATGGTAAGTGTAGCATTACTTTTTTATAAATACTTGTTCACCAATCCTATTACTTGCCTTGTCATTTGAGTTGGCTTTCAAAGCTGCCTGCACATAAGAGTACTTCCACCGTTGAGGGGGCCCAAGCAACCAAAGGCAGTTTCTACGCAAGATTTCCAACCCGGGCAACAGTGGGCCCTAGCAACCTGGGCAAGTTCAGCCCGAGTTGCCTGCTGGGCAAAATGACACAATGCTTGAAGTCATAATGATGTCAGTAACCAAAAAAAATTTCAAAATATTTTTTTTTATAAATACATAACCGTTTTTTTTGGACGAATTATAAATACCTAACCATATTCTTTACTTCCCACACCCAAAACTCTATACAAATTCATCTCCTCATATCTCATGTGAATAATAATTGTCCTTATCCTAGCCCTAGCCCTAGCCCATGAGAGCAAGTGCAGCGGTGTGCTCAAGCCTGGGGCTAGGGGGGTTCAAGAAGAAAAAGGTGTTCCAGCGGGCTTTGTTTGCCCGAGCTCAGTGTGGGCTCCACAAGCCTGGGCTCGGCCCTCAGGCAAATCAGAGCCCCAGTGCTAGCCAGGGTTTGCTGACGTCAACAACCAAAATTTTTTTAAAAAAATCTTTAAAAATTTAAAAAAATACTAAAAATTTCAATTTTTTTAAATAAATACTTAGTCATATTTTTTACTTCCCACATAAAAAATCTATATAAATTCATCTCCTCATATCTTATGTGAATAGTGGTTGCCATGGCAACGGGTGGAAACACACATTGCTTTTTGTAAGGGCAACCACTATCACGTGAATAGTGGCTGTCCTAACTACCCCTTGCCATGGCAAAGGGCAAAGAGCAAATGGGTGGAGTTGCTCTGAGATGGAAACAAAATTGCAAGGGCTGTCACTATTTTTGCCTATGGGGTGGAAGTGCTCTAATGAAGGCTAAACATCCATTATTCACTCTTGGTCTCATGTATGTGACTTAATGAAGAGATATAAAACATTCAAATAAAAAAAATGACAAAAAGAAATC